>CM043114.1:30823393-31379320 GCA_023701765.1 Hylyphantes graminicola | reverse complement strand
TTCCACTTTGATTGAGGTTTTTAAGCCGACCTAGGAAGGGTTGTCGGCTCAAGGCGTTTGGCGAGAATCGGATTTATTGGTTAAGGCGATTTGTAAAAATGTATCTCACTAAACTGCAAACAGTATCCGCTACAGGATTGGTGTGTGATTGCTATAGCGGTTAACGATACACGTGATTTCTTTGATATTTTGAACGTGAATTAACAAATCTATAATTATTTTACTGAAATTTAATTAACCAATCTATAATTATTTTACAGAAATTTAATTAACCAGTGGCTAAAAAAGTTCAAATTTATTAAACAAACTCGTAGTTAAGTTTATACGTTCCACCGAGTAGATTCCCCAGTAGACTTCTATGATTTTTTTTTTCATTTTGATGAGGGTTTTAAAAACTTTAAAAATATACTGGACTAGAATTACACAGATGGACCTATAAACTTTAAATATTAATCGGAAAATAGAAGATTATTCCCGAATCAAAGTTTCGATCGACCCTTCCAATATAGTCAGTTTCTAAACCTTAAAGAAATATGCGCCCAAAGCAATGATTCGCCAAACATAGTAAACTCTAGCCCCAAAACCGAAACCTCCTTACCTTTTTAACGAAGTGGAACCGGGTCCCACAATCAAAAAGATTTTGGTTGCCAAGTTATCGCTGTCGGACTATATCGTTCCTCGAATTTTTTTTACAGTGTATAGGAATGCTACATTTTATTAAACGAAAATGCATCTACTTCAATTTAACGGCGTAATCAGAAAGATCCCGATAAACCATAGGTATGCTGTGTACCCAATGAATTCAGAAGTTCTCCACTAATCTTAAAGATTTTTGTGCATGTTTTTTTTTCCAGTGACTAACATTCGTGAACTTGGACAGAAGTATGTAGTTTATTTTTTATATATACAGGGTAATCGACCATTCTAGACGTGGGGAAACGGATTATGCCAAAATAGGTCCAGATAACTCAATTAGAGGCGCTGTACATCAGACAAATGTCCAAATAAAAAGGAGACAAAATATGTGTTTGCTCACTATTTTTTTCATAATCCGTTTCTCATATGTCTATAATAGTATGCTTACTAAATGTTTGAGTCTGAGTAGCTCTCTGTATAAAAAGGGCTCAGAGTGCGTTTTTAATACGGATCAACCCTGCATATAAAACTTTAAAAAAATCGTTAATATTTTCGGGCTATTTCAAGTAATATATAATCCTATGATATATCAATAGTTTTACCTAATAGTTTTTTTCTAAAAAAACAATGTTTATACCATAAACCATTATAGCGACAAAAGTCACCCGAATATCGACAAAAGTCATTAGGTAAGTAAATTGATTATTTGAATTGCAAAGATATTTGTTTGTGAGTTCGAGTTAATAATTCATTCAGCTTAATAATATTTCGTCTCAAATGCTGACTATGAACGTTTTTAAGGGTTAACAATTTGATTATGAATGAGAAAAAGATCTTTGCGAAATATGTGAGTTTAATGACGTAATAACTGAGTTAAAAGTAAATTCTGTTGAATGTTCACCAGGTACAAAGTCACTGAGGTAGGGTCACAATGCCGGTATTATAGGGCCACTTTTACAAATATATTTAAAGTGTTCGATTTACCTATTTATTATTTTAGTACATAATATAGTACTGATTGGGTGATAAGTCGAATGATTTCTGTTGTTAGGTATTTTAAAGATCATAGAAAGATTGCAAAATTAGATTAATTATAGACTTATGACCTTAGAATTTTTTAAAAAAAATCCGACCATTGGTACATACATCTTCCCTACTCCAAAAGAAGTGTTTTATATTAGATTCAATTCAAAGAAATGGTGGTCAGTTTTTAAACAGTTATCCGGATTGTTTTTAAACGGTCGAATGCTTCTTATAAAGTAAATAAAAAATCCTTCTTCGAAAACATTTTCCAATTTCATTCACCCGGTACTCGATACCAAATGCTTCCATTCGAATACCCTGGGACATACTCTAAGTCAGTAGAAGGGGCCGTATCATCTTTAAAACAGTTTTCAGTTCACCTAAGAGGTTTAGTTTGGTACACACGTTCCACAGCTTACAAAATATCTCAGAATAGGCTGTTTCGTTCAGATCGTAGGCATCAATAATATGGCGAGAATATTTTAAAGCGCTTGGACAGGAAATGGAGCTGTACTTGCTTAAGTCTTCTAGAGCGATATTTTTTATATGGGAACATTTTGAAAAAGTTGTGTTTAGAAAGTATTGTAATGATTGATATTGAAATCTTCAGTGAAATTCCAAGACATTTTAATTGTTCCTATTGAAAAGGGGACTGTTGTACTCTCTTTTGAATGTTTTACACTTCTAATGAATTCACAGTGTGAAACAGAGATTTTTTTTATAAAACAAATATACTTGAACGTATTTTAAAGATCAACGAAAATCGTTTGACTCGTATGTATTTTCTGTGTTTCCTACAAATTATTAACTATCTTGGAAAAATGTTTGAAAAGTTATCTTTAAAAATAACATATTTTTTTTTAAAAATAAATAGTATTGTTAAATTAAAAAATAAACAACTATAGCCTTTATGTAGAACAAATACTTTATTGAATAAGCTCTCAATTATATGCTCCAATTAGTACCAAATGGATCAATACTTATTCCTTGATCACTAGGATGCATACAATTGATGTCAAAATACAATGGTTTTTGTTTTGCCATAATATTATGAATTGTATCCAAATATCTTACAAAAATTTCCTTATATTTTAAATCCTTAATTTTGCTTTTGACATTTATTTTGGCAACAAGCTATTAATTTAAGTTCATAAAAAACAATAAATAAGTTAGTTGGTTAGCATTAAAATTTTGGTAAAAGGTCTAATTATGTGTTTATTTCGTCTTTTTGAATTTAAATAACATATTTTTTGAAGAAAGAGCAATGTAGTATGTTGCTAAAAGTTCCAATTGTAGTACATCCCTGAAAATTAAGCCACATTGTGTTGCAGTTTTGTGGACTTTCTTTAAAAATACATTTCAGATAATCAATATTTTAAATAACATACAATGAAGACAAATTATTAACTATTTTCCGTGAAAGTGCTCACTTTATGAAGAGAAATTCCCTACCAATTTTAGAGGACAAAACCTTACATATAAGGTTTTAAATTACTTAGACTTCAATAAAAAAATTTATAAAGTATGTTCTAAACGCTTAAATGTTTTGAAAATTGCACAACATATTTTAAAAAACGATGTGTTTCCTGTGTAATTTATCCACAAAATATTTTTTTTTCAAAAGCTACAAGATCATCTACGATATATATTTCACAACTGAATATACTATATATTATCTGTATATCTACAACATTACTAAATTTTACAAAATTCTTACTACTGTATATTTTGTGCTTGATATATAATATATTTTTGTATACGATTATGTATAGAAATGATTATGAATTCATTTACAATGCCTTACTTGGTTTTGTTTAATGACTTTGATATAAATCTGATTTGCAGTTGCAGATTTTGTCCTTTAAACCAAAAACTATTAGGTTTTTCTTGAAACCGATTTTTTTACTATTCATACAATTTAAAGTATGATTTTCTAAATAAAGTCCAATCTATATTCTTTTAACAGGTTTGTCTTTGTTAAAATACTTTTCGATTGTTACAAAATTTGGCTCCCAAATTTTAGTAGAAGGCAACGAAATCATTTAATTGTGAAATTAGTCCTACTCGTTTTTTTTTAAAGAAAATAAAAAGTCAGGTTTTAAGATGTGAAATCGAAGCATATTATTTCTTATTTAATTTTTATGAATTTTTAATGTTGATTGATAATTATAATACATAAAATAATTCCTGTTTTGATTTATTATTCAGAGAAAATAAAATAATTTACAGTATTAATTATTATATAATTACAAAACGTAAATTTCATTACTTTTTAAATAATAAATACAAACTTAATCTTATTATTTAAACCTAATTCTTGGAAAAAAATCGATGGATCACTAGCCTGAAACAATTTTATCAAAATCGATTAAAAATCTATATGGTATGTTCTTGTTTTACTTCTAACTAAGTTCATTATGTTGTATAATTTTTCCAAAAGTAATAGTTTTTAAGTAAGGGCTATGTTCAGCTTGAAATAATTAAATAATTTTAAAAGTTTAGCAATTGTAATTTTCTGTCGATACTTCATTTTTAGCTTTGAAGCAATATTTTACATTAATCCTCAGGAATATTAATTACTAAAAGATTTGCCTGCAACTAGTATTACATTTTTAACAGCACAGTACTAACTTAAGAATATAATTTTTATACTTGTGATACGTAAAATTTATAATATAGAATATCTATAGTATTTTGATATCTATTCATCAGGTTAATGTAATACAAAATCTTTATGAAAACACAAAAACTCTTTTTCAAAAATATTCATTTCTTTTTATAATACGAAGATAATGTTAAGCTATGGTCTAAAAATGTTAGTTTCAAATCACGATTACCCTATTTTCTAATTGAGAAAATACGCCATTGAATCATATTTGTTTAGACTATAACCATATTATGAGATATATAATTCAAAAGTCTCATAAATCGTTTGATTTCATTTAAAGAATTCCCCATAGACAATACTTTTTATAAAATTATAAAGTACGAATTGATAATCGCTAAAAAGATAAACACTCGTGTTTCGTATGCATCAAAAAAATTTTCAGCGTGGGGGAAAACAAGTACCTATCTTATACTTCCAGATTTATTCAGTTTGAGGAACTTAAATAATATATTCCAAAATAAGTGATTTTAACTACAGGTAACTATATTTCTAAAGTGTTGTTTGAATGATAGTGTCTAAAAATAAACACGCATGATACCGAATAATGTGAGCCATGGAAGATCTGTAAACGTACCATATGTCCGATAGATCATGGTTAGAAAAATGATTTTTAACAACACTTAAATTACTAATTGTGACAATATAGTTTTGGATGTATGACGTGGACAAGTAAACCTGTAATATCTATACACATGACTTTGAGCCAATTTTGAAGGACTCGATAATTTCTTTAACGCGTAAGAACGTATGCAAAAAGACTCGACTATCATATTTAAGGGAAATATTGATCACATTCTATTGTTTTGATAACTGCAGTTTTACCTGACCACGCCGGCACACGTGCATAAATGATAATTCAATATTTCGACTATATTTTTTTTTGATCCCGTAATGGTTGATCAATCAACCAATTATTCCGCTAACCATTTTTTCCAAGCTATCAGATGAGGTGCCGAGAAGAGACATATGCACTGGACAGCACAGTGAAGGCAGTGAGAAGATCAAGCAAACCCTGTCCACAACCATCGCGCGTACTTCCATTCCGCAATGAGTCATTGATACTTGTCCTCTTTCTTCATTTCTTCCAGTAACGAACTTCATTCTCGCAATAATGGTGGCCAGCTCACGGCTAAAACATCCAGTTGTGCCCAGACGATCCTTCGTGTCCAGACACCGTAAGTCACCGATGTCCTCGTCATGTCCAATCACGTTGGCCATCCAGACTTCGGGATGACCTCTTCGGACAATCTCAAGGGTCTTTCTGGAGCCGAATATTGCTTTCTGCTGAGCTTGGCGGAAGGTCGCTGCATGCGGAGAGCCCATGGAAGCCAGATAAGGAAAAGGATTCGGACCTAGTAAAATAATTTACTAAATTCAAAATTAAATTGATTTCATACAAAAAAATCAGAATCATTAATCTATTTTTTGAAAATCTACACTGTATATGCTCACATTAGGAAAAAAAAAATATGCTTCACCTATCTCATAGCTACTTCTAAATGTCGTAATCATTATTTTTTAAATGTTCACTTTATATGCTCATTTTAGAAAAAAATCATCATAGATACTATCACATAGATGTATATAAATGTTTTCAAATATTCTGCATTTACTCTTTAAACAAGACGTTTTTAAATTAACTAGTTAATGTAACTTATATGCGTTCCTTACCAATCCTTATGCAATTTAGAAAAGAAAATAGCCAAACACAACATTCATTATAACCGCCCGTAATTTACATTAAAAGCCAGAATTGGTTACTTTTTCACACGCCTAAAATGATGCGAGATTCTTTTTTTAAAATAAGTATTTTCTTTAAATACTGTTAATTCCCGATATCTTCGAAATATTTAGAATAAAAAAATAAGAAGCAACTTCAAATTATGTTAATGAAAATTTATGAAATGTTAATTAAACCTATCTTTCTAAGGAAATTTTTTAACATCATTCGGAAGTTAGATTCGATATTGGAACGGGGTTACTGTCAATTGTACATTTACGTCCATCCGTACTCCACTTCTTTTGACACCCCCATCCCATTTCAACACCTACATTAAAATTTTATTAATTCTTTCTAAAGTAAAAAAGTATGAGGAATGTAATAAATTATAAGTTTTCTGCCTAATATTTGTTTTTAATAAATAAAATTTCTCATGGATTTTTTAGTAACAGGGATTTATATGAATAAAAAGTAAATTTCAATGATATTAAAATATGTACACCATGGGCAGGGGAACGGTAGACAAATGTCCGTCCGGGCATACAGACAGACGGACAAAAAGTATAAATAGTAAGTCTATGATGGCATAACTTTCTAACAGAATTTTATATTCCATCTGACGGATAGAACCGAATTTATTCGGGGATGGGGCGGAGAGACAGACGAACACAATCGCCACCATGTCAATACCTGACATCAATTTTTTGTTAATATTTTTAATTATAAAAAAGACAAAATAAGCCATTTATAATACGTTAACTTACAAATGTCGGCATTTCGTGAGTGTCCGAGCTTCTATGATGATAATTGAGAACTACAACTGTCATGACTACCGAGAAAGCCACCATGACCATAATACAGGCAAAATAAGTACCTAACAAAAAGAATTATATTAATATCATGTAAAAATCATTCTTTCATATGCGGTATCGTAAAAATCAATAAAAATACATATTATGCTCTTTTTTTACAGTTATAAACCTTGTTTTAAAGTTAATGAAAGTTTATAATTGAAATTTTCTTAATTTTAATAAGTTTATAATTAGTTTATTTTGGGTTAAAGTATTATATTTACTAAGTAAAGGTAAACTATACTTTTTACCATGAAAATATTTCTTTAAAAATAGGTATTAAATTGTTTTTGTTTGTGTTTTCTTTAAAGTTAATTAAATTTTGCTCGAGTATGCATCGTTAGACCACCAAAAGAAAATAATTAATTTACATAAGAATTATTTTCTTCCACTTCTACTGAAATTGCTAATATTCTCTTTAATAATTTTGTTTAGTATTGAATTTAATAATGTAATATTTTATTGTGTTACTTAAAAAACAAATTTAATTTAATAAAATATTATTGAATCTTTATTTTTCTTCTTTTGGTTGAATTAAAATGTTTTTGTGTTTTGAATTACTAAGGCTAAACTTATAAAACATGACATAGGCAAGTTTATTTCTTAAAAAAACCACGTCACTCGAATATTTTACAAAAAACATAAACATTTTTTATATCTTATGGCATTATCCAAACAAAAACTAACTTATTGGAAGATATATGGCAATAACACTTATTATTGCAAAACTTTATCTACGAATGATAGTATGAAATGCTATTTATTTACACCATATATACTACTTACGATGCTATCTTATCTGTAGCCTAAGGCTATCTTTGGACATTATTTGGACACAAACGCGATAAATATTCCGTTATAGTTTTGTTTTATGGTTTTGTTTCACTTTAAATGCATCATATAACAGGATAAAGTGTTGGTTCTGTCTTGCAAACAACGGCTATGGGACTTTGCTTTGTTTTTAAAGTGTGTTTTTTTGCAAATAATGCTTTGCTTTATGAGATATTTACTCAATAATATATATTAGCATTATGGTTGCATTAAAATCGAAATAGCTTATTAAAGAAAGTATTCATTAAAATGAAATGATTTAATTTTTTCCAAGCGATTGTCTGGTGTCACATGTTTTTCGAAATGTAATTGCAGCAAAATGAATAGAATAACGGATATAATAAAAAAAAAACGAATTTTGATTTTAAATATAATGTCTTAATATTTTCTTACAATCAAGCCATATATTTACTCACAAAGAAATTAAATATCTCATGCATCAGCTTTTAAAATTAAATTAAAATGCAAATCTGTAATTTTTTATATGGATATGTTATTTATAAGGAAAACAAAATATAGATCTAATAAACTTTGGTAATTGTGAATGTAAAACTAAAATATATTATAATTGATTGTACTTTTATTTAAATCATTAATATGTCTATACTTGATTTAACATAAAACACTAGCCAGCATTTTGAAAACATTACTCAAAACATCTAACACGATTGAAGAGTTCAAATGTTGTGTTGTTAATAAAATAGAAAACTTATTTTTTGAACAAAGAAATTACAGTTTTTATCGTAATAATCGGCCTTCCAAAATAACTCAAAAGAAACATTGGAATCTGAAATTATGGAATTCGAAGTTTTCTTTTTTCATAAATAGTTGCTTATAAATACATTAATTTCATTTCCATTAAACTATTCTCTCTTCTGTATTTAATGTTTCTTGTTTTTTATCATTCATTCAAAAGAGATTGAAATTTTTTTTAAATCGTGTTGTTTTGAACGAAATATTTATTTTTTCCTTCTAACTAGATACAAACATAAGTACGCAAACGTGACAATCTACTCTTTAAATTTCCGAATTCACGCAATAATTATTTTTCTTCTTCACATTAGTGTGCCAAAGATTTCAGTAAAATTGATGAATCATTATTTTATAAGTTTTTTCTGCTTTTATTTCTACACAGAAGATACAAAATTTTAAGTTCACACGCATAATTTTTTTTTATATTTTGGTTTTTAAGCAACGCACCACTGCATTTTTTATGTCATTTTTTAATAAAAATTAGCCTTACGTAGGTAAACAAAGTATTTCTTTTCTTGACACCTTGCAGGTGTATAAGTATTTCATTCTGTTTGAAAATTATGTATAATGCTGATTTATTAAATCATATTTAAGTCATACTTCTGTTTCTTAGAAGTATCAAAATGACATAGGTTAGATACCCACAGATCATATGTTGTTATAAAATTTTTACGAGTATATTTTTCAACACTTTAAATATATAAAACGCTGAACTACGCGATATATCATCGTGAATTTGCATTATATTTTCATTGTGATTGCAATCATATCCTTATTAAAAACATTCATTTCAAATTACTTTCTGATATTAAGACAACTCCTTTAATTTTGCTCTTGATACATGAGAATATTCATAAAGTAACAACGTAGATTAATTTTGCAAATAAGCAACAATCAAATTATTTGAGCCAATAACCTACGTTGTTACTTCTTGAAGCCTCTCATGTATATTCCAAATGTTAATGATTTTTTAGATATATTTTGTCAACAATGTTCAAGTCTTGATGAAATTTATACATATTCATACATGCTTTATACACAAGGGAAGAGTTTAATAAGGATATAGGGTAAAAGGGGTTTAAAATTACGCTAAATACTTTGCATGCCAAGCAGAAATCCAAGCAAAGAGATGGA
Organism: Hylyphantes graminicola; assembly: GCA_023701765.1. Lineage (NCBI taxonomy): Eukaryota > Metazoa > Arthropoda > Arachnida > Araneae > Linyphiidae > Hylyphantes > Hylyphantes graminicola. The sequence goes on along the minus strand of CM043114.1, from coordinate 31,369,704 downwards.
CACCGACATGCATTTTAAACTAATTACAAACAACAAAATATAATTTAATAGAACTATGTAATATGTTTAAAAATACCAGTAAGTTCAATAAAGGGAGGGAGTGAAATATTATATACTTGCTTATATTAATTAATTATTTTATTTTTTGTTGAATATGTAAATCAAAATAATTCGATGATTGAAAGCTGAAAATGCTATTTTTTAATATTTATAAATCAGCCAAAAAATATTATAAAGCGAATACATGTATATTTTCTTTTAACGCGTGCATTAGCTTGGCGGAAATGTTAAATGTATTGTTGGTCATTATAGGTTGTAAAATTTTATATAAAAAATTAATTTTACCCAGAAAACGTATTTTATTGACTACAACAGATTTTTTTTTTAATTAGTAGTATATATGTACATAAAAATGGGCAAATTTCAATCCACAATCAAGTCTTTTAACGAAGTAGGTATTAGAACTCACTTTATTTTTTTAATTAGAATAACATGTAATTGCTGTATTTGAATGAAATCATATTTTTGTATCAATAAAGGATCTGTAGGTGTAACATTGAAATTTTTTTATGTCATTATCTAATGCGAAAGAATAACTTGACAACTTGTCGGAATCATTAAAATGCATCGATTTTAATTAAATTGATGGTGCTGAATTCAACTCAAAATATGAGTCTGTAGAAAAAATGAGATTTTAAACTAATCATCGATAAATGTTTTTATATTGCCCGATTATTAAAAAACTAATTTTTTAATGAGTTACTGAAAATAAAAAAAAATTCCAAGCATACTTCTGCTTGATACTTTAAAGAATCAAAAACTGCAATGTTTACTTTTTCAAAACTTCAATTTGTTTTTATGAGGCAATTTTTCATACCGTATAAAAAACAAAAGCATTACATATGCTGTAAATATGCACACTTGAGTGCCGTAGATATTTCAATATCAGCTTAAGTGTTCGTACTTTAATGTCAACTCCTTCAGATTCTCAAGTAGATAAAAAAAATAGTCTGTTTAAATAAAAACATTTTGAACATAGCTTTTTATTTATATTTTCTGTTCCTTAAAAGTCCTCTTATAAATATGAGAATATTTCTCTCAAAAATTAATTGATAACTTTTTTTTTAAATAAAATGAGGGTATTATTGTTTATTAAATATGGTTATTTTCTATAATGGTAAGTCAGTGCATAATTTAATAACGCTCCAATAATAACTGACTATTTTAATTTTCATGTGTTTTTAAAGGTAATATAATTGTTTTTCCAATTATCCACTAAATATATACCCTTATTTCAAGAAGTTTTCAGATTAATTCAACGATTACATTGAAAAAATTACTATTATCTTGGTGCGAGTTATATTTTCTCCGTAGTCAATAATATCTTCATATATTTAGTGGTCATAAAAAACGTATTAAATTTTTCTAAACTTTTATCTATTTTTAACAATATTAAAAATAAATATTATGTTTCCTGTGGTTTGAGAACTTGTGGGAGAGTAATTATATTTAATTTAATAGGTTATATCCATCTCGATTTTAATTGGATCGAATTTGTATACGTCATGTATTATTTGTTAATGCGGTTTCTGGTTCTCTACGCTAAAATTATTGTATTGCTCATATAACAAGTTTTAGGATGCTTTTTTTTGTCAAATTGGTAATGATATTTAAATGCATTATTGATTGGATTGATATTTCTGAAATAGTTCATTGTGCTTTGGGCTCTATGCTTATCTTAAAACTAAGGCTAACAGATTGCGTGAAATCTACTAATTTCAAGCGTAAATATATCAAAAAGGGAACCTATGAGAGGAACTGCGTCGGAAGTTGGTGGCATGGTCTCAGCAACCAGAAGAAGAAATACCGTCAGGGACAGCAGTATGGTCACACCTGAAAACGAAGGCCAATTGAAATAGTTACCTTAACCAAAATGCAATTTGGCTGCACTCAGATAGTTTGGAAATACACGTGTTGCCTCGTTGTGTCTGCTCTTAGTGAAAAAATAATTTTGTCGAATCGTCAGAGGCAAATCACTAATGCGTTTGCAAGTATGTTAAGGGAAAGGAAAATAAATTTTCGTATATATCCCACAAAATATTGTTAGCGACACAAGTAAAATATTGTTAGAAACACAAGTAAAATACTATTAGACAACCATTTATTAAATACTTGAATTTAGTTTTTTTATTTTTATTTTTGTAAAATAATAAATCGTGTGTATTGCTGATAATATTGGAAATTTAAAGCCACGTGAATCCGTTTGCAAGTATCTAGTTATTAAGTAAATCTGTATTTTATTATCATGCATTAAAATAACTTATTACCGATGAAAAGATCCATTTATTAAATTGGTATAGCTTCGTGTTTTGAAATGTATTCGGATGGGACAAAATACTACAACTTAAAACAAGCAGCGGACAATGCATTTCAACAACTACACACATATTCGTTTAATGAAAAGGATGTCAGGTAAGGGTAACACTTAGAATAGCAAAAATGAAGAATTGAAAACACATATATAAGACATGAAATATAACGAAGGTCTGAAACCTAAAACAGAGACTGCTTCAGAAGTAGGTGGCATAGCCCCTGCTAATTGCAGCATGAATACTGTCAATGATAGCAAGATAGTAACACCTGAAGAAGGGAATCTGTGATTAGTATTGCTTTCAAAACATAAGTAATAATTAAACTTTTGAATGAATAATCTCTCTATTTTGTTTGATTAGCAATGAATATATTATACCATCTGATATTTTATGAAACATTTATTTTGACTCATTGCTTTTAAAATGTATAGAAATGCATAGAATCTTATGTACATTCTTTAAAAAATAATTGATATGATTTTTTGGTTATCAAGTCAAAATTAATTTTAAAAAATTATAGTTAAAAACAAGTGGGAAGAGTTTATTGACGACAAAAATAAAATGTGCTTGTTTTTGATGACTAATAAAAATGGATGTGATGATTTATATACGTTTAAGAAAGTAATGCTAGAAATTATAACTATTGATTTTTTATAACTGATTATAGATGTATTCGTTAGATACATAATTTTCCTATTTGTGTACTAATAAAGTGAATAATAGCTTATTTTTAAACCCTTATTATTGCCTTGTATTTAAACACACCAACTTATTAGAAAAACGAAGTATTACAGACGGAGTATAAAAAAAGATTTACAAATTAAAAAAAATAACGAATTGAATGTATACTTCTTTAAAATCATCAAAGTGTAAATGTAGAATAAAGAATTTAAATGATGTTAAAATTGTCCTGTAAAAAACCCTATAGAAGAAAATTTCCGATAACTCTTATCGATATTTTGAAAAGTCTTCTTTCAAAATGCTCACGCAGATCAATAATGACTCACGAGCATAAGGCTATAACTTCTAAATATATAAAAGGGCCCTAAACATCCAATTTCATTGGAAAAAATAAGAAAAAAAGTGAGAACTCTAATATTAAGGAATCTAAATAATTATTTACTCAATTGTTAGGACTTTATCATTGATACATGATAAATTATTTCAATACAAAACTTTTATTATTGATTTTTCTATCCAATGAATGCTGTGTTTCGTGTCATAGCATTAACTCGGTAAGGAAAACGCATTTTGAAGGATTTTGACGCGTTGTCAATAAATATTCGAAGATAATACTTAAAATGCGTTTGATGTATTAAAATCAACTGATATATAATGTTCTTTAAAACTAAGTCAAATACCTATATAAATCTTAAAAGTAGTTACAAATTAAATATATTTCAAATTTAACATGGAATTCAAATTTTTCATTCAATTGTTTGATTCAGGATTTTTTTTAAAACTAAAACTATTTTTTTCCAAAACTACTATATGCGCTGTAAGCAAAAAAAAAAGCTACTTAAACAAATTTTCAAGACTTATTTTTGGGATTTATAACCCCCCAAACCGATTCATTATTATGTTTAAATATTTTTATTGCATTTTTATTTTATTTTAGATAACTTAATTATCTCATTCTTTCTTAAACGTTTAAGACTTAAGTAGCTTCCTATCTTGAAGGGAATAACTTTTGCTAACTTTAAAAGTTTAATGTTTTTTTGTGTTAGTGATAATGATGGATAATAATTTTAACTGAAATATTTTACAAAAATATAAATAAAAAACGCTTTTAACGAATAAAGTTCTCAAACAGTATAAAAATTTCTTCGTGTTAAAATAGCTATAATTTTGGCTTAAATTATGGTAGAGTAATAGTATCAACAGTTCCTTGTTTATAAATTATCGGACTTCTTTTAACATAATAAATACAATAATGAAAATTGTCGGCAAATGTAATAAGATACATTATTCGACCCTGAAGCATAACGTATATTGCTCTGGAGGATTGGCCGGTATATTTCCCGGTTGGATTCCCGGGTGAAGCTAGGTTGTATGGGCTGTAAATTCCCCACCTCAAGTCTTGCATTTGGGTGAAAACCTGCTAGACTGTATATGTCGTAATAAATTATTATTATTATTATTAATAAAAACCTACCAGCGTTAGTTTTTCTCCAGAATCCGGTGGAAGAGTGAATCCGAGCAGTGCCATGGATGATATGAGAACACATGGTATGATTAGGTTAAAACCGTAATAGAGAGTTCGTCTCCTGATATGGATATAAAAAGTGATGTCTACGTAAGGGTCTGGGCAACAAGCGTAGAAAATTTCGTTTCGAGTCCCTGGCATTTCTGAAAAAAAATGGGAACATTTCAAAATAAATCATCACTATATTATGCATAAAAGCATTAAAGTAACAACAAATTTACATATATTGAAATTATGATCTTATATGGCGCCAAAGATAAGCAAAAGAAAAAAAAACTATTTCAGCATTGCTATGTTCTTGCCGGAGGTCATTTAATAAATTCATTTAGTGCCAAATAAGGTGGTTTGGTCACCTTTGCAGTAGTCTTTCAGATTATAACAAATTATTATATTGCTGTAAAGGCGTTAAATTCTTGTAAATTTGTCAATGTGCGACATAGCCTGACAGTTTTAATAAAATTGATACATTATTTTAGAATCGATGTTTTTGTATTTTGTTAATAACATATTTCTTTAAAATTAGCTCTCATTTTCCTGTTTGTATGATTAGAGTTTTCGCCAAAAATATTATTCCAAATAATGAAGCAACACGTTATGGACTGAGATAAAAGTTATATAACACGTAATTAAGTTATTATCATGTTAACTATTTTTAAAAATATAAAATAGTTATTATTCATTAATCTTCACGATGTTAGTTTTAGTTTAATTAGTTTAGACAAGTTTACATTTCACCATACTCTTACTTAAAAACAGTTTAAATATGATTTTAACTTAACTAGTTTATTAAAATATGGACTTCCTTAATAGGTAGTGGGTATTGATTACAGCGAAATTAATAACTACTTTTGATTATCCAGGATTTGCTATAATTAATTGCTTTGGTAATTGACTTAAAAGTAGAAAATTTTATTTTTTATTAAGTTTTGTGATAATTGGTGTCATAAATATACTAACTTTATTTTAAAAAAAAACACTCATATTTTGTCTTTTAAATAAAAATAATTGCTGCAGGTATTTCGCAAAGATATTATTTTTTATTTCACAGGATATTTTGTTTAAAAAATTATATATTGATATTTTTTGCAAATTTAAATACAAAAATTGCTTTTCATTGCACCCCTTGCAGCAAAAAAATTATGGTTTTTGTCTAGGTTGTTTTGTCTATTGTTGACACGATTTCGCTCCTCTACCAACTTAACCCTCCTCCCTTTTGATGACTTTTTTTTTGCAAAACATACAAGGTTGTTAATTTTAGAGTTTAGCTTCTAACTACAGCCACTCGTCACAAATAAATTCACTATTTTGACAGTTTAGTAAACGTTTCATTTACGAATTGCTGCACCACATGATTAGTGATTAAATTTTCTGATTAAATAATGCTGGTAAAGACACTCACCATGATAAGTAGTATATATTTGCTTAAGTTCATCTTTATATACAATACTAATGCATTTTGTTCTTTAGTGCAGCTTTATACAAAGCTAATAAATACCACAATGCTATTAATTTATGCGGCATAACGATGTATTAAAAACAACTTAATTGATGTCATGATTTTATTTGTATCAATGAAAATATCAAATTGATCTTAACTGCTTAATAACAGTAAAAAAAATATGAATAATTACCTAAAAGGTCCCACTCTCCGTTTGTTATGTATGTCGACAGGTCACCCCCTGTACCATGAGACAGCTGCAAATCAATTTGGTTTCCACCATAGGTCCAGGAGCCGAATTTCATCTTACAACGCTGGTCGTCGAAGGGGAACCACGTGATGTCGATTTTGCAGGTGCTCTTGAAGATACCTGGAGGAATGTAGGTGCAGCTGCCGTTGTTGCGGACTACGACATTAGTGTGGTACGTCCCGTCAAACTTCTCGTCTGCGCTGTAACGAACATCAATTTGTATTTGAAGATTGCAGGTGACAAACAACTCCATTGCATAGAAATCAGTCTGCAGCATGCCTCTTTAGCAACAATAGCGAGTCATCTCTTTCACTGGTAAAAGGTAACCTCTCCTGGTTTCCTGTGCCAATGTTCGCCAAGCACACCAGAATACGGGAAGGTTCCTACGCAATAAAGTTGTTTTTCCACTGTACTTTTCATTCAAGTTCTTTTTTTTTTAAACATTGAGTAAACTAGTTTGGACGATTAGTCATTTTTGACAGTCGCAAAACTGTTTAAAATTTATATTTCAACTTATTGAAGAATCTACTGTGATCAAAATACTACTAATCAAAAGCGTTTACAAAAATATTAACTCATACACTGTTAAATTTATTCTTTTGATCTTTAATTGAAATTTTAAAAAATGAAAATCATAAAGAACGCACCTGTTGTACATGAGAACGTCAGGCTTCCAAATTCTCCAAGGTGGTATTCGTAGGTCTTTGACTCCTCCATATTCGCTGGCATTCCACCTCAAGTTTACATCCACCCATTGCTATTCCGGAAAGAAGGCTAAATTATATGCAGTGCCTGATATAGAAAAACACAGGCTATAGGCACACCAGATTTTGGGTGCTCATTACGAAATTTTTGGCGTACAGTTGCCTTAAAATATATTGGATATTGGTAGATGGGGGGGGGGGGGGGCATTAAAATTTTTCCATCATATTAATTATTACCTTGATCAGACCAATATTGAGTCAATGTCTAATTCAAAATCAAGGTTAAAATATAGAGGTTCTAACATAAAAATTATAAAAACTACTAAAATTTAAGGGGCCTATTGCCGCGATAATAGACCCTATGGAAGATCAGGCGCTAATTATATGTACGACGAAAATGAGTTTCCTTGGCGATGAGATAAATAATTAAAGTTTGCCTTATTCACATGACTGGTAATATTTTTGACAATTTGGCCAAAGGAATGGGAATTAAATCGATTGAATATATTTAGCAAAAAATAAATGAAAAAAAAAAAAGATTCAGTCCTGCTAAATGCATTTATCAATTCCCACGGGAAGTCATGTCGAGGTATTACCGATATACTTTTTGATTATTAAAAGGTTTGAAAATTTATTTTTATCAAGTGAATATCAATTCGAATAATTTTTATGTAAAAATAGAAACTGTATAAAATAAAAAAAATATTTTAATAGATAACAAAAGAATTTCAAAGAAATTATTGGTGCAGCTTTGTGAATAATTTTGAATGAATACACTATAGAAAATATAAATTAGGATCGAGAATAATAATCAGAGAAAAATTATCCAGCATAATAATGAGATACTAAACTTACTTTTCTGTTTGCATAACTAAAAAAACGGAAATGACTATTTATGCAGATCAAACTTTATAATTTAAACAAAAATATATTTGCTTTTTCATAGATTAAGTGGTATTATAATAAGGATTTTAATTTCCGTGCTTACTTTTTAAAATATTGTCTGATGAAACTTTAAAAAATAAGTTTGGTTTAAAAAATGTGGTTTGCGTCAAAGTTCTTGATCCATGAACAATAACAAAAAAAGTGTTAATTAATCATACTTTTAAGAACTAGTGTCAACTTTTAAATCTTCTTTTTCTTTACTAAGGCATATTTGGATACATTATTGTGAAAAATATGGGATTGTTTTTCTTGTTTGCTAGTGTAGATAAAATAAATCCCAAATATGTGATGCTTTACTTATACTATTTAAAACTATCGGAATTTTACAAATATTCAAAAATTTTGACAATAGTTCAAATATATTGTTTAGTAAAAGAAGAAATTTCGTCCCAAGTTTCAAATAGAAAATTTCACTTCTTCTCCCAAAGGAAGACTGCACGTTAATATTTTTAATAAAACCTTCTGTAGAGTAAGATTTTTGGCAAAAATAAAAACTTCTTTTCACTGCACTACACTTTATTTTTCTAACTCAAAATTAAATAGTTTGACCTTTAAAAATTTATTAGGTTGTGTAAATGGTTTTATACTATCTAAAAATTTGATATTTTGAAATTTAATGAAATATATGAAACAATGTTTTTTAAAAATCTGGAATATACATAATGTGGTAAAAATATATTGGATCAAGTTGAAATAAACAGCTTTATTTCTTGAATGATTTAATTATGACTATACAGGATCATTTTCAAAAGAGATGCAATCATTGAAAACTTTAAAATGAGTTACAGTAATCTGCTTAGTAAAATTATTTGAAGGATTTTTTTAAAGATAGCATAATGAATGTAAAAAAAAGAAACAAATTACTTGGAATTCTGCTTAAAAATGCAAGAAACATTTAACTAAATTAAATTAAACACAGTTTAACTTAAAAATACTATGTTAGGTAATTAGATTAAATTGAACTTATAAATCGTTTCAATGAAGATTTACAAATTTATTTTCCTTTAATTTTCCAAAACTAGTTAATTTTTTTTCGATTTAAATAGTTTAAATGTCTTGGCGCAACAAATTACAATCGATTTAGTAAATTACTTACCAAATTTAGCCACACATTTGTTGTGATTATCTGACTTTTTTCTTCCTGCAAACAAAGAAAAAGCAAAATATTCCATTGTGCCACTGTAGGAAATAGTCAATTTATTTTTAATAATAAGTTGCTATATTCACCAAATCAGTATGAAATCGTAAAAAAATATACTATATACCTTTATAAAGTAAGGGAAAGGTCATTTTTATTTGCTTTTAACTGATTATTGTATTATAAACATGGGAATATGAAGGATTGCACCGGTAACCTCAAACTATTTGGATGTCACATTTATTTAGAGAAATGATCGTAAACTTTTTTGGACCATCACATTTATTTCTATACTAAAAAAATTGGTAAATTCACAAGCCTCAAATAGTATTGGGACCTTGAAAGTTGCAGGATGCCAGAGCAATCTTACACCAAAACTATTAACAAAGAAGTGTATGAGTCATCTCTTTTCCATTGAATAAAACAAGAAAAAATGTATTTACTTGGTTTTTAAGATAAGCCTTTTCATATTCATCCGACACTGTAAAACGCTTTGTGTGCGTTACTTGTTCCCCGTTAAAAGCAGAAAAACGTAACAAAGTACAAATGACCCGTAATGTATATTAAAATTTAAATTGTAATAAAACGGCTTTTATAATACAGTGCAATAAATGTATCCTTGCTCTTTAATATTTCTTTAGGGTTTTAATTTTATTAATAGTTTAAACAAAAACTTACGGAATATCAATATCATATTTATTTATATTACTGATAATATATATTCTTATTAAATTCTAGTAAATCAATTTGGACAATTGGTAAATTAATAATTGGACCTAAATTAAACAATATTTTGATTCACACTAATGGATATAAACACTCTGAGTTCTAGTTGAAACCATCATTAACCTCAGTAAACGAACTTTCCCGGAGCATTTCTTCTACCATGGTCACAAAATCTAGAATATTTTATTATCCTCGCTCCTGGAATTAGGAATTTATCATTCTTTTTCATCCAACCCTCATTTCTACGCTTCTGATTTCCTTGGAGATGGAAAAACGCGGAAAATTATTTCGCTCTGTTATTGGAGTAGCAGAAAAATATGGCCGGAATTCAGGAGTTTTGGAGTTGCAGAGCTCAACTCTACTTTTTATGTAATTTTAAGATTAAATAGCTTTTAGTGGGTGGTTTCGTGTTTCGTAATTTATTGTGTTATGGTTAAGATTAAAGTTATAAAAAAAATGCATTTTTTACAATAGCATTTTTTACAATAGCATTTCTAAGATAATGCTAACATATTCTTGAGCTTTTCACAATTGTAATTGACTTTGTCCCTTGAAATTTCCCCTTTGTCCCTTTCCCCCCTCCCCTTTGTCCCTTTGATCTTAAAATATATACTTATTATTTTATGTGTAATAAATGAATTATTTTTAAATGTTAGGCACATTTCAAAAACAAGCTTTCACAGTATATATTTCAAAAATTCTATTTAATCAATAGTTTATTTGGTTTTTAGTATATGAGTTTTGAATTTTTTTTTTTAGTTCGGTTTCAAAAATTACTCTGACCTACATTGTGTATATTTTTAAATAATTACATTTGATTATTTAGCAACAGGTGCATTATTAACACGAAGTTCTAAAATAACTAGAATAGCCTACTTTCCTGTTACTTAAATACTTACTAAAATTCTTATCGGGGAAAAACAAGGTTCTTAACAGTAAATGGCATCTACAACCGTTTCTACGTTTAATTTATATTCATTAGAATAAATTTCACTAAACTCAACATTCAGCTAAAATTTAAACTTCTTACGGACGGACGGACAGACAGACAGACAAACGGACGGACGGACATCGACAGCATGTCAGTACCTACTTTTTCATTTTTTTTTTAATTCTTCGAATTAAAAAAAATGAAAAGTAGGCTGAAAATCAAAATATGTAATAGTGTTGTGGGAACATCTTTTAAAGCATCGATGAATATTACCCATATATTTCGTTGATCTATTAAGATATTAATTCTATTAGCTAATTAATTTATTTGAGCTATTAAGATATTAATTTTTTGAGCTACCTATACTTTATATTGACACTTATAATAAAGCAAAAAAAAAAGGTCAATTAAGAATTACGCTTCTCTCAACGCAAAAAGCTATTCAATCTAATATAAATTGATATTTGCATTATTTAAATAATTAAAAATTAATTAAATAAATATTTAAATTTTCATCATAGCAATAATTTATAAGTTAACTTAAATTTGGTCATTTTGTAAATTGAATTTGTTCTCAATAGCTTACGAAGATTCGATTAGGAAAATCATATATATAAAATTTCAGATTAAAATGCTCACTGTGAGATACATGAAGTTTATCATTATTTTAATAAAACAACGTAACATGGAAAATATGAATAATATATGCTGATATTGGTATATACGTAGTTGCCACATCACCACTATTTTATGTAGCAAGTTTTATATCAACCATATAATAAAAACGGTATTATGTTCAACTAGTTCAAGCTGCATTTATTAGTGTGCAATTGGTGCAATTTATTAGTGTGTAATTAGGATGAGATGGATTCTTCTTCACCATTTTGACCAACTGGGTTCTTAAATTGCGAAGTATCATTAACTGTGATAAAACTTGAGGAGTGTGCAAACAAATAAAAGCAAAAATATGCATAAGGCTGATTGAAAACGTCCAGTTTTACCTCATACCAGCCGCCCCGGTGGCACACTCGTTAGGATTCTGGCCTTTGGAGCTGCTGGGGTCGGGTTCGAATCCAGGTCAGGCATGGATGTTTGTGACCGTCAATAAATGCTGTTATTTGTCTATGTGTTTGTATCGTCTCTTTCTTTGTGTGTCTCTTGTGCTTGTGTCATTTCTGGGGCTTAGTACAATAGACTTAAAGTCGCAGTGCTTGGCGATCTTGCCCCCCACCAAGAAAGTCATAAGTCAAGTCATACCTCATACCATTCGAATACAAAATAAAATTTAAAAGTAGAAATTCAAGGATAAACTTGATTTTTCAAGCATTTATTTTTAAATTAAACACAAACTTCATCTTGAAATAACATAATAAATCGATAACTTTCTTAGAACCTCGTCCTCCTGCATTCCCTGAACAATACTGACTTATGAATCAGATGAAATTTGATTCAGTTCACTAAATTATCGGGATAGAATTGCAAGGACGGAATTTCATCGCTCAAAAATCTATAGAAAACATCATTTCAACATCTTGTTAATATTTTTTGTGGATCTCTAATAGATATTTGGAAAAAGCTGTAACTTACACATTGAGAGTGTAGTTTCAAAACTCACATTATCTGAAAAATAACTAATACATAGTATTCAGTCTGTTGATTGGAGAATTTCTAAATTTGATTTTACATTTTTCAAAAGTCTCCAGAAAACATACAAGATCCTAGCAACTAGACACTTCACTTGAACAATATTTTAAATTCATATTTTAGAAAGTTCACATTTGTGAATGTGCATGAGAACATTTCCCTAAAAAAATATTTTCAAAGTTTCAGTATCTAAAAGAGAGGAACTGTTAAAACAATTTAAGGGCATTCGAAGGATGGGAAAGGAACATTCTACACTAAAAATAACATACGTAAAATAATATTAGTAGCTGCGCTGAGCTGCTGCGAACCCTTAAATAATGTTACAGCTACATATATTACACAGTTGATAATTAGAAGAAAATATCAAGTGATTTAAACAAGTTTTAGATGCCAGAGATCCATACTCTTTTTAATTGCTTCAATAATAAATTGACTTATTATTATTTTTTTTTAAATTAAGTTTTCTCCAAGTTAAAAATTAAAATTACGGATAACTTTTCATAGTTTTTAAAGTAATTGAATTATAACATTTGATTTGGTTTTAAAACACAACGTTTTATTTTATATTTGAAATTCACGCATGTCTAACTTTGTCCTTGTTTTATTGTTATTTTCTTTTTTAGTGATGCATTTCTTTTTTCTTGATTAAATCTCCGTCGAGACTGATTCATGTGAAATTTTATGCAATTTGCAGAGGGAATTTCTCGATTTGTAGACATTAAAATACATAATTACCATACATTTTTATGGGAAAGCTGCATGTGCATTTTTTTCAAACCATTAAAAAAAAGCTAGCGAGGTAAAATTTCAGTTTCGTATACACAAAACTGAACAAGGAAATATGTTGCCACGGAGGAATTCAAAGTAGTGGAGTACTCTTATTGACGTGAAGGTAGAGATGGAGTTTTAAACTCATGACAACATCGAGCTTTTCGTTTTGAATTTTAAATTGTTAGAAATCTACCGCTTACGTGGAAGCTGGAATGTGCATGGTTATTTGTTGCGTCTTTGTTGGTAATTCTCATGCTTTTGGATGCATCAGTTGCGTGTTATACGTGAACTTTGACATACATGTTAAATTCTTTGACAATGAATTTTTGGGATTTAACGAGTGCATAATTTAATATCTGAATAAAATGCGTATAGTGCACTTTTAAGGTTTTTAAAGGTAGTATAATGTTATTACAAAAGCAGATTTTGAAAATTTCAAAGATTCTAAATCGTTAATTTTTTTATCATTGCCTTATCATAGTTCAAAGATGTTTTTTGTTGAAAATATTGTTTTTTTCTTACGGGAAAGTAAGATTTTTCATAGACTGTCGCTTGAAACTCCTCATGAACGAACTTCCCCTTGCGTTCAAATAAAGCTTAAAACACATTGCCTAGTTATATATTAATCTTTCAAACATCAAAATTATACAATATACGTCTCTCCGTAAGGTCATTAATTAGTCCTTATAAAATTCTAAATTTATTTTTAAATCAAAGAATAAATATAGATCATAATACTCGCACTTAAATAAGTAAATTATCTATGTTAACCCATACACCCTTACATAATATATCAATACATCCTTACAAATATATCAACTTCAAAACAAAACTAAACGAATCGATAAATGTCATTTATAAAAAAAAAGAGGAAAAAAACCTCGAGAAAAGGAAACAAATAATATGAAGACGCCAAAAATAATTAATAAATGTGTAAAAGTAACTGTAAAAATATGTTTCGTCTTTCATTTAAAAACGATTGGATGGCTTTTAACTATTTCTCTAAAAAGTATTTCCAACCACTAGGAAATTTAATTGTGAAATTTTAAAATGAATATTAAAATTTGCAATTTTTTAAGAATTGGACTCGAATTTGTTTCAGAGGTTTACAATTACATTTAGGTTTGATGCTCTGAATTTCTTAACACATCACATCTGTAGAATTTACAGTTTTAGCTATGGAAGTAGGTGACTCACATACGACAGAGTTTTTCTAAAATCGTCCACTTTTTACGTTAGAAACGTAGTGTAAAAAGCAAAAATTTATAAGATTTACAGTTTGACACAAAACCGAGATTAGTTTACTTTTTTCAAAGTAAAACGTGTTTACAATTTCCACAGTTGCAGGTGTAACGTGTTATGGCAATCAAGATATTCCAGTTTCTTTTTAATGAAGTAGAGCATTCGGGCATGAAGCTTTCATCACCCTGAAGAAAGGTAGGTTTAATGAAATATGTGAAAATTCTCATTACCTTGAAAAGTTTGACGACTCCGTTGTTTATTGTACTAAAAAAATGCTAGTTAAAAAACAAAAATGTCAAAAAAATTAATTAAAAGCAGAACTAACCGAAAACACTATAGACATAGCTCAGCCAAATTCATTGTTTTGAATAATTAAAAGAGTTTTCTGTGCCATAGATAGATATTGTATGCACTTCATTAAAATAATCTTGATTAAAAGAAGCCAAATTGCATTACATTCTTTAATTTTTGAAAAACGGCAAGCTGAATATTCTGATGTAAGGTCTAGTATACGTTTACAAAATTTCAGTGCAACACATTTTAATGAATTGGTGCTTTATAGTAGCCATTTTGTTCAAATGAACAAACTTACAAACAAATTCCGACAGAGAAAAGACTATGTGTATTAATAAAAACAAATGAAATTAGCCGTACGCTCTTCACAAATTTTCAAAAATTTCGGCTCTTGATTCCTTTTTTATCTTGTAGTAGCATAATTTTGTAATTTGCTGCACACAAAGTGATGATTTACATGTAAGAAACTAATATATTTAAGCTTGTGTGTACCAAAAACAATACTTCGTGGATGAACAATGCAATTATTTCTTTTTCAACAAAATTTGATAAATATCATGAATTTTAAAAATATGGTTAAAAATACTAAGAAAAATAGTGTTATTATTATTTCTTAATCAAGTATGGGGTTTCTGAAATACCTAAAGAATTTTAATTTTTTTATACATGGAAAGCTCTGTACCTTATATTTCTATGGTTTTGGAGAAACACAAAATTACTCGCTACTCATAAAATTAAGATGCTGTCGAATGGGGCTTTCTTAGCATTTCAGGATTTGACTAAGACGTTGGTAAGTAAGTTGAATGAATTTGATTTTTTTCGGTTTGGTTAGTTGAAGTAAATTTGGTTTTGTGTTTAAAACTCAACAACCTCACCCTCATTCATACCGATAACGTAAATAAAATATTCACCTAATGCAATAGTGAGACCAATAGAGAAACGGATCATATAAGCAGCAAAGTTTGTGAGGAAAATGTCTTCGTTCTACCGGTTATTCCTACAGTTGGAGCAAATGCCCCAAAAAGTAGGAAGCTAATAAAAGTTGAAAGCTATTTGTTGTAATACATAATAATGTGTTGTAAAGCTATTTTTGTATTATTTTCAAAACCATACATGTCCACATCTGACCTATTCCACTTTTGCTTGGAACATCAAGACACATAAATAATGACTTAACTTTGATTAGCATAAAAACCAAATAGAATTATAACAATGGAACACTTGGTGTTTTGAAAAGTTCATCCTTATGTTGGTATATTTGTATTAGTGAAAAAATTTCGTCTCCATATTAGAATGTTTTTAAAGTAATCGCGACATTTTCAAAATCATGCAAATGTCTTATGGGTGAATCACGTCACTTTCTCTTCACAAAGGCCTCCGCCAGATATACACTCTTAAAGCAAAATAGTGAAATCCACTCCAGTACGAGAAGTGCATTTTCGACACTGGAAAGGAGTGAATATAAACTCAAATTGAGTTAAAATCACTCGTTTGGAGTGATCCTGTCGGAGGTTTAACACACAAGGGATCCACTCCTTTCGGGTAAGTGCATTTTTAAGACTGGAGGTGTGAACATTAACTCAGACCGAGTTAAAATCGCTATTTTGTTTTAAGAGTGTAGGTTTTCAATATGCAGAACATTATATCAATATAAATGTACGGTTAACTCACCACGTCTATGATTTGCTGCAGCGTGAGTCCGAAGCTGAGCAGGAGGGGTTCACTCTCGTTGGCCACCGGCCTCTCCAGCTGGTTGTAGGTCGACAGCAGGTCGTGCAGAAGACGCTTCTCGTGGGGACCCTGCGCAGAGTCTGCAACGAAATTGGATGGCTATAGAACATATTGGGATAAAAAAAAGCAGATGAACATAATTAATTGGATTTTACTATGCACAGTCATGTCCTAAATATTTCTTAGCGGTGAATGAGATTGAATGACCTCTGGTCTCCAAACGATAGTATCTCTATGATAATCTAATGGAGAGAAAAAAATATATTGTATAAGCCAAAATTCTTCTGCATATTGAGTATTAAAAAAAAAACAGTATTTTGTGTGATAAATGTAGATTACTTACATGTATCTATAATCCCACTTTGTGACGTTACGTTTGTAAAGTTAGTTTTTTGAAATTAATATACATGGGATTTTACAGATGTGTCTTTTCTAATAGTCTGCTACTTTTATTACAGGTAAAAACCGTTTGTAAAATTGTTCAATACAGCTGGAGAAATGTGACATAGAAAACTATTTATTTCTATTGGATTAACATAGATGAACTTTAGTTTTGAGACCCTTGGTCATTCAATATTATTCACCCTTAAGAATTGCACGAACTGCGAAGGTTTCTTGGTAAAATTAAAAAAGGTGAAACATTGTTTTAGAATATATTGTCCACGCTTGATTTTTTTTTGCAGAATTACATCACGTTTGTTACAGTGTTTTAATGTATTTTTTACACAAATTGATGTTTTCCTAATGTACAAAGCCACGTGAACAACATACTCCGATAGGATTTGAACAAAGAAATGAAGTTGCATCCAATAACCTCCAGTAAAGCGAACAATTTCGCAGATAATCACACATTGAATATCTTACGTAAATTTAGAGAGCAGGATAATTTAACCTTTTTACTCCCACACTGTGTTAACAAATTGGACAGGTATTTTGTACAGTTTATGCGGTGTTAAGAATTCACTTTTCACTGAATGGGAGATTAGAATAATTTGAACCCGTACACAAATCATTTTGGTCGAATGAAGCAACATTTTCTTTTACAGTGAAGCCATAATATGATTTATAATTTGAGAATTATTTACGAAATGAATTTACTAAATTCTCAAATGTGTTCTTTAGTATTTTCTTTATTAAGTTATATCAGTTTATTTTAAGCAGATTTATTTAAATTTGTAGAAATAAAGTATACTTACATTTACGTGCAAATAATAAAAACTTCTATAAAAACTCTATTTACTAAGTGATATTGTATTGATTAAACAAATGAAATATTGACCATTATTAAGATGTCACTAACTCGAACTCACTATGAAAATTATAATTTCAAACACAATAGTAAACGATAATTTGGAACAATGGGTATTTACAATTAATAGTTTTATATTCATTTAAACAACCACGATACCAATCAATGGTTTTGTGTTCACACCGAAACATGTTTTTAACTGTAAAATTATTCAATTAAAAGCATAAATGCGTTGAAAGTTTCTGTCAAATTTGCTCTGGACACCAGCCACAACTGTTGCTACTAAAGAAATCGATACTAAAATAAACATCTGTTGCATGGGTTTGCTCCAGATGTATTTTGTGTGACAAAGATTATTGCATTTTAAGTGTCTGTTTCACTTTTGACACAAAAGTGTTTTGAAAAATAAATTTAATAAAATGTTTAAGGTTTTAGTTTACAATAAAAAATATTGTTCGAAAACATGTGGCGTGCTAAGAGATTGAGTCCTATAATCAATGAAAATAAATAAGAAAATAACACAAAAGATAAATGGTGAAAATCTATAACACATATATATTTATATGTGCCAAAATATATTTGCACATTTTAAGTAGTTTCAGGAAACAACATACAATTTAAAATTATTTTTAATTTTGTTTACATAAGTATCTTATACTTTACTTTTATTTACCTATTTATATTACATTTTAATTTTTAATTATTCCCATTTCGTTTATTCTATCCTCAGAAATGAAATTTTTTTAAAAATTATATTGAACAATAAATCCTACAAATGTGAACGTTAAATTATCTCGAAAAGTTATATTTGCAGACTCGTCATTTGTAATTACAAATCAATATGTTTAAATCATTAATACTTTTCTTTCAATGCCTGATATTATGAAATACGTATGAGTATTTTTTTTTTTTTACTTTGTAGATGGACTAATTGATTTTTAGATTGGATTATTATTTCGATCAAAACTGAGAAAGCTGACATTTTATATATGTCTTTGAATTTTGAATGAATTCCCCCCTTGAAATTCCAAAACAATATTAAAATTGCAAAAAAATATTGTAACTGATATTTTTAAAACTATTAATCCATTTAAAATGTCTGATAAGAATAGTTTTTTTTTTTATAATGCACCAATATTTCTCTTACATTAATAAAAATCAAACAGTATTTACATCAGTATATCTGCTACCTTACAATTATAACTACTAACATTAAATACTTACCTGTATTGAGTCTCACACTCAAATATACAAATTAATCACAATTACTCAGCTTCAATAGCCACTTTCTAATAAATTCATAGCAAGACTCAGTTCAAGTTAAAGTAAATAGATGATCATTATGCGGTATTAACATTCTAACTGTTCACTTATTAAACAACGCTATGCGTCATTAGTCATTCTCAATTTACTATCTAAGTAAGTTTGAAATATTTGTCTCTTGTGTATTTATTAAAACAGAGAACGTTAATTGTATTGGTTGAGATAGTTAATTATAAATCATTTTATATTAATTCGTCTTCTGAGAATAATTTTGTAAATTTAAAAAGTTTGCCGTTTTCTGTATATTTGAACGCAATTAAACGTTGATTAAATGTAAAGAAAAGTTTTATGCAATTTTAATGCTATAGTATATATATATTATTTACCGAGATAACATTGGCATAAACGTGGAAATTTTATGCGACATTCCAGCTTGAAAATAGCAAGATACTTTACACAACAACCATTTTTGCTTATTGAAAAGTTCAAACAGTTTTTTATTAGTCAAAAGATTCATTTTGAGCCAAAATGACACTTTAGGAGCCAAAGTTTCAGTAGTTATCTGTAATGTTCCTTAACCAAAGAAGTTTTATAATGTTAAGAGAATAAGACATTTGATATTAACATTTTACCCTTTGGTAAAATGTTTGGTTTTGGCTGCATTACCCCTTTGGAGCTGCTGAGGTCGGGTTCGAAACCCGGTCAGGCATGGATGTTTGTGACCGTCAGTAAATGTTGTTATTTGTCTAGGTGTTAATCATTTCTTTGTGACTGTTACTATTCTTTCTGTGCCTGTCCCACTTGACGAAAGCTTATAAGCGGTTCTCTGAACAAGCACACAAGAAGGAATGTATATGTATCATACCATACTTTAAACATAACATTCTAAAAAATACATTTGAATTATTTGCAATCAATATCTTACGACCTACATTAAATATACTTAAAACAACCCAACATCTTTTAATGAACCCTCGCAACCAAGTATATTTTTCATAAATTTTGTTTAACCCAATTAAGGCAAAACTCACTATAAGGGAAGAGCTAACGCTGTCATCCCCAGACTTCTGATTAACTGTAACAGGGAAATCTGATTTGCTCAACATTTTAAGCCTTCAAAAGTTTGGTATGAATGTAAAAATTTGATCGATTTCGATATCTGAATGGTAGTTATTAAAATCAAAGGTGAATATTCTTCAAGAATGTATAATGCAATTTATTTGATTTTAAGTCTTATTTTTTTTAACTATATATATAAATGAATTACGCTATTTTTTTCCTGTCTTGTAACAGAAGTGCTATATAAGTAATTAAATAGTTAACAAAGATGGAAAAAAATCGGTAAAGAAATTTAATAATGCTTCTTCATTTATTTAATTAAAGTTAATTATAATCGTTAAACTTAAAATTATAGTTGATTTAAAAATTGTGAAAACCAATATTTATGAGCATTCCTCGTAACTAAAACTGTTTTAAACTATTTTAATTATGTTCATTCCTAAAAAATAAAATCTGCCATCGAATGGAAGGACTTTTGCCTTGGAGCGTAAATTTCGCTCTAGGTTTCCAAGACAATAGCTTATCATCCATTAAAATGTAATCTTTAAAAATGTATCTTTTTTAAATATGCGACAAGTCTGCTTTAAACTATATGTAAAATTATACCGAAGAAGAAATTCAATGCAAGGGTTTTTATGCTTGGAAAAGAGTTACCCTCTAGGGCAAAAGTTAACTCATTCTCTGTTTTATTTTTGCTTAACTTTAATAATTGAACAAAATAAACCATTAAGTTTTAAAGTTTAATCTTCTGTTTAGAAGCTTGTTTGCAAACGAGATTTAGATATTTTTCAGTAATATTAATTTTTACATAAAAATAACATTTCCAAGAAATTAATATTTAAAAAAATCGGCAATATTTTTATACTTCCCCATATGATCCCCCCCAAAAATGATATAGCTCACACCAAACAGATAACTTGTGATATAACAATATCTTTCGGTTCATGCATGGGTGATATTTTAAATGTTTGACAAACCATCGAAGCGTTGAAACTCAATTTCCATACGATTACATAATACTGGCATTAACTCTTACATCATAACAATTCATCAAAATATGGAGTATATTGATAATGAATTAACTTATTAAATAAAATATACATTCCAGTTTCCGTGCTTATTAGCTATAGCGTTTTAGTGTAGAGCTTTGAATTTCTGAATGGCTTAATTTAAGTGCTTTGAATTTCTGAATGGAAGTGATAAAGTGTGGCGGTAGAACAGAAAATGCCAAGGATATTTCCCAAAAAAATATTCCTCGGAATATGTGTTTCTTTGAATAGCTCACAAATAAAAAAAAGAATAAATATGCTGCATACTATGCTAACATCACGCAATGTAGACACATAACTATTTTCCAATACCAAATAAGCTAGCAACAAACACCGATAAAAACAAGAAGTTCCAATAGAACTAAAATAGCCTACTTTCCTGCTACATAGTTACTCACTGAACTTGTTATAGTATTATAGAAAAACAAGTACATTTGAAAAAGTAAACGTCACTTAGAACTGCTTCTAAACAAGATTTATACACAGTAAATCAAATCTCCAAATATATCATCCATTGTAATGTAATCTTTTATGAGCCAGGATTGACTATTTTCGTTAAATTTTATTCGCAAATCAAATTAATATTATTTATTATCTGCTTCAACTAGCTGTTCGAAGAATAATTAAATATTAATTACGAAAAACCCCACAAAACTCTAAAAAAAGGACATACAAATAAGAAATGTAACTAAAAACTAATTTAACTTTTAGGGGAGAGTGTTGTACATTGGGACACTGACAATTTCTAAGAATCTATTGGCAATATTCATATATTGTTTATTTCTAATAGAAGCCTTAACCAACATACATCATCATAATAAAATTTAACACTAGCATCATTGAATTGATGAATTGGTGACAAAAAATAAGTTTTCATTACCCCAAAGTAAATATTTTTCTCATTCTAATATAATTTTTTACCTTTGTACTTTTACAAAAAGTCAACTGAATTTTATTTTCTTCATAAAAGAGAATATTTTAAAATATTTTGGTTATGAAAAAATAATGGTTATGCATTTAGATTCACCACTATCTTGCTTTTATTTAAACCATGTAGTGTATTGTACCTTGGAGCTGTAAAGCGTATTGTACCTTAGGACAGGTCCCAAGGTACATAAAATACGTACAAAATGTACTTATGTCAACAAGCAGTACAGAACGAGCAGTAAAATGAAACAGTACAAGATTTTAAAAAAAATGTATGGAAATTCGTCAAATATAGTTTTTATTTTATATATCATGTTTACTTAAACACGTGGATTGTCCTCTAAAAAAGTTAATATTTATAAAACCAATTGAAGTGTCATATTTAAAAATAAAATGTTTTTTTTTATTTAAGAATTTATTTAAATTATTTTATTTTGTATACCTACAAAAAGAAGTGAAATCCAAACAAAAACCTCTCAGTAAAAGAAGGCCAAGTTCTTAAAAAAATATGGCCTGGCCTTAAAAAGAAGTGAAATCTTGAAAAAGGTACCAAGTTCTTTAAAATTTACTGATGTGGTATGGAACACCAAAACATTTTAGTCTTTGATCATTCTTATCTTTACCACATTCAAGCAAACTCCCACTTGTGTTTGTGTAACCTGGCCATTACGCATTTTTGAATAAAAATAAACAAGCCATTAAAGGTATTATGATACATGATTATTCATTACTGTACATTGTACAACTCGATTCCAACGGTCCCACGGTATTGCGACCGCTACTAAAAGAAGTAACTATTTTATCACAAGTTCAATATAATGGTAGTTTAGAAATTCGTTTACGACATTTATAAAAAAAAAACGTATAAAATACTGATACTGAAAAGAAGTTATATCAATGTTCAAATATTCATTGACAATTTTTTTCGAAGAAAAAAGGAGAAGGCCAATATTACTCTGTTTGACCACTAGGCAGAAAATAAAGCTAATAAAAATAGAACTTTTTTTTCTGTTAGGCCTCTTTTTTTTGTGAGGCTTGAAACACTTAAAACACTATACCTACAGGAATACTTTAATTTCAATGTTCAATAATTTATTGATTACACCCATCCCTAGTGCAAAAGGTTCAACATCCCATAGTGCAAAAGGTTCAACAAATTTTTCACAATGCGTAATGGCCAAGTTACACAAACACAAGTGCGAGTTTGCTTGAATGTGGTAAACATAAGAATGATCAAAGACTAAAATGTTTTGGTGTTCCATACCACATCAGTAAATTTTAAAGAACTTGGTACCTTTTTCAAGATTTCACTTCTTTTTAAGGCCAGGCCATATTTTTTTAAGAACTTGGCCTTCTTTTACTGAGAGGTTTTTGTTTGGTATTTTATAATGATTGAAGTTTGAAAATATAATTCTGGAATTCTGTTTAAATTATTCTTGAATTCTGTTTTTATTTGTGTATTTCCTTAAAAAAAAAGTTTGTTTCCTGACACAAATTAGTTCAATTGTATGACTATTGACTGAATTATAAAGCATGTCCCAAGGTACAACATCATGTTGTACCTTGAGCCAGTTTATCCTCTCTACTTTAAATGAGTGGCAATTTTTTAATTTCAAGCTGCCAGAATTAAAAAATATATATATTATAGAGGAATATATTGGTGTGTTGAAATGCTGCTTTGAAATTTTTATTTTGACTATAATTATCGAAGAAAAAAAATAAAATGTAAAAATTGTCCCAAGGTACAACACTCTCCCCTATACAAAAAATATTATACAAGTCGCTTTCAAAACAAATACGGAAAATTTAAAAAATAATTCTTATGTGCTACATTTTATGACGTCCGCCCGAACTGATTTTAAACACAAATTAATTGTCCTTCATTTATCAATAGTAAATAAAGTCAGTAAGTCTAATGCAATTGTTAATAAAAAACTAATAGTCCCATGCAATTGCTATGGGAAAGAGAGAATAAAATGACTAAAAAGTAATTACGATGCTTATTCTATGGGGGAAGCAAACATATGTCTGTCCGGTCGTACAGGCAGATGGACAGCAAGTATGAAAAGTTTGGTCTATATATCTAATTCTTTCGAATTGAAAAAAAAAGAAAGTAGGCTAAAAATTTGATGCTTGAGGATTCAAACATAGCAGATGGGTCACTTTCACACGTAAGGCAATATATTTTCAGATAACAAATTTATCTCCAACTCCATCTTTGACTGCTTGTCCTGTGTGACAGCGAATCACTCCATGTCCCATGGGAAAACGTCATTATCCGATAATGTGAAGCTGGAATTTCGAAATTTCAGTCACGGAAGATCCGATACGTGTTTCTGAGAAAGTCAATTTGATTTTTTTTTTTAGTGTTTTGGAATTGCTGAAGAAAAATAGCTTTGTAGGTTTGGCCTCACCCAGAATTTATAGAAATTTCCCTGAACTATTACGAAATTATGGTTTCATGTTCCCTATTAAGTTAACTATTGTTAATTGTTCGCAGATCAGTTGTGTTCATAAATTAGATGGTTATTTAACTTACACTCAAAAATATAGATTTTATCGTTATATATTTAATCACTAAAATGAATAGTTACGAAAAAATCTGATATGACAAATGAAATTGGCAAGTTCGGTAATAAATTCAATAATGCTTCAAATGTAACTAATCCAAAATGCCTATTTTCAGCTTTTACTGTTAGGTTTGTGATTTCGGTCACTAATTTGCTCTGCAGGAGAATCCCGAATAAAGTCAGTTTGTGGCAGCACTGTGACGGCATTGTGACGTTGGACATCCGGGCAATTGTTAACTTGTATTTAAGCAATGTGCACTGTAAATATTTTGGAGCTATTATTTTCATTGTGATGTGTTAGTTTTATTAATTTTGTTGTTACGAAATGACTGTTCTTTTTAAAGCCTGATCCCAACACAACTTAGCTCCCAAAAGTTAAAAAAATCTTTACTTTCATGTTTTCACATTATAAAAAATAATTTAGAATTAATGAATGGAATTTTAAACTTATAAATGTAAATACTTAAATTAAAAAATAAATTTTAAACACTGGATTTTAGGACGCATGGAATAGGGTGATAAGCATACGTCCAAGTATGTAGTCAGCCTCACGCGGGACTCCCAGTGTTTGCATTACAGGTGGGGCCCTCATGCTTTACATTATAACAATAATATATATTCTATTTAAAACTTTACGCTCAAATCATAAGGAAATGCTTGCAATTCGAATTTGTCTTTGAACCTTACAATTAATATACTTGATTTACCTGATGAAATTTATCACATAATTTTCAGCTTATTATAAATCTAGCAAATATAACACTGGAGCATGATAAAAAGATATGAAGTTATTTTGTTTTTCACTACAAATGTTTAAAAAAAATACATAAAATTACTAAATAAAAGAATTTCTCAGACATTGAAGTTAATAAGTCAAGAAAAACATTAGTGGCAACTTAGCAGTATTACTTTATTTCAAGTGAGCACAATTTTGCAAATAATGTGCACTATATATTTAAAAAAAAAATGGATATGAAATAATGGATGAATAAGTCACGGAGCTTGTAGGACGTGACTTCGAGTCGAATTTGATTTGTTTTGGTAACAATACTTCGAGATGCATTTTATGGTTGATGTACATTTTAAGGAAGATTCGATACTCACTTCAAGAAAATTTGAAACAAAATTGTTTTATATAAATTAAAGCTTAAAATTCGATAATCGTAATCCTATTTGAATTATTATACATTACTACCTATTCGTTAGGAAAAACAATATATTTTCCTTCGCATATTTTAAAAGCATTTTTTTCCAAAACCAGTTATCATTTATTAAATAAAACACTATTACAAGCATATATTAAAATTAAAGCAATAAATTATATATAGTCTTACATTTTTGTATGTAATTGAAATAATATCCGCATTGATTTCTTTTAAATGTATTTTTATAAAATATCATTGTCAACAAAAAGTTTAACTTTATTTTCAGCTATAAACTATATATTACATGGGTTCATTTGTATGTACTTTTGGAAATAATTCATACAATACATACATCACTAGCATTATCCGCAACATGACGTCTACTGTCTATGTCACCATCCATGATTTACAAAACATTTACGATTAAACGTGTTAGATATAGATTACATCTAAAACTATCACTTTTATTTATTCGCCGTCAACAAATAATCGCAAAGGTGAATTAATTTTTTATTCAAAAACCACACATAACTCATGGTGTCAAAACAATGCCTTACCCAGTGATAAATTGTAGTCTGAGCAATGTTTCAACGCGTCATTAGCCTGCTCTCTGGAAAGCACTTAAGCAATCTTTTAAAGCAAGAGCAAATGTGTAAAGCGCCGGATAAATAGGCTTCGGATGAGCGAACAATGATTGTTTTGTGCGGTATGGAAAAATATTCTCGAGCTCATAAAGTGGGATAATGACCGGTGATATGAGATTGTCCATAGATTGCGTGGAGTGAATTTATTCTCATAAGGGTTGCTTATTAATAGGCTGGAATAATAAAGAAAATTAATGCCCATGAAACTAGATTTTTAAAACTAAATATTAATAAGAGAAGAATAGATAAATATCGATTAATATCAATCCAATTCCCTTCACATTTCATTTCAATTTGAGATATTTTTATTGTTCCTGTAGTTTTGTTTTTTCATAAGTTATAAATTACATTTCGAAACTATTTTCAATAAGTTAAAAATTCTGTATAAATTTGATTTGGATTTAAGTGTTAAATACAAAATTTTTTATTCATCGATGTTCATCGATTCATCGATGTTGAGGAAAGTGCGAACAACCATTACTGTGAACCAAATGGATATTAGAGGTCTTTGTCAGAGGAAGTATCATGTATGCAATCATTTAAATCTATACAAAAACGCATATGTTAATTTTAAAATCGTATTTGGGACGTTTTTTTTCATAGCTACCTAAGTAGTGGATAATACAAAGTTTTATATTCAAAACGTAAAATAAAAAAAAATGAAAAATTGCAATTTCCTAACAGTATAAGAATATTTCACTGCATTAAGATATCAGAGTGATAATGTTTGTGGTAAATACATTAAACCTGAATGCGCATTTTTATTTAATTGAAAACGTCATTAGCTTAAAACCTTTAAATTCCTTTGTTATGTGTACGTGACTTAACTTTTAACGTGGCCTGCACTTTGAATAAAATCTTGAGTGCAAAGACTAAAAATATCACAAAGAATTACATTTTAAGGCTCTTCCTTGAAAAATGTAATGTGCATATCATTTCATAACATGCGTGTTGTACTCAAGCAGCATGCATACATTCTTGTATTCCATGTTTTCTTTGCATCACCAAATATAAATTTCAACTTTTCACTGAAAATCTCCTACAACTCAATGAAAGTCAGTTCGGTTCTTTCAGTGTAAAGCTATCGGTCTCTTGTGAATCTAAATCTCATCGTCCTCAGAGAAATAGTATCATCTGGCAGAGTGAAGTGCCAGTTTTGTCAAATCTGTCACGATACAGGATGTACGTGATTTCAGCGAACCAAATGGACATCAGAGAGTGTTGTCCGAGGAAGTATCAGCATAAACTCATATGCATGATCATGTTGCCAAGTATGCACAGTTCACCATAGTGTGCGATATAGTGAATATTTATTTTGCAAAGTAAAGTGTGAGTTTTATAAAGTCAGTCACGATATCAAGGATAAAATTACAGCGGATAAAATGGACTTGGGCACGGAGATCAGCGATCGGATTTTCCGAAATATTTTTGTAACAAATAGTAGTATTGTTACCAAGTGAATACGAAACAAAAT
Source organism: Hylyphantes graminicola (assembly GCA_023701765.1). Lineage (NCBI taxonomy): Eukaryota > Metazoa > Arthropoda > Arachnida > Araneae > Linyphiidae > Hylyphantes > Hylyphantes graminicola. The sequence continues at coordinate 31,341,932 of CM043114.1, read as the reverse complement.
AGCGATACAAATTCACTATATTAGGTTTTTTTCAGGTTAAGTTTATCAATAATTACAAATACCTACAACAATATAGCAAATATGAAATTTGAGTGAAACAAATAGACTTTTGCGCAGGAATTGGTCTTGAAATGGCTGGCAAATATTTGTAAAGCAGTTAATGCATAATTCTGCTTATACAAGTATATGATTCATTTTATCGAATAGTGAAAATAAAAATGATTCTTTAAAAATGTTAGTCCATCACCTTGTGCTTTGAAAGATACATTTGAGCTATATTACATAGAGATGGCAACATGCAGTTAATTAAATTCATGCTTAGTTTGACTGATTTATATGTGTATCAACAACAATTGATAATTGGCTAGAATGTATGTCCCTAGGTAACACTTAATAATGCATTGTTAAAACCTTATTTGTTTGCTAATACGATTTTTAGTTGGTTGTTGCCGATATATTTATTAGTTGTCAAAATTTGCATTTGCAGAAATCTTCTCTTAATGATCGTTAAAACAATACAATGCAATGCAACAATACAATGCATTCCATTCAATTCCAAGTAAGATATTTAAAGTAATATTCCCATTAGTCTTTATTTTTTCTTCTATATTGTGTCTAGTAGCTTCTTATACTTGCTGTACTTTAATTTGTTTTACCTGTAACTATAAATATCTTTTTTGTATTTAAATCATCATGTTGTCAATAAACACATGATTATTCTTACGCATACTGACTCGTTTATGACAATTTGAAACAATCAGTATAAAATATATTTATAATAATTAAAATGTTCATAAACATTCATTAAATTAATTTGATTATAAAACAAATTAATTATTTTATTTTAAAATTAACAATAAATACAATACACCTTTAAAAATGCTTCTTCTGCATGCATTGAATTTGTGTACAAATTACAATAATTTTGTTGCACTAAGAAGAACTAGGAGCGTCGTAATATATATTTAAAATATATACTTTAACTGCTACACTTATAGTAATTAATTAACCAAAATTTTCTTGAAAATGTCTTTCTCGATGTTTACATTTAAATGAATACCTACTTCTCAAATCCTAATAATTTTATCTTATTAAAACTTATCTTTTATCTGGCAAATTATAAAACACTCAAAATCACCGTCAACAGCTTCAAGTATTAATTAGTAAAATACAAATCGAGAAATTTGAATTCCCATGTCAAATAAGGATTAAAGTATCAAAAATAATCGTAAAACAAATTTAAACATCATTAGTTAGATTAAGAGTGGGCTTTGATCATCGACCACAATCTTCAATAGTGAGAAACGTGCGGAAAATAATGTGGAAACGAAATCGCTGATTAAAATGAAGTATCTGTTTGAAATTAGACGATTTGCTCATCTACATCTTCGTTAAATTCAATATTTAATTCTTAATTTGTGAAAGTGGTTTTCATTTCCGGAAAAACATCTGCCTGTCTTTATTTTTAATAAGTTCAGATCTTAAGATAAGGATATATTTTAATTTTTAAAATGTCCATGTATGTACCTAAATGTATGCATTTCTTAATTTTCCTCTTATGTAGTGTATTAAGGATAATTTCATTAAATAACTACTTTACATTAATGGGCCCATATTGTACACTAATTGGATTAGTTAGTTAAGTCTAGCAAATAAACCCCCGATGTTCACACTTACTTAGAAAGTTAAATTGAACTATTTTCAAAAAGTATATATACCATTTTGTCTGCTATCAGTAAAGCTTTAGTAATAAATTAAATTTTCCTTTACCAACTTTTCCATAAAATTATATATAATGTTTCATTAACATAATTAACGACGGGTTTATTTAATCAGACCGATTATTAATTACGATATTATATAATCACACCCAAAAATTGAGAACATAAGCAAGGATAATTGTGTACATAAAGTGTACATACCATTTTGAATAACATGAAAACTCGTGAGTACATGCCATTTTGTCTGTTATCGATAAAGCCTTCGTAATTAATTACTATTTTTTTCTGCCAACTTTTCCATAAAATTACAGCTATTAATTCAATAAATTAATTAACGACGATTTTATTTAATCAGACCAATTATTAATTACGGTGTTACAAAAACACACCAAAAAGTTGACATCATAATCGAGGATAATTGTTGAATGAAGATGTCAACAATACCATTTTAATTTCACATTATCTCTATTTCAAAGGGCCTTCCCCTTAAGCCACAAGCAATGGTGTACTGAACCAGCATTGATAATTGGACCATCCAAAGCAATTTGGCATAAAGCTTCTCAGCATTTCGGGATCAACAAGGGTTTATGAATCGATACTCGGTTGGCCAATAACTGGAAGAGGCTCTTACATAAACTGGCAGAACCACACAATAAGCTTTAATCTGTGACGACTGTGTTTCAGATCTTATTTAGTGCCACTGAACTTGAGTAGGAGCCTCTGGCGCACTTTATTATAAAATGATTATTTAGAATCGATACATTTACTGTGCGTGAAAGTTTTAACATATCTAATCTTGTATGATATTTTGATATGATTACTTTTCAAAGATTAATGTGAATGTAATGATGTACTTAAAAGGCAAAATAAAATATAGTGTTTGTAGTGTCAAAATGTTTTTATTTATGAGGCTACTTTGAGTAAATATTTTTAGAAGATAAAGATTAGATTAGGTTAGGTAGGAACCTTCGCACTGCTACACGAGGGCTATTGGCGACGGGCGTTGTAATTAGTAACTGCAGTTAAGTGACGAGTCGACACCAGAGTAGTAACCAACGCAAATTTTAGAGAGGACGTGGAATGTAGCGTAGGGATTATGACGCATGTTTAACGTGCATTACCTTTATACGGGGTATTTTTTGTTGGGCTTGTTGCGGTCAGCACAAATACCTTATACAAGCCCTCTCGAACAAGTATTTCCTTTGTCGCAGCTGGTTCAGTATTGGTCTAGCACGCAAAAGGTGCCTAAATCAAAAACTGGTTTACTCCGTACTTCTTTAGACTTTTAAGCTACACAGGCCGTTTATAGATCGACAGTTGTTATAGGAAATATTCGCATTTGAACTTTTATTGCATGCAACGTAGGAGCAACCCCAATAAAAGATGGCAACTTCTGTGCAATATTATTAAGCTAAAATTTTCAAACCAATATTACACCACAATCATATAAATCTAAACAAGCACATTCAATCTACTAATGTAACTCGGGATTAAACCTCTTTCATAAAATTGAAAAGAATAAACACCTTACCACTAATCAAAAAAAACGAAAATCACTTATTTTCAGCAATATCCCAAGCAAGCTCTGAAGATCCAGATAGTTTCTCTTGCGTAAATATATCCATACGAGTCTATTAACGTATACGCAACACCAAAACGGATATTTGTAGTGGATGTTCTCCCGTTTCCCGGATCACTCCTTCGGGAATGGAAAACGGATATCTGGAAACAGGTTCTGCCCCTTTAAAACGGCCATTCACATCTATCGTAGTTGGTCCACGCTTCGCTATTCATGAGGTAGTAAAAGTTCACTCCCTATTTCCGACGTCAGTATTTTTGTATATAAATAACGCTAAACCGTGTGTTAGACAGATAGACTGGTAACTGTATCTGAATTAGAAAAGGTTAAGCGGTACAGATACCCCTCTTATGCGATATATTTCTTTGGTTATATTTTTAATTTTCTTATAAGTTTTTTTAACCAAGATGTGCTTTTCTTTTACTAATTTGTGAAAAGTAGGTTTTTTTTAATGATTTTCAATACGTCGCGTCGTGCCTAAAACAACTTAATTTGTGACTACAGAATTAAAAATAGTCATTTTTTAAAGACAATTATTTTTAGTTGGGTGAAAACTTAGTTATAGGTTCTAAGTAATTAGATTAATTTCGCTAATTAGGTTCAGCTTTATAAAAATGGGTTTTGCCAAATTTGCTTTCTCATTGGTTAGCCAGATTTAAAGAATTTTTTCGTATTATTGTGTTTATTTTTTTAAATTGTACAAAATGATATTGTTTTTCAAAATGTAGCACTGTTACGCATTACAAGCCATGCGAAAAATATGTTCATTATAAACAAGATAAAACTAAAATAGCTCGTGGTGTTTTTATTGCAATGTGTGACGCAAATTGACTAAGTTAAATGAATCAGGAACTATTTTTAGTGTTAATTGGTTTGTCGTATTGGTCAGGGATGTAGGTGGACAAAAATGCAATGCAAAATCTTGCACATTAAATTTTTGACTATGAAAAGTAATAAGTATTAATGTTGGATAGTTTACACTGCGTGTAACAACAATACAAACATTGACAAAGAAAATTGTTTGAAGTAATTGCACATTCATACTGAATATTCATTCGTATGTAGCTATTTAACGTCGTTGGATCCTCAAAATAATGAATTTGTGTGTTTGTTGAAAAATACCCATTTGCATTTGTGTAAAATGGGTTTGAAATTTCCCGATTAAAAAATTATGTCTGTAAAATATTTTTTTTGTTATTTAGCAATGTAAAATAATTTAAAATGATGTTTAAAACGGGTGAAAGTTAAAATAGATTTCACAATATTGATACAAAAATATGTAATTACTTTAATTTAAATTTTTTCGATAAATATCTAGAAATGTTTGTTTTTTTATATAAATTATTAAAAGTTAATGTAAATACGAAAATATTATCTTCTGACAAAATATCAGTTGCAATTTTGTCAAACTCAAAAAAGCACTAGATATACCTGTAAAGGGCGTGTATTTTATTTTATCGCATTCGGTTTGAACTGTCAGACATCTTCCGAAAATGCATGTTTACAACGGTTGGACAATAATGGATTTTGAAGTAAGCGTCATCGAACTTTTCAGCAAAATACTGACTGTCCAACATTTATTTTGTGGTCACGATTTTTATATAAATATACATTTTACTCTCAATAAAAAATATCAATTTTTAACATTAACATTATGCGTGAAATATTTAAGATTTTATCTAGCGACAAATTAGCGATACGTTAAACGTGTTCTAACACTCTTGAATAAATAGTTTAACCTTCTGAGCGTTAAACCATAATTTCCCATATTTTATGCACCCAAAGATTTAGAAATATACATAATTTTTATAAATAATACATTTTTATGCATGTAATATATTTTCCTTTAGGAAATAATTTTGAGAAAATCTCTTTAAAAATAAACTCATTTCTGATTTTCCATAAAATAATGTTATTTAATAAATTAGTTCGTTAAAGTAATTTGTTTTAAAAACATAACTTAATCCTCTAACCTGACAGTTAGAAAATCTTAATTTTTTTTAAATAAAATTTGTATGAACAAAACATTATTTTTAATAACGAACTATTACTTTCTTTGAAGGCTTGAATCTCCTTACATTTTCTATATAGACATTTAGCTACTAATTTAACAAACTTTTATTTGAATTGACCACAAAATTTAACTATAGAATTTGTTTTAAAATGTACATTTTGTTTTGACTTAAGGGGGTTGAGTACTCCACAGTCAGTGAAAAAATAAAAAAATAAAATTATTGGCTTAAAATACTATTACAACCTTTATTAATAATGTCACAAAGTATCAAGACGATTGAAAAAATATTTTAGACAGTAAAAGCCGTTTTATTTGACGCTTTCCTTACTGAACGGTTAACAATAAAAACGCATTTTTCTCAGAACTTGATTTTTTGAACTTCGATGTACCTTTTCTCAAAAACTATGCTATGTTTTCTCGTAAACTTTTTTATATGATACAATACATAGTATAGATTAATCTGAGGTTATAAATTTTAATGAAACTAAATTGTGAAAAAGTACATTGCAATTGGCCAATTTAACATTACCGATATACAACATACCGAACCCCTAAAAAAATTGAACGTTACTAACTTGGACAATCGAAAGAAAATAAAAACATTCTTAAGGATCTTTACTTGTCCAATAAGTGAAGTCACTGAGGTCAAATTTTGGAGGCAATAAACAAAGCAGGTAAAAAAAAAACAGGTATATTCTTTAAAACTCAAATTATTCTCCGTAACTTTCGAACAATTTCCGTAAAAGTGTTGTTTTTCTTATTAAGACAAACGAAGAATTATTACATATTTTATATCATTTCAAATTAGTCATCATTGCATCATAATTATAATGTATAGTATTAATCGGCAATAAAACCGCCCTACTCTGAGAACTCTATGCATCGAGCTACTTAAACTAAAGATTCAAAATTATTTAAGCATACTATTCAAGGCATGATGAAAATGATTATGCAATAAAATAGTTACTAATGAGTACTTTGTCTCTTTTGAGCATGTTTTCGCACAGCCCTTTCTATCGGAGTTAGTATGCTTACCTCTTTACTCTTAGTAGTTTGCTGTATAGAAGGCACCTATACCTAGCCTAGTCAGAATATGAGCTTCCCCCGAAAAGAATTTCTTCTTCCATACCTTCGCTTGGTTTTCTAGAAAACGAGGAGAGCATCGCTTTTCTAAACCTAACGCGTGTTACAACTCAGAATAAAGACAAATGTGTGATCTATCAAAAAGTAAAATCTTTATTATCGGATCAACTTAACCACAAATATAAATCAGACAGATTACTCCAGCTGGATAAAAACTCGGTGCAGATAACAAAGTAAATTAATTTCCCAAAAACTTTATCATAACCATGGCACTTATATGTGAATAAATCTTATAAAACAAGACTTTAAGTATCTAAAACATATTAAACTATTAAAGGTTTAAAAGTATACTCGACTAGCACTTAATAAATATAAGCATATGTTCTAAAATATATTGAATTATTAAATGTTTAAAAGCATTCACAGTTAGCACATAATAAATATAAATAAGTGATGTTTATCAGCATTCCAAAATAAAGACATCATTAGATATTTTCAAATTTAAGTATTTAAATATTTAGAAATAAGTTAGGATGACACCAGAATACACTCGAAATAAAAGTACCAGAGTTACTTGATCACCCAAGGAAGTGATGCGGCTGGCCACGTACGTAGACCGTAACCGGACTCCAGGATATAGCGGCTCGGTAAGTCAGACGGTCACCCCCTGGCACCAGTGGTATATCTGGAAGGTCATGAATGGGGACACCGAACTAGCTGATCTCTAGGACGAGGCGAACCAGAAGTCTAGACGGCAAGCTCAAAGTTCAAGGACGAAAAAGACCCAGAAGATCAAACGACAAATCGAAGGCCTCGGAAGGACATAGCAGTTGTGCATTGACTCACTGGCCTCATGCCGTATCACGTAAAGCTAATTGGCGAAGACTAGCCGGCGTGCAAGTAATGTTTCGGCACGTACAACAACTCCCAAAAAGTAAGACGAAAGAAAAACAAAAAGCCCCCAATTACTCATCATGAGCCTTTTATATAGCACCAACCTATTCACTCTGGAATTTGCATAAATCATCCAACAGAATAATGTTCCAACGACCCAACTTGGTTAAAACATCACCAGAACAAGAACTACACAGAAACACAACCCTTACCACTACAACAAGAACTACGCAGAATCACAACCCTTACGCAGTTACAACACGCGTTTGAGGTTGTGGGGTTAACAATCCGTGCAGTTCAAACCCAAGTAGGATGGGGGAAAAACACGCCACCACCGTTTCGAAGAAAACCAAGCAAAGGTAGGGAGGGATTAAAGTCTTTTCGCAGCTGGCTACATAAGGTATAGTTGGTATTTTTTTCATAATATTTCCCCCATGTTTTGAATAGTATGCCTACCAAGTGGCTCTTAAAACTTTACTCACTATGATGGTTTTTCGTTGTTTTGCTTTCGAGTGAAAGTTGTGTTTTTTTTTTCTTCGTTTTGACGAGGCGTTTGCTGTGAGGTGGGCGTTGTACTTCAAATGTGATTAACGTGTCAAATAGTCAATAATCAAACTGATCCTGAATTGACTTGTACTATTTATACTGGTTGTGGCTTGTTCGAGCTCCGCGAGTGTGCCAAGTCTCATTTTACTTGTTCCTTTTAAATTTAATTTGTGCGAATCTTGGGTAAGTCACCTTCTTTTTCTTTTTGCGCTGAGGCTAAGCGCATGAATCCGACCAACAATGTAATCCGACCTGCATCCTTTTCTGTCCCTCACCACGAGGATAAACCTGGGACTATGGAAAGTCAAATTCTTTATCAGAAATCTCTGACTACTACGGAAACCATCATTAAAGCTTCACATAATGGATGTCAACGTTTTGTCCTGTGTGCTGAAAACCCTCAAGGATCCCCAATCCCCAGGAATAAACCTAAGAAACTTAGCGACGAGCTTAATTTCAAAATTCCACTTCATAAATCAATTGAAGATCTGAAAGTTACTCGCTCAAATAAAATTATTTTCACGACTCTAAATTTTGACTGCGCTTTGCAAATCAGTCAACTCACTAGCATTCTGAACATCCCCATTGTGGTTACTGTTCATAAAGACAACGTTACTAAAAAATTCCTCTTAAGAGAGATTCCCTCAGATATTTCGGCGTCTGAGGTCGCTAATGAGATTGAGTCCGCCAACGATATCATTGTATCCGAAGTTCGTCGCTTTACAAAAAGATCTGACAATCAATTTATCCCGACAGAATCCGTCCTGGTTACAATTTTCGGAACGATCCTCCCCGAAAGAATTAAAACATGGTATACTAGTCATAAAATTTCCTCCTTTGTTGACAGGCCCAGGCAATGCCAAAATTGTTTCAAGTTCGATCACACTGCAAAAAACTGTAAGTATGACCGGATTTGTGTCAACTGCGGAGGTTCCGGAAATCACCCAAACTGTTCAAACTCAACCAAGTGTATCAATTGCCATGACAATCACGTAGCCTCCGACCAACTCTGTCCTAAAAGATTAGAAGAAGTCAAATTTCTGAAATTCAAAGAAAGATTTAATTACACTTTTGCTGAAGCCAGGCGCAACTTTAGATCTGAATCTACTTCATATGCAAATATCACAAACACTAACTCGATCGGTACGGCTAATTCAACCCAAATTTCCAACAAAAGAAAAGAAGATGCCATGCATGCAACTATAACTTCCCTGGCTGGATTGATTAAAAATCTCCAGGAAAATCAGGCCAAGACAACTGAAACTCTAGATAAGTTAACAAATGAAACGGCTATAAATGCAACCCAGAGTGCCAACAAAATAAAGGAAGATGCTATGCTTGCAACTAACACTTCCTTGGCTGGAATGATTAAAGATCTCCAGGAAAATCAGACCAAAACAGCCGAAACTCTAGATAAGTTAGCAAATAAAGTAGATCTTATCTCTAAAGTCTTAGAAAAAGTTGCCCCTCAGCTCTTAAAACCAAAAATAACGGAAAGATCCCCTTCAAAAGATCGTTCAGATCTATTAATCACCTTAGCAAAAAAACAGAAAGTCATTTCTGAATCTGATCTTCCTAATAAAGACCCGGCGGGCAGTAATGACAAACTTCATGAAGTGCCAATCAAAATGGACACCTCCTCCAATCCCCAAAGTGCAAATGTCTCTTCTACCCCTCAACTTTCTCCAATCATTTCTCTGACTAATTTTGCTCCCTCAAACTCAAACCCTAAGCAAACGTAAACAAGAACTCATCATGAAATTCAATAGTTTAAAAATCATTCAATGGAACTGCAGATCTATTAAAAACAAATTAGTCTGGTGTAGAAATAGTATTTTTTCAGAAGCTAATGTTATTGCATTACAAGAAACCTTTTTAAAACATAGTGACAATATTCAACTTCCTGGGAAAATAATCTATCGTAAAGATAGACCTTGTAATACTCAAAATAAAGGGGGTGGTATCCTCATTGCTATAGACTCTAAACTTTCTAGTCAATTAATTACCTTCACCAACCTCCCGACTTCTGACAATGAAATTATCGGGGTTAAAATCAATCTCAACAACAGCTCTTTAACAATAATCAACATTTATTCCCCTAAAGGTAGATTTCAAGATGCCTGGCTTGCTGCTCTTTATGACGAATTGATCCAACCATTCCTCATCCTTGGTGATTTTAACATTAAACATCCTGTTTTTGGCTCAAGGTCGAAATCCGGGGATAGCGACAAAATAGTGGACTGGTTTTTCGAAAATGATTTAAATATTTTGAATACAAAAGCTCCCACGAGAATCTCCCCAACTGGATCCTCTCTTCTTGATCTCAGCATTAGCTCGCCTGATCTTTTTCCCTTTATTACCTTTGAACTCACCCCGGATCCCTTTAATAGTGATCATATTCCAATAAAAATTACAATCAATAATAAATTTGTCTTTGAAGTTGTCAACAGGAATAAAGTCCACTGGGCCAGGGTTCTCCAGGCCTTCTCGGAGCTCCCATATGTCAATAATAATTTTAAAAGTTACAAAGAGTTCTCCACTTTCTGTACCAGCACCATTAAAAGTAATACTAAAGAAGTCATAATTAAAAATAAAAAATTTAGTCCATGGTGGAATAGTTCCTGCAGTTTTCTTCAGGGTCAGAAAAGGAAATTCTTGCGTTTAAGCCGCGAGTCAACTAAAATTGAACATTGGATTCAATATAAGAAATTTTCCTCGAAGTTAAGAAAGGCAGTTATGCGAAGCAAACGAGAATATTGGAATAGTACGTGTGAAGAAGGAGTTCGTTCGGGTAAAATCTTTAAAATTATTAAAAGCATCTACAATAGAAGTAACGAGGTTACGACAAGTAATAACTTTATTATGGATGGCAACTATCCAATTTCTGATCCTTACTACCAAGCAAACATGTTTGCGAACCTCTTCTCATCTGAAGCAATCCCAGAATTCATTCCCTTTAGTTTGAAAGGGGATGACAATCTTAATTATAACAAAAACTTCTCCCTTCCTGAAATCACTCGTGCAATCAAGCTCATGAAAGTCTCAACCCCAGGTCATGATGGTATTAGTGCAAAACTCTTAAAAAGCCTTAGACCAAACATTATCCTTAACCTTCTCAACATTTTTAACGATATTTTTAATACAAATGAATTTCCCGAAGACTGGTCCTCTGCTAAAATCCTCCCGATTAAGAAACCAGGTAAAGCTGCGCAAGAAGTTTCCTCTTATAGGCCGATTGCCCTCACATCAGTTCTCTGTAAACTCTTTGAAAAGATGATCCTCCAGCGCATAATTCCTTTCTCCAATAGTCCAAAATTCCATCCCTACCATTGTGGGTTTTTGCCTCACAAAGACTGTTCCTTTGCACTATCTATCCTTCACCACAAAATTGTGCAAGCTAAGAACGATAAAAATTATTTCTTCCTGATTAAACTCGATATTACAGCAGCCTACGACTCTGTGTGGAGTGACGGTTTAGTCTTCAAAATGCTGAGACTGGGCATTAAAGGGAAAGTGGCGTACTGGATTTTCAGATTCCTGAACAACAGGAAACTTTTTGTTGCTTGGCGTAACATTATCTCAGACGTGAAAGAATCCATGAGGGGGGTCCCTCAAGGTAGTGTTTTAAGCCCATTTTTATTTACCATATATATGATGGACATCTTTGAAGTTATCCCAAATAATGTTGAATGCGTCATTTACGCTGATGACATTTTCATTTTTAATCAAGGAAAAGACTTAACTAGAGTTACAGAGAAACTTCAATTGACTTTGCACAAAATTGCAATCTGGTGTTCCACCTGGAAACTTAACATCAAACCTGAAAAATGTGAATCTATTAACTTTTCCAATAAAAGAGGCAATCCTCCTCATCCCTTTAATATTAACGGAACTTATATCCCATCTACACAAAATATTAAAATCCTCGGTGTTCATTTTGCCAGCAACCTTTCCTTTAAAAATCATTTTGAATATATTAAAAAGAAAACCATGCGTAAAATCAATGCTCTGAAATGCATTGCTTCCAACTCGTGGGGCGCCCGTTCTAAACACCTGATTCAAATTGCCAACTCATGCATCCGTAGTTCTCTGGACTATGGCTGCCAGATCTTTTTCGGAACTAGCAAAACATACTACAATAAATTAGAAGTTATCTACAATAGTGCATTGAGAATAGCTACTGGTCTCCCGCGCTGGACTCCCATCCCCCTCCTCTTGGCAGAAGCTAATGAATCTTCTGTTTTTTCAAGACATCAACTGCTTGCAAAAAAATTTTATTTTAAACAATTCGCTATAAATCAAAACCATTCCCTGGTTGACCTCTTTCAGAGGGCGAGCCTCTCTCAAAGACTCAAAAGAACGCAGTCTCTGGGAAGAATCCTTAGGAACTGTCCTCAAGTCTCTGGCGTTGCAGTGGATGATATTATTCCTATCAATGTCTTCAGCAAAAAACTTAATAAGATCCACGTTCACTTAAAAGATCTGCCCTTCCAAAACAAGGCTCTGCCTGATTCCATTATCCAAATTCTCTTTTTAGAATACAAAAGTAGCCTCGATCCTGACTCTATTATTTTATCTACCGATGCTTCTAAATGTCCTTTTTCAACTAAAATTGCGGCCATTGACATTACAAACCAAACTCCTATTGCTGGCTCTATTGCTCCTCTGTGCTCTGTGTTCTCTGGAGAGGCCTTTGCAATTTACCTCGCAATTAAAACCTTTATCAACGCCAATCACCACTACATTATCCTGTCTGACAGTTACTCTGTCCTTTGTGCTCTCAACCAGCTCAACCATAAGTCTCACAGTGCAATCACTTTCATCAACGAGGAGATCAGGAAGGCTGTGCAACTCTGCAAATCTATTACATTGATCTGGACCCCGGGTCATAAGGGTATTGAAGAAAATGAGAAAGCTGATCAAGCCGCTAAAAATGCTCCAGACAATAAAATTATTAAGTGGACTCCAATCGAAGATGTGTACACTCTGCTTCATTCTCAGTACTTTAATGAAAAAGCCCAGAAATGGGCTGACAGTAAATACGCCAAAGATTTCTATTTTTTAACAACAATTGATACTAAGCACAGACTTCTCCCTCCAAATAGGAGATCTGATGTCTTGCTCTCGAGGATCAGAACTAAAACTTTTCCGAGTAATTCCAAACTCTATAAAATGGGGCTTGTCTCTTCACCCCTTTGTGCTACTTGCAAAACAGAAGATACCATCGACCATATGATTTTGGAATGTAAAAAATTCAACGCAGATAGAACCAAATTAAGAAACCAACTCGGTATTATGCCCTTATATTTTCCTTGGCTTTTCGACATGACCGAAAACGCAGTGATCAAGACCAAGATTATAATTATGTTTATTAACAAGATTTTCCAATCCAGTTGACTCCCTGATGTCGACAGTTTTCCTCCAACTCTAGTCTCGAACTCAGTATCCTAAAAACAGGAGCAATGTGATTAAGCAGCCTTGTCTGGCGAGCAAATATCACAACAACTACCCAATTCGCAATTCGCCTACCAAATCTTGAGTCTTTATTCTGAGTAGCTCGCTGTATGGAGCGCTCAGTGTAGGGTTGTTTTATTACCGATCACAATGTACCTTACAAATAATCTAGTTCAAAAATTATACGTCACTCAAACCACATATCTTAAAATCAAATAATTCCAACTTACAGTGAACATTTTCCAGACCATAAAAGGCTTCAAATTTTAAACGTGGTGTGGCATTCATTAAACCAATTCAACATAACATCATCGTTAAAGAGTGCCACATAAAAGATAATTTCATGTCAGGTTTCTCTCAAAGGGTAAGACTGACGTCATGCTCTTCAAGTCTAACAGGTATCCAATGCTAATGGGATAGTACAAACTTGTGAATAAAACTGATTTTAAGTGACGCATTTGTCGATGTTTTTAATAATTTATTATTGATGTGTGTGTGTGTTTGTAGTTTAAATAGAAGGTAGCAAGTTTAAATGAATTAATAAACGTTTTTTTTTTATTTACGTAAAACACGTTGTGCTAATATGTTTGGACCATTATAAAAATGTTTGAGTAACAATTTCAAAGAAGCTTTTGAAAATATAAAGACGTTATTAAGAAATTTAAAAAAGTGTTTCATGTAATATATTTAAATGTATAAATGGTTTTGTCCCTTGTGCAATAAGCATTTTATGAAATATTGAGTTAAAACTATTTGTAATGCGCATTAAATGAGTTTGATCATTTGTCTACGTCATGTCAGACAGTTTACTATGTGTTTAAAGACATTAAGAAAAATTAAAATTTTCTTGAAAAAAGAGTAAGAGAAACTATATATATATATATATATATATATATATATATATATATATATATATATATATATATGTATAGTTAAATAAAGGAAATCCGTTTAAGGAAAGAGTATATATTTACACCAAAACTAATTAAGGTATTTGGGTATCTGCAGAAAATCAATATTTTTATTAACATATTTTTCTTCAATCACAGTTTAATATCATAAAACATCTGAAAAATAAGATAAGAAATTCGTATAAGGTTTCAAAACTGCAAAGAATAATTAAGTTTTTGAATGCTTTTGTAAAAGGATTATAAAATTGTCGATAAATCCAAATTAGAATATTTAATTTCGTTGTTACACGAGAACTTTGCTTGACAAATAATAATAATTTCCAAGTCGTGTGAAATTTATTATTATTCTTTGCATTTGTGTTAGGGGCAGGGGAGCCCAGTAGGTTAAAGCTTTTCGCCTTGTATGCAGAAGGTCTTAGATTCGGGTCCTAGCATTGCCAAAATAACTGCTGACCTATAAATGACCCACACAAGCACAAAAATGTCCGACGAATAATATCCCGCGTAGATAGAGAGCACGTTAAATATGCTTCAAGACAGTTCATGTTAAATATGTCACACGCTAAATATGCTTCATCAGGTCGCGCTGATTGTAGTTCTAAATTACGACGTCCGTCGCCAATAGCACTCGTGTAGCTCTAGTGCATCGATATTTAAAACTTACCTTACATGTGTGTTAAGTATAAGACAAAATCGAAAATATAAATGTCGACAAAAAGTTTATTCAATCTTAAAAAGAAAACGAAATATAATCTTGTCTACAAAGTCAAAATTTCCTAAACCTTCAATTTGTTGGAAGAAAAAAATTTCTATTGATAATATTTTTGATCGCGGTAAAATGCTCATATTTTTATTGATTTTTTTATTAGTCATAAAAAAAGGCAAAGCCAAATACAATTCGTTTATTTTTGTGGGTTTGTCATATTAGGCATTTTAACTAATACTTATTCTATTTTAATATCTACTGACTAATCGTTAACTGTAAAAAAGTGTCAAATCCATTTCAAATTGAATTTGCTCGTGGCTATCCTTTTGCAATGAAATATTTTGATCCCGCTTCAGAGGCTCAAGAAGCATAGTCCACAAACACAACAGCCAATCTTTTTAATAAAAAAATATTAGTTAGGCCAAAGTCTTTTCATCTCTTCAGATTAAAAAAAAATCATTTGATCCTTTTTTATACATAGTTTGAAATGTTTTTTGTTGATAATATATTTGAAACTTCATAACTATATTGGCTGTATATTTGAATTAAATAATTTATTAAGTTTATTTATAAACTAAAGTCTGTATTGTTATACAATCACAATTGATCTTAACTTTAATAATCTTTCTTTCTGTCGAACTAATTTAGTAGCAATTCAGTAGAAATTTTCTTTCAAAATATTAAACACAATCATAAATGCTTTTAAAATCAATGTTCAAAACGACTTGAATGTAACCTACAAAACTGCAACTGGCCTTTTCAAATAAGATTGGAAACCATAAGGATCGCCGGGACACCAGTTATATAGAAAACTCCATATCTTTGTTTACTCAGTCAATATTAAAGAATTTGTTCTTGCCAAACATACATAAGATTTGGGATTTCAGTTGATATATAAGACTTTTAGGTTAAGACCAGGATTATTGTAGTATCCAACCAAGAGAGAGACCGATTTACACTGGAGTTCAGAGAAGATATTCTTAAAGATTTATACGAGTGTCAATTTCCTACATGTGGTTTTTTCAAAAAAGTGTTTGGGGAAAATATATCAACCAAAAGACACGGTTTTTCAATACCGATGATGATATGTAATACATAATTCCTGATAGTTTTTCGAGTGATATATATTGTTTCAGAAAAGTACGAGTTCTGTCAAATTTCTTTTTCATTTTACTAGGGTAAGGTGGGGTAAGTGGGCCATTGGGGCAAGTGGGCCACCCCCCTGGCATATCCCGAATTATGGACGCAAAAAAAAATCTGTTACAATATTTTTACGTATTTACCCCAATAGATGCAGGAAACATTATGGCAACATTTTCATTCAAGTATGTAACAAGGTACAATCCTTTTTGTGACATTTTTTAAAATTGCATTTTTTCGTAATTCACGCCATCATACTATATTTTTATTTATTTCCAAACGGTTCATGATACAAAACAAAATGTTATATATTTTGAAAGTGTATAAAACATAGTATCTTTTTGTAGTGTCATGAACTTGTGATGTTGATAAGGTTAAAAAAAAATGGGGTGGCCCAGTTGCCCCGCGTTTGGGGTAAGTGGGCCACCACAATAGCGGGGTAAGTGGGCCAGGGGTGGCCCACTTGCCCCAACTCTTTAATATACTTAAAAAAAGTCAGATTCACTGATTCATAGGGTTAGTCATATTCACAATTCATAGTCCTATTCATTGACATAGGCCAGTTTAAAATCTGTAGCCCTAACATTTTTTTACACTACATGCAAAAATGACAAGATGAAAATTAACGTATTTTTTCTTGTAGTAAGCTTGCATGCCAGAAAAAGTTGCTATGGGGAAACTGTTAAAGATACATCATTACTTTTTTTTTCAAACACTCAGAAAAGCATGTAGATTATTCCACTTGCCCCACCATATCTCTACCAGTTATGTGTAAAAATATATTAGGGGGGTGGCCCACTTACCCCACCTTGCGGGGCAAGTGGGCCACTCGGATGACCAAAAAGAAAAACATATTTTTTAAATTTATTATTTGCCGGTTTGTGTTAAGGTTGCCATGGGTACACTAATAACATATGAGAGAATGGACCACAAAAAAAGTAAGTTGTTAGGCCGATTATAGCCAGTGGTATGAGGGTCTAAAGCCGAATTATGCCAAAAAGGTGGCCCACTTACCCCACCTTACCCTATATCGACAATTTTTAATTTAGACCAAACGTCTTTTACATTACGTGTTCATACAATAAAAAAATATATTTTGGTTTTTGGAATATTGAGCTTAGTTCACGAAGGTTAGGACACGTTTTTCAAAGAAGCATTGTTGTGAATCCTGACACGTAAAATTTTGAAAAACATGTCCCGACGCCATTTGTTGACTTTAATAGAAATATGACTCAAAGGGAGAAGTTTATGTAAAGTTTCTAACTTGAGTTAACGTTATGGAAAACGTGTATTTTTCAAGATTCTAAGCTTTTGTTCTAAACCAATTTTAAGTTTAGGGAAAATAGAGCCAGTGCACATTTTCTTAGTCATATTTTTATTCAAGTTAAGTTTTTATCAAGTGTGAATTTTATAAAAACTGTTTAAGATGCAAATTAAACTAAGGGTTAAGTTTCAAAACTCAAATTTTCCAAAGTATTGGCAATTTTGATAATGGTAAATTTTATTGAACAACGAGGTCACCAAAGAACGACAAGTATCTTATATCTTAGTTATACATTAACCCTTTCAGTCCCAGTGATGCCATTTGGCATCATCACTTTCAATCTTTTTTTCAAAATGTTTATGTCCCGTTATGACATCCAAACACACATCATTCGATTCTTCACACTTTGTTCTATTAGACAATATTTTACATTAATCTCAATAGAAGTCAGAACTACTATTTTTTTTATTCAGAAAATGGCCAACAAGCGTTTCACCTGATTTTTCATAAGTTCACTTCAGTTCCACATATTTAAAACACAATTTAAACTATTTCGGTTAAAATAATTACTAATTTTTTTTTAATAATATGGTCAGATAAATTCAAATATATAACTCGAAGTGTTTTGAGGTAATATATATATATATATATATATATATATATATATATATATATATATATATATATATATATATATATATATATATATATATATATATATAATTATTTTGTTGTTTTCCACAGTTAAAAAATTTTGGCAATATTTAAAAAACCATATAAAAAATTTAATGAATTTTTTTTCCTTATGGAACTCGTATATTTGACCTAAAATAAGCTTATTTTGTAAATATCAGAAGTTTCTGTAGTGTAGTAAATTTTTGGGACTGAAATTGTAAAAGAATGTGAGTTTAGCATTTTTGAACTTCAACTAATGATCATTTGCCGTTATAATGCTATTTTATTAAGCAAAACATGGAATGTTATTAGCACTTCATTTAGTTATTCTTAATTAAGAAATCGTTTCTAAATTCTCTGATTGAAAGTTTAAAATTTTCAAAAATATTAATTAGCACTCATCCTTATCAAACTTACTAAACATACTTAGCTTTCCGTTACCTTATCTTTAACCAAAGAGGGAAACAATTTATAAGTTGGAAAACTAGGAAACTCATTTTAAGGTAATCTAATAACTTTTGGCAGTTCTGACAGGTATAGGAAAAGTAAAACAATGTTCAGTGAAGTGAAAATCCGAAAAATGAAATTTAAACATTGTTAATGGTGCGATTTCATCAAATTAAATTTTAAGTAATTTTATATTGTGGGGGTAAAGTACAAATTTGAAATAAGTGTTGGTTTTTCAGACATTTTGTTCGGGTGAATGTTATGAACAGTGTTTTTAAATAAAAATATCTTGAAATATCTATTCCAAAAAATAATAAAATAACTTGTGATTATAAAAGTCTCTAATTACCAGTAAAATGCTTTGTTAATTGCAATTTTGTTGTTTATATATTTGATAAAATATGTTAATATGCATTTTTTTTGCAATTTGTATTCTAAAAACATATTTTTAATTTATATATTTCCTGTAAAATACATATTTTACTATTTATTAATAACGTGTATATTGGAAATGCACTAAATATATATTTTTTATTATATTTATTGAATAATTAATTGGCAAACAATTCGCATTTTATTCGCTTACGAAAAATGCGCTGAATATTTAAGATTTGAATTTTGTTTACATTTCACAAGGACAACTTAAACTTTAAACGGACAGTACCCGGCAATGCATAAACATTCGTAAAGCTAAACTTTACTTCTTCAATGGAGAGGAACGTAGACATAAATCCTTGTAGATATTACTTTACAGCTTCATTTTTCAATTTGTTTATTAAAACTTTTTTTATTATAAAGTAAAACACTCAAGCTATCCGTAAATACCTATACTGAAGCTGCTCATTTATTAATTATATATAAAATGACACTTAACAGAAAAAGATTCAATGGCTATTTCTTAGAAAAATATTTTTTTCCACAAATTTATGAGATAATTTGCATGAAAAATGTTAAAATTAACTGGAACAAAAAAACCTGCAGATTTGCTCTGTACTTTTACAGATAAAAACCGTAAAGGCCACTTAATTGACGATTCTCTCAGAAATTGGTAAGAGTTAATTTTTCTATTTTTTTGCAAAACGTATTATGTAATGCATTGAAATATGTGTTTATGTAAATACTATATGTCTAGGATTTAGCTCAGGAGAGCGGTTTAATATATTTCGATTAAAACAACATCAAATTCTATCTACCTTATTATAATAGGGAAATTTCATTGAAACATACCTTCAAATAATGAGAAGACAAGAAGAATAAATAGAACTGCAGTTTTGCCAAGCCTCTTCATTGCGTCTTCCGTGCGCCGAACAGCCGAAACACAACTAGAAAATTCTGACGAACCACCTGTTGTAGACTTTGTTAGAGAAGGGAAGTCCAAGTCCGTGAATCTAATGCTTGCATAATGATAGTTGTTTGGAATTTAAGGTATGTATTACGTGCTTGTAAAGATATAAATTAGTGCACTGGGTTAAAATTTCTTTCAAGGAAGTTTGCTTGTAATGTATAAATCATTCAAAAGCGAGCTTATTTTTATTTAGTTGAACATTATTTTGAATTTATTACAGTCTGTAATGAAAATATTTTACTCTTTAAAACTAACTCATGTTTGTGTATCAAAAAATGCATGTAAAAGATGCAAATCTAAGCACATAATTTCTTTAGCTGCCTTATAATTTGACTTATATTTTTTAGTAAAAAACTATTATTAGACTTGAAAATATTTCTAGGGTTTTTCTTATTTTACCGGCTTTTTACAAATGTTTTCACGGTATTTTAAAATTAATAATGAATTTCTATTTTACATTTTGCGTGTATACATTGCTAGATTTAATAATAATATTTCAGTTTGGATTAACATCTATTAAATTACGATAAACTATGATATTTAATTTTAACTATCTTTAAACTCCAAGCTGATTAATGAACATCGGAAACAAAGTTTATACCAGCTAAAACAACTAACTATTTCAATTCAACTGATTCCTAAAACCAAAACATCAGCTATATTCAACGACAAATTTTAAATTAACGGTCATCAATGCTCTACAACCTGAACATTTCGTTTTAAATCACATAGCGGTTATTTTAAACAAAAATCATTTTAAAAGCGCGCGCCAAGAAGCAACAGGGTCCGGAAGGACCGGATTTGCGGCGTCCTGTCGTGGGAACGTCTTTCGTACTTCTGTCGGAATTTTGCCGGATACTCGGTGGCCAGTCTAGAAACGTTTCCTAGCTTCCTCGAAATTCCTTAGCGCAAGCGCAAAGATTTCGTCCTTTTCTTTTAGTTTTTTTTGTTTCGTTATCTATCATAACACTCCAAATACGTTTTTCCCCTCTATCTTTAAAGGCGTTCATTTAATTTAAATTTTCGATCAAAATGATATATTATAAATTTTTATTACAATTAATGTTTGTAAAAAGTTGAGTGTACTGTTATAGTAAGAAAATAACTAATATCAATCAGATAAAACAAATACTGAAATTCTGACAATAGTAAATTTGCAATTTCAAAAGTGCATATAATTTATTTTTGATTGATTTTGCATGTTTAACATAAATATCGAAAGTATTATTAATAAATTATTATATTGTTTAAAATGAGTAAGTTTTACTAATGTCACTTATTGTTTGTCAGTGTTTAATTTTATAAATTTTTATAACAATAGTTTTAAGAAAAAAAAACGCTCATCATACTCATGATACCAAACAACTGCGTAATGGGCTAGTTTTCTAATGGTGCACGTTTTTTTAATTTATGTTTTTATGTAAGGCATTAAATTGAAAATCAGCCTTTAGGGGAAGCCAACCAGCGGCTTAGTTTATAAAACAATATGTCATATGCAATCTCAAAAAAATTCTGCATTTGGCTTTGCAACTTGTTGTTGGCGATGTTTTTGCCATTTTTCGACATTGCATAAGTAAATATGCGTATGTTGAAATAAAATTAAAACAGTTTTCGTTCATTTAACTTACTGTTTCGTCGAGTCCTTTTTTTATATTCGTCGAGTCCTTTAAATATATTATACTTGTTTAATTTAAATTACAATAAAATGTACAGATGTACATAACAGCGCTATTAGATTGCTATGATGTTAAATCTCTATAAGAATAGTCATAAAACTACCCCTATTTAATATTGGCTGGTTAGAAAAAATTACTCCGGATGTAAATATGCTTTCCACCTTTATATGTTTGAATATAACGTCGTGCCGCCAAAAGTTAGTTATTAACTTTTTAAAAAGTTGTAATACTAGCTATAGGTAAAAGTGTAAGGAAAGCCATGATATCCTATTTTTCCAAAAATTAACAAAAGTAAAAAATATACCATCATACAGAAGAAAAAAAATCATTGAAACTGAATGTTTAATACTTTTATAGAAAAACTGTGTTTCTTTTAATTGTAAAAAGATAATTCTAAGCGTTTATTTGGTTAACTGAAAACTGATTTTATCTTTTTGCCACTCATTAAACTAACAATTTTAATGGTTCAGCAATTTTATATTTCTTGAAAAGTTCAAACAAACTCTTAGAGATAATTTTTCTTTAAAATGAGTAGCGAAATTCTGCACCTAAGATTTAAAGGTCAAAGGTTGCGAGTTCAATTATGCCTTCGTTACAGAAGCATTTAACAATTTTTGATAGAGCAATTAAATATTTTAAACAGTGTTTACATGATTGATTGTTTTGATGCACTCCTATATGTTAGTGTAGTTCAATAAAAAATAAAACTTTACTTTAAAAAAAAGAAACATAGTAGCGTATGGTGGAAAACTTTAACATTTCAAAGAACTCTATGACGCAATAAAAATGTTACATTAAAAACTTGAATTTACCTTTCCTTCGAAAATAAATTAACTTTTTTTTTCTCCATGCAAACTTTTAACTTATTTTTAACTCAATTATGTGTAAGAAATTTGACGTGTACTAGTGCCATCTGCACTTTATATTTGAACTTGCTTTTTTTAAGCATCATCTTAATGCGATAAAAGTATCGAAGATGGAGTAGAAAGATTCAAATAGAAAGTAATGCCTTACTTTGTATTATCTTATGGTTTTTACTTGCCTTTAACTTTTATAAACGTATGCTGGTATAAATATTAAATGGATTTATATTAAAAAATATACATTTTTTACTTCACATTAATTTTTTTTTATTTCCAAAGGGTATTTTTGCACAATTTTCTAGGAGAAATTCGAATTAATTAATTGTTTAAAATTATTTTTAGGTAGTGGGTCAAACTGGTGGTATGGTTAGGCTAAGCTATGAATACAAAATGTAATATAGTTTTTTTCGTGGAATGAACTAAAATTGGATTATATTGGAGGATATTAAAAAAAAAACATTTTAATGTCATTCAATTATACAGTGTTATTAAAAAACTCATTTAATAAGATTTGTTTAAATTTAACTTAATATATTAAGTTTATCAAAGCATCTTTACGAATATGCCCAGAAGAACCTGTCATGTGCAATGCTTTTATTTGTAATTATTAGTTATTCGCAATTAATTTACTAAGTGATATAGACTACCATGTTAAATATTTAATAAAATCATTAAAGGAAATTATCAATCATCTCCAGAAATATATGATGAGGGTTATTTTGCAAAGTTCGGTGCAATCTGTTAAGTTTTACAGGAGCCTCAATTCAATAGTAGAGGATAATGCTCTTTTGCTTACATATTCTATTATTCGACTTTTATTATTATCTCAAAGTAAGCTTTCCTGAATAAAAGTGCAAATGAATATAATGAATGAGTTGGTTTCAATTCATTCTTTATGTTAATGAATTTTGATTCAATTATATTGTTAAAATTGGGCTACCCCCATTTGGGGGAATGGGGGTATGAAACTAAGTCACTTACTTCCCTAAATTGCCAGATAATAAAGAATATAGTTTGGAATTTTTTAAAATACTTATATATTCGAAATCTAAACAGTATTAATGTATGTTTTATACATAAAAATCCCCGAATATATCCCTGAATATAAGTTAAAAAGTAGGTTTTTAATGATTTAATTAAAAAAAAATCTCGATTTTACTCTGACCCCCCCCCCCCCCTTCTCCCTTCCCCATGCTATTCGTGGATTTTTAATACAAACGTATTCATGCAAAATGTTAACACTGCAAACTATAAAACAGTTCTGCAAATTTTTCAAAATAATTAAATATAAAATTTATAGAAAATACAAAATGTATCTCATTCGAAATTTAATTAACACCTTGAGCTATACTTATTCAATATCTCACTAACTGCAAATAAGTACAAACTAGAAAACGAATTCTTTATTTCTTCAGAATTAAAGGAAACATTTTCCTTAATTTATTTACCATCTCCGGAAATAAGTTTATTTTAACTCTAAACTGCACAATACAAACCAACTTTAATTCTTATCATTTTTTTTTTGATTTAGTAATAATATGACTTAAAAAATTATAAATATCTGAAATAACCATAACTTCTAAATAATGAGATTTTATTTCCTCTTATCAACTCATATATATGTTCGTTTACTTTTCTTATTAAACTCGAATAAAAGAAATCAAAATGACAAAAGTATTATGCATGCAATCAGTTTGTTTACATGCTCTTTGTTAACATGCAAAATCCAATGCAACAAAAATTGCATTTATTTCCTGCTTAACTCCATTCATTCGTTCTTCAAACCTAAAATATTTACGGGGTACATCTTTTTCGCATTTGTTTAGTTTTACATCAGCGAAACAAAGCATTAAAACCAACTTTTTCTTCGACTTGTTTTAAAATATTTCTCGTTGGACCATTGGGAAAGGGCTACTTAAAATCGGAAAAGAAAAATATTAAATATTGAAGAGGATTTTTTTTACTATTTATTATTATTATTGATTTTTCACTATTTATTGATGAATAGTGCAGGTAAGACGGAAAGTTAATATTTGATCCAATCAGTAACGGATACAAAGATTTGTTTAGGAGATGTGCTTGGTTAAGGTCATGTAAATTATATACTTTTTTATGTTAACAATTATTGTAATTTAACAAGCACTTGTTTGTGCTATACAAGCCGTAATGATATGTTTGAGACAAAATAATGCAAATATTTAAGATTTTACAAGAAAAAAATGATTTAAAAAATGATAAAAAATATTTTTTGTTGTTTTTAGGGGTTGGAGTTCATACATTGAAAAAGAAAACAGTCAAGCATTTTTAATCACGTCATAATTATATTTTTATATAATAACCGCAAACTTGGTTTAAAAGGACCTACCTAATACCAGTACGCTGGTATAACTATAGGAATGACGGTAGTTAACGGATCATTTTGTTATTACTTGATTGCGGAACAACCTACATTGCTATACTTGTAAGAAAATAGAACAACATATGCGTAGTTATTTAAATTCGTTTAAAACGGTTCAGGTATCGACATGAATACTTTAATTAAACTATCCCATGATAGAATAATTGGTAGGTTAAAAAAAAAGATGTGATGTAATAGGCTTAGAGAGAATAATAAGCTTTAATTGACACGCTACAATTGAATTATTCATAGGTTAAAAAAAAGATGTGATGTAATAGGGTTAGAGAGAATATTAGGCTTTAATTGACACGCTTCAATTGAATTATTGATAGGAAAAAAATTTGATGTAATAGGGTTAGAGAGAATATTAGGCTTTAATTGACACGCTTCAATTGAATTATTGATAGGAAAAAAATTTGATGTAATAGGGTTAGAGAGAATATTAGGCTTTAATTGACACGCTTCAATTGAATTTTAAGATACATCGTCAGAAATCAGCTGAAAATACAAACACAAAATTTTAAATGTTTAAAAGTATAGTGTAAGATTATCTATTACCCATTAAACTCTCATAGAATTTTTGATTCGATATTCGTTACTTATGCACTCAAAACAATAAGAACTTGAATGGATATTTTTTTATAAAAAGTCGATAGGGATTTTTCAGCTTATATTTTTACGATTCAGCGTTTGAACTGAACTGTTTCATAAAATATCATCAAGTGAAAAAATCCGTTTGGATTATGTCAAAGGAAAATGCAAAATATAAAATGCATTGACAGGTTTTCTAGGATTGGGAACTAGTGTCTAATATTTCGTAAAGTGTTTTCTTTTTAAAATACATTGTTGCCAAAAAGTCTTGCAAATGAAATAAATTTCATTTTATTTTATATTCCCTAAATGTAAGTGTTATATCATATTGTTTTAACTTATAGTTTTTAAAAATAAATATGTGTAGTTTGCTTAAATGCTTTAAATGGTGCACTAAATATATTGTTATTGCTCTTTCGTTGATAGTTTTTCAAACGATGTTATATGGTTCAAGTGTTATATTATGAATTTTCTTATATGCTACATAATTAACTTATGCATTTAAATGTATATATTTGTAAGGTAAATGTATATGATTGTAAGGTAAACATATTTTAAACATCATATATTATTTAATTTAAATCAATACTGCACCAGTACATTAGATAAATTTCAAAGCATCATATAATAATATTTCTACAAATCATCGGTGGAATTAACTTATTTAAAAAATTTATAATTTTATAAAAAATAAAGTAATATGAATCGAAGTAAAGAATTGGTAAATACGCATTCTGTTGCAGTCAACCATGCATTTTCAAACTATGCGTGTATAAAACTTTGTCAATAATAATTACCCATTTGGGTTATTTATATATTTTGGGATTTTTCGTAGTATCTATAGGTATTAAATGTACTGACATTCATAATTTACAAAGTTCACTAAACATTGATCTAGTCCTTTCAATACCCATTTAAGTTCACTTCAAATTATTCGACAATGGTTTCCTAATTGAACTACCGTGTTTCAGCTAATCGGATCCTGTGAACGTGACAGCAAAATAGATGAGTCCTTTTGCGAACAAAGATGAAACGGTTAACACAGAAGGTTATATCCCCATTACATACATTTACTTTAGCTAGTATGCAAGAAAATAATTTGTTTTCCAATGAATCTATTGTAAAATATCTTATAAAAATATTTATTTTAATTTTCTAGCAATATACTGATGTTGTTAAACGGTTTAATTATTTTTATTTACCATTATGTTGACTTTTTTTAAATTATAAATACATTTAAAAATAATTAAACAAGAAAATTCAAGAGTAAAATGTTGAGACTTGTTAATTCATCGAAATTTAAAAAAAAAATTATGAGTAGATACACTTTATATTGCTTATTTCTGTTGATTTAGTAAGAATTTTTACTTTGAAATAATATCACGAGTTACGGAAACAAATTTAAAATCACAATGGCGACAAAATAGCACATCTACCATCTCTGCTGGAAAAAATCGAATCTTCAAATCAGAAAACTTCTAAACAATAACGAATCCACATTTTCTTATTGTTGAGTTTTTTTTCCCAAATTAGGCATCTAAACATTTAAATTTAAAATGCATGACAAAATGTTATCGTATATTTGCCTCGTTTCTGTGCACGTTATATATCAAAATATAACGATGTCAATTCACTATCATTTCTTTGAAAGAATCTTGAAATATTATTTGTTTCTGAAAATTCCATATAATTAAAAATAATACATTACCTCAATACTAAACTCATGTTTAACTTACAAACAAATATTAAAAATATACATATTTGAACGTTACTTAAATTTAAACAGCAACCTGAAACATTTTACCTTGCAAAAACCTACATCAAAATATCGCAAATTATTACAGCTTCATAGCCAACCACTTTTAAACTCACCTCTAACGATTTGCCATAAGTGAAAAGCGCACTTTGCATTAAGGTAATCTGCGGTCGCGACAAAGACTGCTTGCCCCGTAATGGTTAATCATGACACTCTCCGCATTAGTGGAGAAAAATGAAGTCATAAAAGGCAAGAAATTGGTTTGGAGCCGTGCTAGAAATTACTTAGCCCTGGTTCCAGACCATTTTATTTTCTTTGCTTCAAATGTGAGCCATAAAAAAAATAACGCGATAAGTTAAAACGAGACTTGTGGACAAATTCAATTATGGCGGTGGCCGAAATTGTTTTACATCAATATTACCGTGGTATGATATCATTTTTCTGTGACTATTATAATTAACTTAGGTGTGGTAAAACGTGAATTTATTTAAATCCCCTTTAGGTTTGCTTGATATGATGTTAAGGGTAACTATTATAGAGTAATTATTAAAAAAATTGTTTTAAAAACAATAAAAAATTGCATTTAATCACTATTGAATTAAATATTTATATAACAGTGCTATGTTATTTGCCAGCAAGTAATTCAATTAAACAGATTATGTATTAATTTATTGCTTTTATAATTTATAATTCACTCAGCATTTTTTGTATAATAATATTTGATGCTAGAAAAAGAGGTTTGTTATTTTTGATGCAAGAAAAAGATGTCGATTATTTTTTAATCTCATATATTTTGGAAATTATTTTATTTATTTATAATTAATTATTTATTAATAAAATAAACATTTATATTCGTTGTATTTGCAATAATTAATATTAATCATTTTTTTAGTTGCAGTTCATCGTAGATATAATTGGGCACAAACAAAATACCTTCAACGTATTTTCATTTTATCTATAATCAAAAAAAAAAAACTTTAGAAAATATAGAACCAACATTTTTTGTCTTTTAAAATATAATTTAATTGTTAAAATATTATTTCGATAAGCGAGAGCCAAAAAAAAATGCTTTGCACTGCAAAATAAGTGATTTTGTCATTTAACTTTTCATTTCATTAAGATTTTAAAATCGTTTTAATGATAAATGCACGTTCTGGATCGGTATCATCTAAATATTCCATTTCATTATTAGTTTTCCTATTTCCTAACAATACAATTATCAATTAAAAACAAGTTCCTGTCTAATTAAGTATCAATTATTTTAGTTGGGTCATTTAATGGGCAATAACTTTTTTATTACCAAATTAAGACAAAACCCTCAATCTTGAAGCTCGTAACATACTCATTAATTAATCAATATATTACATAGCTCTAAATGATATTTTAAGTAAATGTAAGAAGCTAATTATATCACAATAATTCAATAATTTGTTACATTATTCTGGTTTCACACTTAAAACGTAATAAAGTGATGTTTATAATACTTTTTTCATATTTTAGTAATTTACCGCGTGAAAAATTACTTATTTATGCCTTTAATGCCCTATTTACCAAGAACTATCGGCTGTTATAAGATGTCAATTTCACTGTTTAGTATTTTGAAAGAGATGTTCTATCAATTGACACAGCTATAATAGCTTACTCATTTGTGAAATCTAATTGTACTAAGATACAACTTATGTTGTCCAATTTATATATTTATTTCAGAATTGATTAGCAAATAATAAAAAAATAAATTGAAATATTTTAAAAATAAATAAAATATTTTCTTTCAATTTAAGTTGATGTAGTTTTCATTATGTTTTTTTAATTATAAACAGTATAAATTTAAGAATTCATATTTTAATTTGTACAATTGGAAGACTATATCCTATCACTGTATGCAAAACATATGGCCTTCCTTTAAATTAAGGTAGGCGAGTACCCAAAATTCTAAAATTTTTACTATTACTTTATTCTTTTCCAAATTTGGCATAGTGATTTCAAATATAATGAACAATGCTTGTTGGGCAATTTTTTTTTTATTTAAATATAATTGATTTATTTTAAACGGTGTTTTTCACCTAATAAAAGGGGTTTACGCCAACACTTCTAGCTTAAAAAGTTTTACATTAGTTTACCTGAAATTTTTCACAGATGCTATTCCAATATATATCTGTGCCATGAACCTCTAACATCTGGTGTAAGTATACAAGTTTTTTTTAAAAAAAATGTCCAAGTGTAAGTTAATCGAAAAAAATCCTTTTTTTGTGGTTAATTTATGACGTTTTTCTTAATAACTTTTTTTCTTGTAATTTGTATGTAACTTTAGAGGGTCATTGCACGTATCAGTTCAAAACGAAGAATTTAACATATAATAAATGTTCATAGGATGAAAATTCAATGTGGTAGATATATAGATCCAATAGTATCATTCATTATTTTTGAAATCACTATGCCAAATTTGGGAAAGATTAAAGTTATAGTAAAAATTTTAGAATTTTGGGGAATTTCGGGTATTCGCCTACCTTAACATAAGAATTTCTGTCACATTTTTAATCAAGATGCCACAAAAATATCTATGCAAATTTAATTTAAACCCTTTTAACCCTAAAACTAGTATAAACCTATATCCATATTACCAACATCAAGATTATTAATCGTATTCTATTAAAAATATTGACTATTATTAATATTGACTGATATATTATTTGTACTGTGCAGCTCGTACATTTTAAAGCTTTTCAGTAAGTGTAACCAGTTTTAAAGGAACCCAAAAGATTTTTTAATATTTATTTTGAAAAATATAGTGAATTAATATAATGATAAAAATAATTAATTAATGAAAGGGAATGAATATTTAATTGAATTTATAAAAAAAAACATTTTAAAACCAAATCTTATTAAGGTCTATCCAAATATATTAGCAAGAAAAATGTGCTTTATATTAAGGAATAAAACACTTATTTTTCAAAAGTTTTAAGAAATACTTTGCAATTAAAAAACAAATAATAATAGTGCAAATAAATTTACATTTGCATAAAAAACTAACGAATATTAAAATTAAATCATAAGCACTAAATGAATTTATGAAAATACATTATAAATTCAGTTGTGTAAAACAATATACCTAATATAAAAAAAAAAAAAAAAAAAAAAAAAAAACTTCGTTAGAAGAAGAGGAGATTGCCTTCTGTTTGCTTTTCTAGATACGCTTATTAAAATACGGGAAATATAGGGGAGGGTGGGGGCTATTGGGACAAAAAAATTTCAACCACTGTATTTCAGCAAAAATAAAAGAATTTTAATTTCTTTTTTTACAAGCTCATAAACTGAACATTCATTTACTTAAAAAGTCAGTCAACAAATGCTAAAACATTACCATATTTTGGTTGTGGAGCATTTTAAACAAACATGTAAATGTCCCGTTAGCCCCCATATGTGGGGGCTAATGGGACAGGGTGCAGGGCTAATGGGACATGCTAAATGTTGCCTCAATAAAATATTAAAAAAATTGAAAATGAATGAGAAAATAACCATAAAATAAAATTTTAAGGCAAATACCATTTACATAATGTATACGTAACGAAATTTTATTTTTTAAAACAATTATTTCCCATGGAAAGATGAAATATCAAAGATAAAACTCAAAATCGAAGATGCTCCCATAATTTTTGTTTAATCACTGGAAGTGATAGTTTTATAACTAAATCTTTAGTTTGTATAACTAAATCTTCTAAAATTTATCCCAAACTTGTCCTCTTTTTCACGGTACAAGGACTTAAAAATCGTCTTTATCTTCAAATAGCTTACCATCGTTCGCCTTTTTCATATCATTTTAACGAACATTTTCAGTTCATCGCCTTCTTTTCCAGAAATCAATAAAACGAATAAAAAATAGCTTGCTTCATAGCAAAATTTACCACCAACAATTTATTTATCTTCACCAAGCTCTGTTCAGATGTAAATAATGAAATTGCAGGTGGAAATATGTCACCAATAAAGCTACTTGAACTTTCACTTATTGTACGATGAAAAAAAAATCAAAATGTTTAAAATTAAAATTTAAAAAAGTTTTTGGCAACTTGACTGAATAAGATATTAGAGATTTATATAGATTCTTCGAGAGAAGCACACAAAGCTAGGTTTATTTGTGTCCAATTAGACCCCACTGTCTCTGTCCCATTAGACCCCACAGTGTTGTTTTTTATAAATGACCCAACACAGAAGCACTTGTACTTCACCACGATATTTGACATATACTATCTTAATCTAGGATATTTCATCTATCTAAAACTGTAGTTTAATTCATAGAAAGTTTTTATTCAATACTTCAAAAGTGAAAAACAAGGTACACTTTTAATTAACTTTCAATTCTCCAAAACAACAATTCTTCTCTCCACTTCACCACATGCGTTTAATGGCTGATCTTTGGTTCTTAAAATGTGAAGTCTTACTGTTACTATGCTTTAGTTTAGAAACATTTGTAAAAAAGTATATTTTCCCCAGCTTTAGGGCCCTTGTCCCATTAGCCCTGCGTCCCAATAGCCCCCACTCTCCCCTATATATGATTTTGTGAGTTAACAGTTTAAGTTCTTCTATTGTGTTTTACGACTTAAATATTTTGTAATTTTTTTAATGTGCTTATTTAAAAAAGTCAAAATAGGGAATCCTACACTCTTAAAACAAAAGAGTGAAATCCACTCCAGTTGGAGATTCATTTCGACATGCATTTTCGACACCCTAAAGGCATGCATATTTTTTATTTACTCAGACTGAGTTAAAATCACTCGTTTGGAGTGATCCTGTCGGAGGTTTAACACACAAAGGATCCACTCCAAAAGGAGAAGTGCATTTTCCAGTCTGGAGGAGTGAAATCCACTCAAACTGAGTTAAATTAGGAGTGTTTGTTTTAAGAGTGTAGCCCCGGTCTCCCTTACATTATATTGTTAATACGTATAAATTTATTACAATTATTACACAATAGTGCGTCATATGCCCGCCATGGTGCTCTTGCGCTATAAAACCTTAGCAGACAGCCCAAAAATATAGTTTTCTTCATTTTGTTATTCCACCTAGCGCCGCCCCGGTGGCTCAATCATTACGATGCTGGCCTTTGGAGCTGCTGGGGTCGGGTTCGAATCCCGGTCAGGCATGGATGTTTGTGACCATCAATAAATGTTGTTATTTGTCTATGTGTTTGTGTCGTCCTTCTTTGTGTGTCTCTTATGACTGTCTCTTCTGGCGAGCTGGGTAATGGGCTATAAAGCCTACAATCTCCCTTCCAGAGGGCGCAATCACTGTCATTTGTGATATTCCACCTAGCACTCACCCTTAAAACATAAATTAGAAATTGTTCAATGTTAACATTATGTTTACATAACGAAAGTTTAATAAAGCTTTATACCTTTCTACATAGAACAAGCTTAATTGTGTTTTGGTACTTATTAATAACCAATAATAAGTGGTAAGCTTATTAATAACCAACCAATTAATAACCATTTTTACGATTGTGAAGAATTGTTTATGAAACTCTTTAATTACGTAATAAAAATATATTACATTTTTTAGCTATGTCAAAATGAAACCCATTTTTTTATTTAAAAAAATCAATAAATAAAAAAAATAAACCTTTTCTCTAAAAAACACACACATTCATTTTGCAATGTGAGACGGCTTAGTTGATACAAAATCCATCTGCAACAGCTTTTTTCTTTGTGACCTCTTAAAAACAGGGTCATAAAAGGCTGGACTGCCAAAACTTACCAAACACTATAACTCTGAAGAAGTCGTATACGTTTGCTGACCTAGCGGAATATCCTTGCATTTTATTTCCTTTCGTGTTTTTACATGCACAATTTTCATGGAATGTTTTGAAGTAAAACGCGCTAGAAAGCTTTGAACGGATTTAACGTGACAGTCGCAGAAGCTGAAACACACAAGTATCACCATTCCCTTTTATTTTTGCGAAATTGAGGATGAATATTTTTATTATTGTGTTTTAATGAAATGAAGATCGACAATACTTTGCCAACTTTTGTAAAAGAAACAGTTAACTAGAAATAAAACATAGTTTAGGTCCCCCCCCCCCCCCCTACTAAGTTCTGCTTTATTTTAATGTATTCAAGTGGTTATCAAAAGGTCATTCAGATTGTATAACATCTTTTCTCAAATTATAACGGAAATTAAGTGAAAAATATGCATTCTAAAAGTAATAAATTTAAACCTTAGTAACTTCTATTTATTATAAATTTATTTACTTTTCAGCTATCTAAAAAATAGAAGGTTCTGTAATGTCAACAGTGGATTATTTACGAAGACCGGGAATTTCCATAAAACCCACTTTTATTCAAGTTACTATAAACAAAATTATTTTAAATTGAATTTCTTAACAATGATACACATTCAACCGTGAAATATCTATATGTATGAAACCATTTGTGGACTGTCAAATCTTGTTTCAGCACTTATATAATCCAATTTTTTTTTAAATTTGAATAAAATTAAAATGTTAGGTGTGTAGGAGCTATTTAAATTTAGCTATAAATTAAATATATTTTTTAAAAATCTAAAGATTTTTTTTTCCCAGCTAACAATTTAAATTACATTTTCATTAAGTAAAAGCCAGTTTACACTTCAGCCATTATCCTCCTTTAGGATAATATCAAATAAAACTAATTTAAATCCATCCAGTGACTAAGAGAAGGGTTGGGACTAGAAGTCATTCAAAAATCAGGAAAGAAAGAGTTTTTTTAATCATCAATCTAAATTGTTACCGATACTGGTTAAATCCAAAGGCTGTTACCGATTCACCGCACGTCAACCCATTGGCGCAATTGGAAACATCCACAGATATTCCAAGAGGAGGCCTGGTCCTGAGCAGGTACCTAGAGGGGTCGAAAATAGAGCAATTAGAGATTACCGCGAGCATAGCCAGGGTGTTGCGAATGCAGCATGAAGTCTAATGTGAGCATACTATTTTGCTTTATTTAAACTCTAAGAAGATTCAGGAATCAGTATTTCGCTTTAGGGCTCCGAAATAAAATTTACCATCGAGCTTAGCCGTTTCTGGGATTGTAACATTTCTATCTTGTGGTGTTTGTGCATCAGTCTGTTTCAAACATGTTTATGGACGTCAACTATTTTCATCCAGGTCATGTTTTGACACACATGTAGGTTGTGGAATTCCTTCGGGTAAAAAAAAATGCAATGACAAGGGATGAATAGGCATGATTGTGGTTAGGTAATAACTATTGAGGAAACTCTCCCAGTAATAGGTATGAGCCATGACATAGCTCATATAGCTTTGTTTTTTTTGAGAACGTGATATGGTGTGCCCATGTGAGTTTCTCACTACTGGTAAGCCACATATTCACATATGGACGGATTTATCTATGGACATAGTGGTTTTGATGCAACGTGCATCTAGAAGTTCGTTTTAAAACCAAACAAATTTAAAAAAGAACGTTAAAATTAAGTACAAATGCCATAAGAGGCTTAGTGGTTAGATAGGCTCTTTGTCTCATTAAGACATCCAGTGATTGAGAAGGCATAATTGTTTATTACATTTACTAAGATTAAGCAATACAGTAAATATTTAAGTTTAGGTTCATTAAGGTAGAGGACCCAAGAGTAAATTCACAAGTAACAACTGGTATGCGGTAGGAGTGATCGTGATTAATACCTGCACTGTTAAAAATTTTAGTTTAAAGTTGAACCAAATATTCGTGAAAAATGAAGAATTCCAACAGATACACCATAAAATGGTTCAACCTATTATAACATTCTGGAAATAGACCTGCTTTCACGAAAAATTGGTTCGACTTCTACTCCAATAGCACGATAGTTTGGTTCAACATCTACTAACCGCAACCGACAATTTAACTGTTTACTCAAACGCAGAGCCATGACTGAGTAGTACTGTTTCTGCTTGAGAATTGACTAGTCCGTGGACGAGTTATTATGACATCAGCCTAGAGATTCAAGCATCTCAGGAGAGCTGAGTTTCGAATCCCACCTACTGCCAGTCATCCTATAAATCGGATCTCTTTACTGGGACAGACGTGCTCGCTAAATCTGTGGAGCTTTAAGTCCCGACGGCGTTAGCTTACAATGTACGAAATACCGTTTTTTTTTTCACCTTTCACTACTATTATGCCTTGGTAGAACCTTTTTATGGTTCAACCTTTCACTATAGTTACGAGTTTGGAAAATCCCGCATATGGTTCAACCTCTCAATACAGTTACGCAATTTGAAAATCCCATTTTATGGTTCAACAGTCTACCAAATCATGGTTGCAGCAAATTTGAACCGTATTTTGGTTCAACCTTGAACAATTATTTTAACAGGGGCTTTGCATAAGGTTCCGCAAAGTAACATCAGACGTGGGGAAGTGATGATGCTGAAAGAGTTGACGGAGAAAGGCAATCTTTTGGGGTTGGCACGGGAAGTGGATTGCACGCTAGATGGATGATGAGGGAAGAGCGAGGATGCCAGACCAAGCGTCGGAAGGGTCCGGTGAGGCTCAGGCGTTGGGTCGGCTCGGGATGAGGACTGTGCCGGAGAGGGGTGATGCGAGAAAGCCGAAGAGGGGCCCGTGATCTGTGTGCATTCTGGTATCGGAGGGGATTCTTCCCAAGCTGATCCGTGTAGTTTTTCGTTGGATTTCTCGGAGAGTCAAGTCCCCGAGCATCCCCGTCACATCATCGGCTTTCGAACTTCGGCCCCTCCTGAGCATTTCCCCATTCGTCAGTTGGGGCTCAGAAGCAGAAATCCTTCTCCTCCGCGTGAGTCACCATTGGTTAAGGAAGGTGTCCATCACGACCGTCTCAGTAGAATTTTCAGACAGGCTGTCTCACTGCTGCCTGACCCTAATTCATTCCTAGGAAGCCACATGGCAGGGTTGACAACCATGGCAACATAAGAAGCGTTATGTAACCTAATTTAAATCAAAAATTATTCCACAAAACAGACAATTACAAATGGAGGACTAAATAAATTTAGTTTTTCAGAAAAAAACTGTACAAGTTAGAGTTAAAGGATGAAGATATTAACTTACATTGATTCAGTAAATAACATTATCATTTACCAAGCAAGTCGAAGCGAGAGAGCAAGTCGTGTGGTCTAGTAGTGTCCATCTGACCAGAGGTAACGTGGCACAAGTAACCCGTGACACCGTGAAATGACGCCACGAGACGGCATGACACATAGTTTTTCTATAGTTGTACTAATACACTTAGTTCGCTTTTGCTTTAGGGACAATTAAGATGTTGAATTTTTATGAATTGATGCCTGTTTCTTCGTCACCTTACATCGTGTCTCTTTTTCTATACAGTATCTACCATTAGAGATAGTTTCGTCAGTCTATAATAATTATTATACAATATGACCAGAATTGCAGCTCACCCTGAATATGGTTAGTAAAAGTTTAGCTGATTTAGTAGTTTAGGTACAAGCCCAGAAATCAAATAAAACATGTTGAAACTATAAATAAATTAATATATAAAATTTAAAATAATCCTACCGCGCAAATCAAAGGAA
Organism: Hylyphantes graminicola; assembly: GCA_023701765.1. Taxonomy (NCBI): domain Eukaryota; kingdom Metazoa; phylum Arthropoda; class Arachnida; order Araneae; family Linyphiidae; genus Hylyphantes; species Hylyphantes graminicola. Next base: position 31,305,349 of record CM043114.1, on the reverse strand, counting down.
AAAATAATAAAAACTCATTTGAGTTATATCCTTTTGTTCAATTCAAAATTTGAAAATTTACAAACCCTGCATTATTGGGCTGAACTAGTTAAAAACCAACAACGTAATATTGTTCTTAAAATGCCACATTTGTTAGTGGTGTTTTAAAGGCAGCTTTTACAAGGTCTATTTAGTAAGAGTTTTAAAAAAGCAATATATACTAACGCAGATAAAAACGATAAAGATTTTAAGAAGCAAACAGAGAGGGAAACCTTTACGAAGTATTGTTTTCAGAGCATAAAAACGATGAATACAAGAAAAGCAGAAAATGCTGACGAGTGACCATAAAAAATAAGATATTAAAAACAAAAACTTTTTGACAAAGTCAAAAAAAACTAAAACAATTAACAACCATAAAACCAAAAGCGTATGAAAATTAAATAATTATGCAAACGGTTCAGGTCTTATCTTGAGTAGCAATGGAAATGCTGAATGACTTATTCCACGGTCGGATCCATTTATTATTATTATTTTTTATGTGTATTGTTTATTTTCTATCATTATTGTACATGTTTTTTTTGCTAATAAAGAATAAAAAAATAATAAAACGCAAATTATTGATTGAGCATAGATGGTTGAATCAATATCACTTAGGAACAGTACACCAATCGGAGTACGCAGGAAATATAGGAATGAATGCTGATCGAAATTATGCCACCTAAAAACAAGCCAATTGTGATCCCGACACCAGAAAAAATCAACATGTATTGTGTTAAAAGGGAAAGAAAAAACTTTATACTTTAAGAAATTGCTCATAGCTCCCTCGGGTATATAATAGTATTTTTGATAAAATGTGCTTTGCGACACACACAGGCAAGTAATTGTGAGTCGAATACGTTTCTCAACCTCAAATCTTTTAATATCTTACAGATTTTTTAACTCTCCCTTCTCTTTTGAATATGTTGTTATTTTTAAACTCTCATTAAAAATCCAAAAGTGTATTTTTCCCATATTTTTCAATCCTAAGTGCATGCAACGCGAATCACAACCACCAACGATGTTTAGTAAATGGTGTACATTACTGTTTAATTAAAAATGTCTAAATATAATTGGCAAGGCAAATCTTGTTATATTTACCCAAAGGCCATGTGAGAGAGAATAATTGGGATGCCATTTTACGTAATTAAAGTTTAATACCAGCTCTCAACTCATCATCTGGATATGTGAACGCAATAAGCGTGAGCGAACTGAGGAGAATGCGTCTTAATAAGGGGATTATTAAAACGTTATAAGCATCGCATTTCTAAATCTGGTTATCTCCGTAGCTCGGGGAGTTATGTAACAAATAATGAATTTGATTTAAGGGATTATATGATACCATACCCTGACTGAATTTGTTGTAAGATACATTCGTTGCGTCATAACTTGCCTGAAAGCGAAATGTTCGAAAATATGCCCAAAGTAATCTTCTTTAGAATCCAGTTATTCATATTCATTGCTGCAATATGTTTTGGAATACTAAATACTGTAATAAATCAGTTTTCCAGTGCTATCGGCAAGTACATATTTTTCCCTGACAAATTTGCTTAGCAAAACAATACTTTGTTGGAAATGCCGACTCATTCTAATTTAACTATTTATGTATGGAAAATGGACTTCTACCTACCACTAAAACAAACATGCATTACAAAAGAGAAATGCTATTTCGACATGTTGCAAAAATATCTCTTTTCTAGTGCTATAGGCACGTACATGGTTTTATCCTCCAAAGTTTCTCAAAGCAACAATTTGATTTTTTGCATTCCCTCAAACTTTGCATGTTTTTGTCCGTGATGTTGCATATTTACATTCGCAAAGGAACGGGGTTCCATTTTCTACTTCTTTTTTTATCAATCTTTTTGCCCCAAGTCTCTAAAATAGCAATTTAGGATTGAAAAAGCATGCTCATTGGTACTATTTTCATGCAACAAGAAGTTTCCTATCTTCTATAAAATTGGTGTGAAACCTTTTACTGAACTTAGTTTTGTTCACAAAAAGTATTTTTTTGCTGAGTGTGGTTGGTTTGAAAAATAAATTCATTCTGAGAATGAAATAAAATGCATAATTATATTTTTAAACTATCTGGAGAAATTCTTGTTAGTTTAGATTAAATAACCATTTTGAAGAAGATTTCTCAAAAAATTTCATATTTGAAATACGTTTTGTTTCTTTACGTTTATTTTTTATAAATATTTTAATAATGATAGAAATTCTTGGGTTTTGATATATTCGGTGCTTGTGTTTTGGGCACATAGAGGCAACTGGGAATAAGTTGCTATATTCCAGCCTGATTAGATTACAAAAAAAATCTACGAAAACTTTTATTTATAATCAATATAATCATAACTTTAATCATTAATCATAACTCACACCTTTAATATAAGTTTGTTTGTTTGTTTAAGAAATATAATAATTCTATTTCCACACTACTAACACCATAACCACCATTAATAAGAAATTTAAATATTTAACCACACCACTATTAATAAGAAATTTAAATGCTTTTTTCATATATTTAGAGTTACATATTTAATGTTTTGGTCCTATTTTGGAAAGTATTCTTTTCAACTTTTCATTGACTGAAATCTTAAACAATTTAATTCTACTTTCAGGTAATACATTTAATTTGATTTTTTATATAATCAGCCAAATATCTAGATTTCCATTTGCCTGTAATTGGAATTCACTATAACGTCATTGAACATATATGTATTCATGACCTATCCCAATTATTTGTCCAACTGTATAACTACAAACTCGCCGAAGCATAGGAATTCCAAATGTCCATTGAGATATTTATCTTCGGTCATCCCTTAAATGAACACTAATACTCTCTGCTTATGCTGTCTTTCCATAAAGGAAACAGGCGTCGTTGTAATTGAGTCCTGTTGGCGTGAGCTTTTGTACTGAATCTAACTAAGGATCGAGAAAGTGATTCAGTAGACAATGTGAAGATTTGACAAGCGGTTTTAATCGAGATGAATATCTATTGATAAATGTTGTCCTTTTCCGCTTAAATTTTCTGTTATTATCTAACACCTACTATTTAGTAGGGTTAACTTTGGATATTCATGAAGATTAAAAAAAATTTAACTAAAAAATACTTTTTGTTTAATTTTTTATGATGGTTATGTATTTAAGTTTTTTCTATTTAGCCGAGACACAATAACATAGACATTTTTTAAAAAAAAATATTGTCATATATAAAGAAGAAAAAAGGGCCTCTGATTATTTTGTCTCTAACAATTTGTGTGATAAAACTTTTATGGTATATGAAGGGTCTATTAGCAAGTCTCACATTCTATAAAATAAAATAAGATATATGGTCCTATCCATTCACTTGCGAATTATGACAAAAGTACATTAAATTGCTAATGAGCGATAAATTCATATAAATTTAGTGAAATATATAAAGTTTGGAGATCTTGGTCGTCCTTTATAACCTATGTTAGGATTGGCATATACATGCTTGCCCACATCCCGTTTCCCCCAAGGCAAAAGGATATTACCACCTTCTCTCATTATTTTGCAATTCCTCCTCCTATCTCTTGTGACATCGAATTCTAATATAACCTTTACGCGAGTCTTGCTTAATCTTTATTCGGGAAGTGGAGCGAATAGCGAAAGTTGTGGATCCAATGGTTTATTTTAAACAGATTGTTCATATTGTCCGAACTATCTTTATGGTCTGGGAGAATTAGAAGATACTATAATTTTTTGATTATCTGAAATGATAACACTTTATTTTTACCACATTTAATTGAACGGACGCATCATATTTACTAATAAAATGTTGTTAATAAGGTCCTAATGGTGTTTGTGGCATAATGGATGATTTCGTTGGGTTAATTTTAGGTTTAAAATAAAACCGGTTCATATTCATTTAATTTTTCCCCATAGACATTTAAATACATACTTAAATGTTGTTGTTATTGTTATTCCCAATCCTTTCAGATCTAGCGACAGCAAGACCAAATCCATTAGCTCTTGCAGCCTTGTCCAGCACTAGGAGATGGCTATCACAAAGGTTCTCAAATGCTTAATTTAAAAGTGACAAACAATAATAATTACAAAAAAAATTGAAAAACTACTTGAAATAATTTTTATTGCTGTGAAAAGTTTAGTTTGAGTAAACTTTGTGTAAAAACACATTAATTTACAAGTTTATATTATTTTTGCTGAAAATAATATTTTAGTTACTGTACCCTATTAAGAAACATTTTTATATTAACTGCAAAATAATGAGTTTTAATCAATTAATTAATATGAAAGTACTTATAAAAATGATTGAATATCTCTTAAACATTGAAGGTGAATAATTTATTGTCGGATTAACTTTCTTAAATCTACTTGTTTCTAAAACAAAATCCTTGGTAATAAAAAACACAGTTGGTGAGATCCTACCTACTCTATAAGTAATTTAATTTCTAAATGCATGACTTGCAAATGAGTGAGCAGACAATAAGAATCAGATTGTGTGTAAACAGAAGTTACCATGGACATTTTTCACCTGGGGTTAAGTGCGTTAAGGTCGTGGTCTGTTGCGGTTCAGTTGGAATATTTCCCGGGAGACACCAGGTGCGTTAAACAGATGCTCTTCTTGGGATCAGTGGAGATTTCGAATGGGATGAGCGTGTGTCCTTTGGGCTGTGGTTCCAGCAACCACGCACTTCAAGAGCAAGTATAGGTACTGCTCTACTCAGTGAGGGAGATTTTACGGGGAACATCAGAAACCGCAAAAAAGGTACATACGGTGGGTTTGTTTATTAGTATCAGGTCATATCCAGACTTTTAAATCTAGTAAAGAAATACAATTTTGACCTGATATACTTATCTTTAAATTCACCTACTACATCTTTTTCATTGTTAAATCTCACACTCTTAAAACGAACGAGCGATTGTAACTCAGTCTGAGTTAATTTCACTCCTCCAGTCTAGAAAATGCACTTCTCCCATATGAGTGGATCCTTTGTGTGTTAAACCTCCGACAGGATCACTCCAAACGAGTTATTTTAACTCAGTCTGAGTTTACTCCTTTCCAGAGTTTAAAATGCACTTCTCCTACTGGAGTGGATTGCACTCTTTTGTTTTAAGAGTGCATCTTTTGAGATGTCAATTCATCTTCTGTGATTTGTTGGAAAGCGGTAGAAGTTCATCCCTTCAAACATCTAGTTAAATGTCCAACAAATCAGAGAACACGTGGAAGTTACCTTCAGGTCCGTTTACAAGTTGTCATAGAATTACCCCGCTAATGTTATTAATATTTTTTTGCGATTCCTGAGATTTGTTGCAGTTTCCCATAAAAAGTTGTGTCGCTGCTTTAAATCTCAATATAAAGTTTACCAAAGAACATGAGAAAGAAAAACAAAATATGAGTGATTGCTTAGTTAAACGAATTGCATAAATACGACAAACAATAAATAGAATTAAAGTTATAGCAATCTGCAACAAAACAAAAGTTAGTATGTGGATTCAAAAGCCTTTCTTGTAAAATACTGTTGAACGATCGAATAATATTAGAAATGCTAATTATCTTATTGTCGTAACGTAAATGTCTGAATTTGATTTCCGCAACATGCCAAGATATTCGCTATATTTCGTTATTCTCAAAAATGTAGACATAATTAGAAGATTATAGATAGGTAATTAGCTATCGGCATGCTTTAAGATCCCGGGCTGTGTCTTACGGACAGCGTTTACGACCATTGTTTGCTTAATTAAATTATTGACTCATCCGCAAATCTAATCAGTGTTCGTAAAAACTGTTCGTGTTCACCAGAAAAGGACACTGAAATCAAGACTTATGCACAATTAATTCTTACTTCGGTTACTAATGGTAAGATGAATTTTAGAAAATAAATAAATTGAAAAATTATTTATAAACATAACTAGCTTTATGAACACGGCGTTGCACGGGTGTACCTTAAATAACATTGATTTTTTTGTTAACATTTATTTTATACCAATCGATCCCTTCGCCACTGGTCAGCCATCCATCGGTATCTTATAATTTCCTCCCATTATAATAACAGCATTAATTAAAAAAAATTCCAATTGCATCCAGGCCCTTCTAGGAGTTAGAGGGCTTTCCCCAAAGTCGTGTTAAAATTTCCAGAGTAGCTTTGATATAATGTCCAATAAATTGATATATAATGTTGATATGATATAATGTTGATATAATGTCCAATTTCTATTTGCCCTCCTACACACAAAATTGCCCAAAATGTGGTTAGGTTAGGTTTGAATTATCGTCGCACTAGAGCTACACGAGAGCTATTGGCGACGGGCGTCGTATTTTAGAACCACAGTCAGGTGACGAGCCAACACCTGAATAGGCACCCAACGCAATCTTTAAGGGCGACATCGTACGCAGCGTTAGGACTTTGAAGGATATTTAACGTGCACTCCCTCACACGGGGTATTATTCGTCGGACATTTTTGACTGCACGGGCCGTTTATAGGTCGGCAGCTATTTTGGCGATGCCTGGACCCGAACCTGGGACCTTCCGCATGCTAAGCGAGTGCTTAACCGACTGGGCTCCCCAGCCCCGCCCAAAATGTGGTAAACAAGTAAACATATTCCACTGCATATTCGACCTTTACCAGATGGAGATCCCAGTTGGTAAAGGCGTTCACCTCGCATGCGATAGGTCCAGATTAGGGATCGGGCATCGTCAAAATAATTGTATAATCTATAAACTGCAAATGCAATAAAAAAATACAATTACTGTTTTTATATCTTAGACAGTAGTGGAAGCAGCTTGGTGTTCAAAACGACAGTTTTGCTTAAATTGCCATGGTATGTAACCTTTGCTTGGATTCGTTCATTGTATTTTATGCGAAGATACTGAACAAATAGTCATAATTAATTTTATTACTATCCTACATGGACAATAAGAGGTAATAAAATACGTTCGTGTTGCTGTCTCACTAGATAAAACTTACAAATAAACGTTGAACAAATTATGGAATTTAAGACTTAATAAACTGTAAAAAGTAGTATCTAACTAATACTAAAGACTACTTCTTACAAATGGATAAAAGTAATTTGAATGTAAATATTTATAAGGGTAATGGATATTACGAGTAATTAATGTCTAACAAAGCACTGCAAAATCATGAAAAAATGACAAAAAACTTTTAGACACAAATAAATAAAAAAATAAGACGCTACGTATACAAAAATTGAATTTTAAAATAATATAACCGGTCAGCAAAATTCAAGTTATAATTTAAAGAGTCATATTTTAAATTAATAAATGTTGTGCGGGTAAAAAGTTTTTAAAAAAAAAAGTCACCATAAAATAAATCTACATCATTCCAAAATAAAAGACAGTTGAGTTAAATTCAAATGCAAACTATAGCATAAAATTTTTTAAATTATAATCCCTATTGCCCTATTGTCAGTCAACTTCGATTATTAAAATTGACCTTCGGTAAAAAAAAAAAAAAAAAAAAAAAAAAAAAAAAAAAAGACCAGAGTTTATTTTTTTCATTTACCGTTACCTTTATTTTTCTGAAAAAAAAAAGAAACATTTAGTCGAAAATAAAAAGTGTCCTTTAAAATTCATTAACAGGTTAACAAAACTTAAGTTTGAACTTAAAGAGTCTCATTCAAAAATCCCACATAAAATGCTATAAATACTATGTTATTACGTAGAAATGAATAAAGTGATTTTTAAAAGTAAATAATTTCACAATAAAAGATATTTGATTTAAAATTCGAATGTACATTGTAGCATACTATTAAATGAATGATTATCTGAAAACTTTGATTTTAAAAATCGAGAATCAGTTTTAAAAAATAGCCGTTTACCTTCCTGTTTCTTAAAAAAGAAACTAGTCACACAGTTTATGCACCACTATTTTTGTTTTTTTTAACGTTGTTATATTCATCTCAACTTATAACAAAAGATATAGCAGTGACATAAACATTGCTATACGTCTACCAAAACAGAAAATCATGCTAAAAACTTAACATGGAAGGAGTATTTAAAGTATTCTTGATCATACTTATACAAAATAATAAAAGTTTTGTCTACCAAAAGCTTCAGAGAAGGGATATGACACCAGCAATTATTGAATAACAAAATATATAATAATTAAAATATATTTCGATGCTGCTAACAGAAGAAAAAAAAATCTTTGCTTCATTCACATTTTCTAAGTTTAAATGCCTGATCTTACAGGTAAAAAACATATGGACGACAAAAAGCCTCTCCAAAATTATGTTTGATAGAGTAAACGCACAGCACTGGCATAGATTCTATCTGCACAGAAAATAAGTGACACGCTCTCAGTAGGGGAGATTGTTGTACCTTGGGACAATTTTTACATTTCAATTTTTTTCTTCCATAATTATAGTCAAAATAAAAATTTAAAAGAAGCATTTCAACACACCAATATATTCCTCTATAATATATATATATATTTTTTTAATTCTGGCAGCTCGAAATTAAAAAATTGCCACCCATTTAAAGTAGAGAGGACAAACTGTCCCAAGGTATAATATGATGTTGTACCTTGGGACATACTTTATAATTTAGTCAACAGTCATACACTTGAACTATTTTGTGTCAGGTATGGTATTGTATGGTATGATACATATATATTCCAGCTTGTGTGCTTGTTCAAAGAACCGCTTATAAGCTTTCGTCAAGTGGGACAGACACAGAAATAAATTTTACAGTCACAAAGAAATTAATAACACATAGAAAAATAGCAACATTTATTGACTGTCACAAACATCCATGCCTGACCGGGATTCGAACCCGACCTGAGCAGCTCCAAAGGCTAGTACACTAACCATTCAGCCACCGAGGTGGCATTTGTGTCAGGAAACAAACTTTATTGTTTTTTCAAGGAAATACACAAATAAAACTTCATAGTTCAAGAATAATTTAAATTATACAGCAAAGTTGCAAGTCCAAATTATTGAACATTATATGATAATACAATATGCTTTACTGTCCCAAGATACAACACACTACATGGTTTAAATAAAAGCAAGATAGTGGCCAATCTAAATGCATTATCATTATTTTCTCATAGCCAAAATATTTTAAAATCTTCTCCTTTATGAAGAAAATAAATGCAGTTGACTTTTTGTAAAAGTACAAAGGTAAAAAATTATATTAGAATGAGAAAAATATTTACTTTGGGGTAATGAAATATTATTTTTTGTCACCAATTCATCAATTCAATGATGCATATGTTAAATTTTATTTTGATGATGTCTGTTGGTTAAGGCTACTATTAGAAATAAACAATGTATGAATATTGCCAATAGATTCTTAGAAATTGTCAGTGTCCCAAGGTACAAGCGTCCCAAGGTACAACACTCTCCCCTACATTTACGGTACATTACGGTACATGCGGCTCTCAGTACGCTATGGAGTACACTTTACCACGCAGAAAAAAACCCACGAGGCAAAATTTCTAACAATTATTCTTGTAAAAGATTTAACCCACCAAATTATCGTGTGTGTGTTACTTCTATATACAATATACATGTTGTTGATTACAAACAAAAAAAAGAAATGTGATTATGCGCAGAAAATAAATATTTCAATAAGTCAGTCAATTATACCACGAAATTTTTGGAAAACGTGGTCCACCAAATTTTGGATAATCTGCCCCGTCGTTATGTGATGACCTAAATAACGAGTAGAGGTTTTATTTTCCGTAAAAACAATCCATAGCATGTAATTGAAAAAAAAACAGTATTGTTAGAATTTGATGTAAAAATAATGCAGTTAAGTTGTGACTGAAAGTTTTGCACGGAGGGCAGCTGTGATATATTCAAACTTTTCCAAAGCTTTTGTGCTACGAAATCAAAACTATTTAATCAAAAGTTTCTTTTGGCTCTTATTCAAAAACAAATGCATATTTTCTGTTCAATGTACATAACAAAGCCTAAAGATATAGATTGAAAAATCACACAAAAATAAGAATGCATAAAAACTGAACTTGACAACACCAATAATATTAAATTTTCATAATATTTTATTGCATTAAATTGCCAAATAAATCATTTGAAAAGTTTTAAATTTTGCATATACATAATTCAGTTTAAATATTTATTCCAAACTTTATTATAAAAAATTATTTCATTGAAAATACGAGAAAGGCGGTAGTTATAAAGCGAAATTTCAACATGGTCATACGTTTTAGTTGTTGGGAAATACAGTTAACTTATTTGCATTAAAACTGGTTTTCGATAGCATTCGATGAAACAGTAGGTTATATTTTGAAACACTAATGAAGCAATGGTTTAAAAATATTGAAAAGTATTGTATAAAAACTGCCACCAAGTCCATTGGTGCAATTGGGTACTTTTTTATACCAGTACATGTCAGAAATCATCACTGTTCATCATCAGTGTTGCAACTTATTCAAAAATGCTATTATTTTTATCAAACAAAAATCTTTAAAATTCAGAGATTTTTTTTGGCTGCAGATTATAAAGATGGCTCAAAATTTTTGAGCAAAGTTAAAGAGTACATTTTTACGAAATGGACCATAACACAATATCGTCCAGGAGTTTCCTACGGCGGCGGCATGCTATAAAAAATACTACAATGTCATTGAAAAGTGATTGCCACTTTTTAGGAAGAAAAGAAAAGGCAGAAATTCGATGCGGCATTATGTTAACAGTGTTTACTATCTTTGGTTTGCCATTTGAAAAAACACGAATTCAGAAAAGGGTACTTTTTAAATTCCTGCAAGTTTTCTTGGTAATATATATGCATGGAATCTTGGGCCTACATTTCTTTAGAGCAATTCAGCTTCGCCTGCTTCAACACAGATTTTTAAAAAGTGCCGTCTCCTACTTATTGTTTTGCATAATAACTTTCTCACTATGGCCACTTACTTTTTTAAAAAGAAAATCCATATCAAATCTTGTCCTCGATGTTTATAAATTGAGGGTCGGCAACAACCAAGAAACACAGAAGAAGTCTTTAAAGTACGTCATAAACACGTTAATAATATTTAGTTTCATTTCTCCATTGGTCGTAATACCGTTGTATTTCAACAAGGCAGATTTTCGTTACGGCGTCATGCAATTTTATGTCGGCAACACTATTACTTCTTTCATAAACAAAATTGGTTTGGTTGATACTTGCTTTTACATTATTTTCAGCTCTACACATTGCTTTACCAATCTCTTGCAAAATATGCTCACTATTATCTGTTCCTGGATGTTTCTGGAGATAGGAAAGTCATTGCAGCTGAGCGAAAAAATGCTTCTAGATGGATGTCCTTTGGAACACCTTTACCGTTCGTACAATAATGTATTTAGATTAAAGACCTCGATGGAAAGTTCACTGGGTTTCATCATACTCTTGCTTAACTTGTCAGGATTCTTCACCATTTTTACCTCCCTTAGTAGCATTTTAGTTGAAGACAATGAACAGTCTATCGAAATGGATTTTTTACTAACCTTACTCTCCCACATGATTGTTAGGAGTACATACTTGTTGATATTTTTCTTCAGTGCCGCAAAAATTAACAGATGTGACAAGTCTTTCAGGAGTGCAATCTTTTCATATTCACTTAGCAGAACAAACGAAAAACTCGATCCTATATTTTTGACAAGCGTCGATGATTCAACATCTCTATCTTTCACAGTGTGTGGCTTCTTTGAACTTACAAGGGGATTCATCGCATCTGCTATTGGGATTTTGCTCACCTATTCCATGCTGTTTCTACAACTTGAAAAGAAAGACAAACAAGAAACTCCGAAAAACTGAAATACGTTATTGTTTATTCTTATCATTTTTTCTTATATTTTCGCAAAATAAATGTTTCACTATTTATGTAATTTATTGCCCACACCAAATAATATGTAAACTTTATCGGAAATTGTATCATAGAAATAAATGTTCTGAAATTCTGTGCAGCTCATTTAAATATATATTTTAGCTCTTTATTTACTAAAGGTACTAGTAAGTACCACTTTCAAAGCAACTATTTCACTTTTTTTATTTAATTTGTAGTAAACAGGGATACATTGGTAGATAATTTAAATAAGGTAAGGTGATATTTACTATAAAAGTAATTTTTTTATCTTTTACTTTAGTCTCCTCGTGGTTCCTTTCGTGGTGAACTGATGTTACCTATAAATATAACTAAAAATGCCTTTTTTTACTTTGTATTGATCTTTTAAGAGATAATTAATCGTAGTTTGTTGTAATACTGCAGTATGCATTTTCAATGCATTAAAGTCTAAAAAATTCAAATAAATTCAATTTAAAAAATGCCATTGCTAATCAGTGTAATTTAGTAATTATAAGTAGATAATTGAGAAAATAAATAAGGAACATATAGTACATTTTATGACCTAAATTGAAGTATTTTTACCTTTTATATAGGGGAGGGTGGGGGCTATTGGGACAAATTTTTTTCAACCTCTGTATTTCAGCAAAAATAAATTAATTTTAAGTTCTTTTTTCACAAGCTCATAAACTGAACATTCATTTACTTAAATAGTTATTCGACAAATGTTAAAACATTACCATATTTTGGTTGCTGGGCATTTTAAACAAACATATAAATGTCCCATTAGCCCCCATATGTGGGGGCTAATGGGACAGCGTGCAGGGCTAATGGGACATGCTTAATGTTGCCTTAATAAAATATTAAAAAAAGGGAAAATGAATCAGAAAAGGACCAGAAAATAAAACTTTAAAGCAAATACCATTTAAATAATGTGTACATAACGAAATTTTTTAAAAACAATTATTCAACATTGAAAAAGATGAAATATCATAGTTAAAACTCAAAATCGAAGATACTCCCATAATTTTTTTTGAATAACTGGAAAAGAAGATTTTATAACTAAATCTTTAGTTTTTTTTATAACTAAATCTTTAGTTTTTATAACTAAATCTTTAGTTTTATAACTAAATCTTTAGTTTTATAACTAAATCTTCTAAAATTTATCCCAAACTTGTCCTCTTTTTCACGGTACAAGGATTTAAAAGACCGTCTTATCTTCAAATAGTTTACCATCGTTCACCTGTTTCAGATCATTCTAACGATTATTTTCCCTGTAACGGGTGCGGGTTCGATTCCCCTCCTTTACCCTGGGTGTACTTCGTTTCTCTGTGACAGTAAAAACTCTTTCTGTGTCTGTCTTACTTGACGAAGGCTTATATACGGGTCTTCGATCAAGTACACAAACCGGAATATATATGCAACTACCCTACCCTACGAACATTTTCAGTTCATCGCCTTCTTTTTCAGAAAGCAATCCAACAAATAAAAAATAGCTTGCTTACTAGCAAAATTTAGCAATAACAATTTATTTATCTTCACCAAGCTCTGTTCAGATGTAATTATTAAAATTCCAGGTGGAAATACGTCACCAATAAACAATGCCGTCTTTACCATAAGGGCACACGGGGCCCGTGCCCAGGGCCCCCATTCTCAGGGGGCCCCGAAGGACCGACAATTTTTATCGCACATTTATTCTCAAAGCATATTTGTCGGGCACATTACACTTTTTCACAAATCAGTAATCTTATCAGAAGGTATACGCAATCCCTCCTATTCCAAAGTCAAGCTGCACCGTCGAAACAAGAACCAACATAAAACAGTCGACATTTGGTTGAATTGTAATATTTTTTTCTTTGCTTCGACAAAACGAAGGAAAGTTTTGACAGAGCATTTAGGTGCAAATAGAGTCCTGAAGTCTCTTTCGTAAACTAGATTGTCTGCAAAAGCGCCAATGCTATTAATTCTTTTAAAAATGGTAATTTAGATATTTCTGAAGCATTGTCTTTGATTGCAAGTGACATCATTCAATCAACCAAGAGTCACTAGAAAGGAAGCACAGAGCTTAGCAAAAAAATGGGGAAATTTGAGACTACTCTTCTAACGGAAATATGGAATGGTCTTTTGGGAGTTAGAAATAAAACAAGTCTAAGTTTGCAGAATAGCACTATAACCATGGACGTTGTAACGAAACTTTAGAAACTCCGATCAGTTATGTCAATACCGTACAATAATTTTGATCAGTACGAAACAGCTGCTAAAGATGAAAATCCATATGCTGACTACAAAGATACATTTTTGAAATAAAAGGATTTCGCCCCTCGGCACTTTTTTAGGATCAACAGAGACTGCACAGTTGAGAGGCAAGGAAAAGCTTCGTGTAGATACTTTCATTCCCATACATTAAATACACATTTAAAAAAACGTTCGGCAGCATACCAAGAAATTGATTGTCGATTTAGTTTTCTTTGTCAGTTAATAGCAATCGAATCTGATGAGTTGACCAAAAAATGCATAGATTTTGCAGAGTTTTATCATGAAGACATTAATGCAGATGAGATCAATGCAAAATGTTTTCGGTTAAGCTAATATTTAAAAAACATAGCAAAGCAATCAGTGAATTTAAATATCTCAACCTTACTAACCTAATAAAATCAGATAAATTCAAAGAAACTTTTCCAAACGTAGAAATTGCAACAACAATATTCCTTTGCCTGATGGTTAAAAATTGTAGTGGAGAACGGTCATTTTCGCAGCTTAAGAGAATAAAAAATGAATTGCAAACAACAATGTTACATGAACGGCTGAGTAATTTGTCAATTATGTGCATAAAAAGTGATATAATTAAAAAAAATTGACTTTGATGATATAAAAAAAGATTTTGCTCAACAGAAAACCCGAAAGAAAACCGTAATCGTAACCAAAAAACCAGCAGCATTCTAATATCATTAATGACATATTATATCATACAGTATTTGATTACCTATAATAAATGGTCATACTCAGTAAAAAATTGAATTACAATTCGCTTTTTTTTTTACTTTCACAAAGGGCCTCGAATTCTTGTGTGCCCAGGGGCCCCAGCCTAGTTTAAGACGGCCCTGCCAATAAAACTACTTGAACTTTCACTTATTATACGGTGAAAAAAGTTCAAAAAGTTTAAAATTAAAGTTAAAAAAAGTTTTCGGCAACTTGACTGAATAAGATATAAGAGATTTAAATAGATTGTTTGAGAGAAGCATACAAAGCTAGGTATATTCATGTCCCATTTGACCCCACTGTTTCTGTCCCATTAGACCCCACTGTGTTGTTTTTTATAAATGACCCAACACAGAAGCACTAGTACTTCACCTCAGTATTTGACATATACTATCTTAATCTAGGATATTTCATCTAACTAAAACTGTATTTTAATTCATAGAAAGTTTTTATTTAATACTTTAAAATTGAAAAACAAGGTACACTTTTAATTAACGTTAAATTCTCCAAAACAGCAATTCTTCGCTCCTCATCAGCACATGCGTTTATTTGCTGATCTTTGGTTGTTAAAATGTGAAGTGTAACTGTTACAATTCTGTAGTGTAGAAAAATTTGTAAAAAAAGTATATTTTTCCTAGATTTAGGGCCCTTGTCCCATTAGCCCTGCGTCCCAATAGCCCCCACTCTCCCCTACTAATTATTTACAATAGCTTTCATTAAAATATTTAAAAAAATCAAATTAAAACTTAATCCGGGGCATGAGGGTTAAATGATACATTGATTTTATTATGTATTTAGTTATTATATTCGATCCTGCTTTTAAAATCGGTGTTAAATAAATTGTTTTTACATGGCATAAATGTGCGTTTACTTTATTTCTCTTCTTGCTTGTTACTGTGTGTGAGCACTGAGCTTATGTTTCCCCTCTATGCCTTTAAGAAATAGTAGTATTTTCTTTTTCTTTGAATGCTTTATTCAAAAAAGATATTTTACCAAAAATTAAGTCTACATAATAAACGGTAACTTAAAAGTTTAACATCTAATTTATTAAAATTTCTATTTTAGGGTTAATTTTATTAAGAAAACTTTTTTTTCTTAGTTATGCATTTAAACTATATAATCGTATAAAATATCCAGGTTATTTTGACTATTTTAAGGTTCAAATTTTAACTTTCCCTTAAATATGTTAATTGCAGTTCCAAATCACCATCCCAGAAGCTTTAACAAATCAACAGAGTAAATGGCACAATACTGCAAAAATAATTACAATAAAATCTTTTAAAAAAATTATAGTTAATTTACTTTACTATTTAATAAATCTTTATTTAAAAAAAACCAAACAAAATAATTTAAAATCTTTGGAATCTAAATTTTTAAAAAAATATTGTTTTCACATAGCGGTACAGTTTGCATATTGTTGCAATATGCAAATGTTTGCAGTGTCTCTTGACAGCGTAACTTTGAATAGTAGTGAAATTTGTTAGAGGTCCAATATTAAATAAAAAAATAAAAATTTGAAGTTCCAAAGTTTTAACTAAAAAAGTTATAACTTGTTATGGTATGCAAAGTTATAACTAAAAAAAATAGGTCGCGATTCTCAAAAGTTGACCAGAAGTATGGATTTACCTTTGTTACGGATACCGGCAACGTTTAGGCGAACTATATTAGAGGAAAGTGGCACATCTGGTCGACCGAGAGACGGAAAATTTTTGTTTGGGAAAGGAAGCACTTGGCACCTCAATAGGCGCGTTTACATGAGCCATCGAATCCATGGATTGAAGAGCAAACTCAGCAATTTTCCCCGTTTGGGGATTTTCTCCCAGAATGAAACAAAATTGCAGGATTCGTTGAAGGGTTCACAAACCCTCCAATGAAGGAGGGTTTAATGTTTCATACCATGGATTCATTTCCATGGTAGACATTCATTTCCATATTCTTTCAGTCTATCATTTGTGTTAAAAATCCTGCTCGACCTCTTTTTCCTCTAAAGGGGATTTTGGCATTCCATGGATTCGGTGGCTCATGTAAACTCGCCTTACATGAGCCATCGAACCCAGTGTTAGAAGAGAAAACTGAGCAATTTTTCCCTCTTGGGGATTTTCTCCCAGACAGAACCGGAATTGCAGGGTTCATTGGTCTACAATGAATCATGGTGTGATGTTTCATACCAAGGATTCGGCCGCTGAAGAAGCAGATTGCAAAGCATTTCGAAGTCTCCTTTTCCATACCTTTTGAAAGAATTATATGAGAAAATTGAAACAACGAAAGGAATAGGGGAAATTAAAGGTAGTGGTTGATTTCTTTTTTAAGCCAGATGAAGTTAAATACCGTATTTTGATCTTAAAGCCTTTATTCCGATCTTTAAACTCAATTTGTGAAGAATACTTTCTATAGCATGCAACTTGACTCACCTTTAAAAGTTCTTAAAATAGCTATTCTGCTTACACTATATCCCCTTCAATCCGTAAACACTGTTTTGGCAATGGAGAATGCAAGGTAAAATAGAGAAAGAGTACAGAGCAAATCTGGGGAAGGTTTAACTAATGAGATAGCTCTAAAGAGATTGGCTAACAAAAAATGAAGCGAAAACAAAAATCACAAGTAGAGGAGTTAAAAGAAAAGAATTCTAAAATAGCAGTAAGGAGAATCCCAAAGAAAACATAAAAAAAATGCATCTGGTATGTACAGAAGTATGTTAGAAGCATGTATAGAAGTTGTAAGGTTTGTAATATAATTGCTCATATTTAATTATTGCACGCTCTCCAACTTTGTTAAAATTCCTTATTCCGCAGCACGACGCCTGGTCTTTTCTGTAAGCTGCGTGAATTGCTATTGTATGTTTTCGAATGTCATCTTGGGATTTTAATAAAAATGGCGGCCTTGTGTTTAAAGTTGCGTTTGTCGTTCTTGTTGTTATTTTAAGCTTGAGACTAAAGGCAGCGACTGACATTGTGCGGGGAAACCGAGTTATAATAATAGAGACAAAATGTTTGCTGTTAAAGGAAGTAAGAAAGAAGATTTAAGGCTGGTATTGGAAGAAATGGGTGAAACGCCAAGCGCTGCCGCTAAATTAGTCGACTTGCAGAAACAAATTGAAGGAAGCAAGCGCTACATCGAAGATCCAGAATTTTGGTGAGAAATTTTGATTACAACGATTGACGACCGAAAAGCTGCAGAAGAAGATGAGAAAAAGCAAAAAGAAAGGGATAGAGAAGCGGCTGAAAAAGAAACTGAATGTACTAGAGTTGGCGCTGTTGAATGAAAAAGAAAAACAAAGAGAACATGAACTGCATTTGGCGCGTTTGAATCAAGGACAAGGGTTTGGCGACAACGGTGGGGTGAGTGATGGTTCTATTAAACTAAGCAATGAGGGGGATAAGGTTTCGATTGAAAGTTTAGTTAAAAGTATTCGTATACTCACAATGCCCGTTCCAACAAAATCAGAAAACTGGGTGTTATTTTTTCAGTCTTTGGAACGCTCGTTTGAAACTAAGATGGTGCCAGCTGATTATCGCTCAGAAATTTTAATTAACTTATTAGGCGAAAAGGCGTTGAGTGTACTTACCTATCTCAAGGGAGATGATATTAAAGAGTATGATACCGTTAAGGGGGTATGGGACACTTTCAACTTTTTTCTTTAATATTGCAGATATCAATATAATTTTTTTTCCATAAATGTATACTAAATATACTTAAACTTTAAGATAGTCAAAGGCTTTAAATTATCATTATTTATTTTTTTAAAAAATAAAATGTGTCAAAAAGTGATGTCTCTTATTTTTGTTATAAGTCAAAAACTTATTTATTGGCAAACAAATATTTAGCATTTTTATAAACAGAAAAATGCATTTAACAAACTGTCTTTACCGATTTTTCATATTTGCCATAGTTTTTTTTAAAAGAAATATTGAAGTTCTTTTTAATAATTTCACAGGTTCACTTTTTTTATAAAAATTAATAAATAAAAATGTAAACTATTTACAACTAATCCCTAAAAACAAATTAAAGATATATGTTTGTAAAATATGAGTGGAAAATTTTGACACTCTATGGGCAGTAGATTTTGAGTTATATCAATTTAAAGTCAAAAAATCATCGAAAACACGATCAAGGAGAAAAACAGCTTTGAAGTTTATCACTTTCCTTACTGAAGCGCTCCAAACCAACCGAACAACTAAAGATTCGATAACGTTATTCCTATCTAATATTACGAGGAAGCAAAGATTATAAACGTGGTTGGCAAACACAGATGTCCTGACACAAAAAACTACACATCTCACGTTCTACTGCAGATGTAAATAAAATTTTTGTTTTAAATTATTCTAAAATATTTGTGTTATTTTTTATGATAATAATAATTTTTTTGATTTTTTTGAAGATTTTGTGTCCTATACCCCCTTAAGGAGATGGTTTTACGAGAGTATTAACCATCCCCACAAGCTTGTTTACAGAATTTTACAGAGGCTAGGAGATATGTGAATGAAACTTACTTGCAATTCGCATCGAGGTTAAACGCTCAGTGGCTGTATTACTGTGAAAGAAGAAAGGCGGAAGATTTTCTGCCCGTAAACGACTTAATTGTTTCGAATCAACTTTTCAAAAATGTGGACCCAGAAACTGCCATGTTTATAAGAATTCAGCAAGGAGATAATAGATTTAAACCTTCTAGATTAGGGAAGGAGTGTGACATCTACTTTGAGTCCAGGGGAAAATCACTGAGGGATGGAGAAAATCAGTATCTTGCACACAGATATCGAAATAAAGCGAATTCAGATAGTAATAATGGAAGGTACAGCCCACCGCCGCTTCGCCGAGGTGCTTATAGAAATGTAGATTTTAGGGGATCAAGACCACAAGCATGTTTTATATGCGGACAAACGTCTCACCTAGCCCGCAATTGTTCTCATAGGTCAGGCTACAGTGACAAAGAGCCCCACTACGGGGGTCAAAGAAGCGATACTGGTGGAGATACTCAAGCCAGTGCAGATGTTATAACGGCAAAAGTCAGTGGGGAAGTATTGGCAATACAATCAAAGCAAACAAACAACAAATTAAGGTTGGCGCAAATGAATATAGTGAAGATTAAGTATGGAAAAAATATATTGAATGCAATTTTGGATTCAGGGACAGAAATTACAGTTTTTAGAGAGGACCTGTTGCAAGAACAAAATGATGTGGTCAAAGGAAGAATTCGGTTGAAACCTGCATTTGGAGCAAGCAAAAGAAGCAAATCTAGCAGAAATCAAAATCAGCTTAGCAGAAGGAAATGAAGGACGTATCACTCCTAATATGACAGTCTTGGTGGCGACGTGTAAAGATTTGAATACCGACGTTTTGCTAGATATGGAGACATACAAAGCGTTAACAAATCAGGTCAAAAGTTATACCTCAGGATGCTCGATTTTTATGACGGAATTGAATAAGGAAGATTCCATTGACGAAGAAACAAATAGTGTAGACCGCCAAGAAGAACAGTCAGGTGTTGACGAAAACGGTAAACGAAATGGAAATGGGAAAGTCATTAAAAGTGAAGCCGATAACTTTAGAGAAGAACAACGAGAGTGTGTAACATTGACGAAAGGATGGGAATCAGCAAAACAAGGCAAAGGTGGATTTTTAATAGTGGGCAGCTTATTGCATCATGACGAAAAGATTATGGGGCAGCAGGTACAGCAGTTGGTGTTACCTCTAACTAGACGGAGAGAGGTTTTGGAAATAGCAAATGAATCTGTCTTTGGCGCCCATTTAGGAGCAAAGAAAACAGCAGAAAGAATTAAGTTTTCATTCCATTGGCCAAATATGAGTAAAGAGATAAAGGAACATTGTAGCTCTTGTCACGGTTGCCAGATGCGGAAAGTGCCCCGCGCTACCGATAAGATACCTATAAGTGCAGTAACTCGTCCTGAGTTACCATTTCAAGTGGTAAATGTTGACTTGATTTGGCCAATTGAACCAGCATCATCTAGAGGTCATAGATATGTACTCTGCCTTGTTGATCAACATTCGAGGTGGCCAGAAGCAGTGCCATTGACCTCACTGGTGGCCAAGTCTACTTGTACAGCTCTTTTAGAGATATTTTGCAGAACTGGCGTGCCTGAAGTAATAGTCCTAGATAACGCCACAAACTTTACTTCAAAATTGACTAAAGAATTCATGGAGAAGACGGGAGCCTGTCCACGTTTTTGTACTCCACGACATCCTGAAAGCAATGGAGTAGTTGAGAGATGGAATCAAACCTTTAAGAACATGCTACATCATGTAATTCGAGAATATGAGCGAGATTGGGACCGTCACATCCCCTTTCTATTATGGGCGTACAGAGAGGTTTCTAATTCTACTACTGGAGTACCCCGTTCCTTTTGATGTACGGGAGGAAACCGGGAGGGCCTCTAGCTATTTTTAGTTCTACATGGGCAGGAAATATGGATTTACCTTATAGCCTCATTAAGTCTAGCACCACATACCTTCAAGAACTAAAGGCTAAGCTTGAAGGAGCAACACAGCGAGCAGAACTGATAACAAAGCAGCAGCAAGAGGGATATGTGACTCATTATAATCTCCGAAAACGGTACAAAGAATTCAAAGAGGGAGATCTGGTGGTGGCTTTGGTCCCGGACTCTGCCAACAAGTTATATGCAAGATGGATTTGGCCAGTAGAAATCGTGAAGCGGAAGCATCCGGATTCGTACTACGTAAGGATGCCAGAGAACAACCTGAGGCTCCTACATGCCAATAAGCTCCGAGAATACATAGCTAGAACCCAGACCGTGGGAATCGTGTTTGACGACGATGAAGATTTTGGAGATCTTTATGAAACCACTATATTCAAGAAATCTAGCGGTAACAGTTTTCTGAAGGAAGCAGAATTGAACCATTTGGCAGAAGAGCAACGACGTGCATTGGTTAAATTAATCTTGGAGAATGAGGATCTATTCTCTGGGGAAATTCGAAGGGTTAAAATTGGGAAGCACACATTCAAATTAAAGGTTATAAAGAAGATATTAAACCTAAGTCTTACCGAGTTCCAGAGGCATTAAAAACGAAAATCGATGAGCAAATCGAAGAGTAATTGAAGTTGGATCTCATTGAAGCTACTCAAAGTGAAATTGCACACCCTATAGTATGCGTTAACAAAAAGGACGGTTCTTTGAGGCTATGTATTGACTTTCAAAGTTTGAACAGCGTGTCGATTCCAGACGCCTATCCAATGCTTAATATAGAAGAGTTAACGTTTATGGTTGGAAAGAAAAAAATTCATAACTCTCTTAGATATGTTAAAAGGCTACTGGGCGATACCCATGGATGATAACAGCAAGGAGCTTACAGCTTTTAGAACGCACATAGGCCAATACCGTTGGAAGGTGATGCCATTCGGTCTCAGAAATGCAGCTGCCACTTACCAGCGGGCGATATCGGAAGCCATACGAGATTACTCCGACTTTTCGTGTGCTTACATCGATGACCTGGCAATATTTTCGGATAGTTTTAAGGAACACATTGAACATCTGAAGCTCATTTTCAACAGGCTAAATGACTTGCACTTTTCAGTTAACTTAAAGAAGTGTAGCTTTGCGAAGCCCTAAGTGAAGTATTTAGGACATTTAGTTGGGTCGGGTAAGCATGGACCGAATCCCGAGAGGATCCAGGGAGTAATCAGTCTAAAGACACCCAAGACCAAGAAACAGATGCGGAGTACGCTAGGGTTCTGCAACTATTACAGGCAGTATATACCCAACTTTGCAACTATTGCGTTGCCGTTAACCGAACTTACAAAGAAGAGGGTTCCCAATGATTTACCATGGAATAAAGAAGCGGATGCTGCTTTCCAGCAGCTAAAGGAGCTGCTAGGTGCAATATCCCAACTGAAAGTGCCGGAAGTGTGCAAGCCGTTCTATTTGTACACTGATGCTTCCCAATACGCAGTGGGAAGCTGTGTGAGCCAGTCTGATGCAGAAGGAAACCTCCATCCAATAGAATTTGCTAGTCAAAAACTGAACGAAAGTCAAAAGAAGTGGTCCACTATCGAACGTGAAGCCTTTGCCATCATATGGGCTCTCAAGCGGTTCGAGACAATATTATTTGGAGCGGAAATAATTTTAATGACTGACCACAACCCCCTTGTATTTCTTTGGGATTCTGTTCCTCAAGGCCCTAGGCTCCAGCGTTTGGCATTGGCTCTACAGCGATTTAACCTTAAAATAAATTATGTCAAAGGACAGAAATGGATCAATGCTGACGCCTTGTCGAGACTTTGAACAGGAAACAGTACAACCAATGATGATAACTTTTTGCTGTTTGAACTTTGAAGTATTTTAGTGCTAGTAGTATCTAGTTCTTTTGTAGTATTTTTCTTCTTCACAACTCAACTGTAGCATATTGCTCATGTACTGTTATTTTGTTAGGTTTAGTTATTTTAAATTTTGAATTTAATATAACTCTAGTGGGGGAGGTGTAAGGTTTGTAATATAATTGCTCATATTTAATTATTGCACGCTCTCCAACTTTGTTAAAATTCCTTATTCCGCAGCACGACGCCTGGTCTTTTCTGTAAGCTGCGTGAATTGCTATTGTATGTTTTCGAATTTCATCTTGGGATTTTAATAAAAATGGCAGCCTTGTGTTTAAAGTTGCGTTTGTCGTTCTTGTTGTTATTTTAAGCTTGAGACTAAGGGCAGCGACTGACAGAAGTATTAAAAGTTCAGAGCAATAAGTTTTACAGAGCCCCTAGTCGAAGACAATACTTTTTTGATTAAATATTCTGTTATTCAACTCTTATTACTACCTTTAAGTTAGATTTTCTGAAATAAATGTATCGATGAATATTATGAATGATTTTGTGTCAATTTCTTTTTCACATTAATGTTTTTTTTTCTCCATTATCTTCTTAACTTCCTAAATTTGAGCTAACCCCTTTTTTCCCCTACCCAGGGTGAAAATGAGGGTACGAAACTTAGTTCCCGAAATTACCAGATATTAAGGCATTAAAAAGGGGGGACAATCTCTATATTTCAAATCTAAACCGGTCAAATGTACATTATATAAAAAACAAACACATGCAGCAATTACAAACTAAGATTAAACAGAGATAATTTAAAAAAAAAAAAAAAAACTTGAATTGACCCTCACCCCCCCCCCCCCCATCACTTTGAAACTTTGCCAATTATGCTAGCAAAAACAAAAGTAAGTTGTTATTGTAAATTGCAGAAAACATATTCTATTTCCTATTCTTGGTAATTACTGACATTTATCAGGGTTTTTTTATAAATGAGTAAAACATTTTTTTAAAAAAATAGTCGTCAGTTGTATAAAATATATTTGGACAATTTTTTTTTTTTTAATTCAGAAAGGGAAATGTTAGATATTTTTCAGAAAAATGTGTATACCTATATTTTAATTCAAAAATTTGCAGTTGAATTAGCGTTATTTCAATCCTATTTGCTAGACAGAATTGTGGACTATCCATTTTTGAGCACCGTCCTCAATTACTTTGGTGCCTTGTAGACTGGTACATTGATTCTTGTCATCAGGAACATCACTGAAGTCATAAATGAGGACTGTGGATGTACATGAAAACATCGTACATGTGCGATTGAAATATTGAGAACATAATGTTTTAAAATATCCTAGTATAGCCAATATTTTGTTAAAGTCGAATATCCAAAAAACATTTATTAATTGGTATATTTAAAAAACTATATTTAACATAAAAATCTAAAGAGAACTCAAACCTCCTCACTACCCAAATTCTTCGAGTCTAGGAACTCACGAAAAAATTGCAATTCCTCTTTTATGGCTTCATAGTTTGGTGCACTTGTTTAGAGGTTGTCTAAAGTATCACTAGCGGGTTCCAATTTCCAATAAACTTTCGGAACTCTCATGCTGAAATTTGGTGGAATTGCTTTTTATTTACTTTTTATAGGTAGCCGATTGACTCAAAATTTTTGTACAGCATCCAACAGGACACATTTTCTACAGAACACGGTCACTGTGTATGAGGAAGATTTAAGTTCTTAAATGCTTTTTATGTACTACATCCGGACCTCATTGTATATATAGGAATTTATTGCTTCAGAAGTGTTGCATAAGCCAGATTTGTTTTTATTACACATATTAACTACCAATCAAATTCATAACACATATTAACTATCAATCACATTCATAACACATATTAACTATCAATCACATTCATACCACATATTCACTATCAATCACATTCATAACACATCTTAACTAACAACTTTAATCTCGAACTATACGTTGTTTGCCCTTTCAACATCAACGGTGCCATAAAGCTTGACATAATATATTACAAAACATTACACTTATCTTACAATTTTCTAGGTTTTAGTTAAGGTAGGCGAATACCCAAAATTCTAAAATTTTTACTATTACTTTAATCTTTTCCAAATTTGGCATAGTGATTTCAAATATAATGAGCAATACTATTTAGGCAATTTTTTTTTATTTAAATATAATTGATTTATATTAAACGGTGTTTTTCACCTAAAAAAAGGGGTTTGCGCCAACACTTCTAGCACAAAAAGTTTTACATTCATTTACCTGAAATTTTTTACAGATGCTATTTCAATATATATCTGTGCCATGAACCTCTAACATCTGGTGTAAATATAGTAGTTTTTTTTTAAAAAATGTCAAAGTGTAAGTTCATCGAAAAAAAAAATACTTGGTTGGTCACTGTTTGCACGATGGCTTCGGAAACCCATTGCCCTTACGGCACCATCTGCGCATGCTCAGCATCTGCCTGAAATCCAGCTCTCACGGAAAAACACTGCGCGTGCGCAGACGGATACTGAAAGGGAAAGATAGTTTGTCACGTTGGCTTTTCATCGCCCAAAGTTTATAAGGTTTTTGGAATTAAAATTAACATGTTGATTGAGATGAAATCGATCCTCGTTGCCGGTGTTATTTTCTGTTTTTATTTACTTTACCCTATGAGCACACAAAGCACTTTAATAAGAAAGAGGCGCTAATAAATGATTAAAAAAAAAGTAATTAAATCTAAGTAAAATAATATTTAAGGTAGGCCAGTACCTAAATTTCTTGAAAATATCGGTTTCGGGGTTTGGGGCTATTTTCATTGCCCCAAATGTTTTTGGTAGAAAACAGAATTTTATTGTCTTATGTATTTACTAATCTGCATGACTTTTAGTCAAGGATTATCTATATCCTTCCGGTTGCAGAGGAGCCCAGTCGGTTAGGCACTCGCCTAGCATGGTCCCAGGTCCAGGTCGGGGCAGGTCATCGCAAAAATTACTGCCGACCTATAAGCGGCCCGTGCAGCCAAAAATGTCCGATGATTACCCCGTGTAAGGGAGTGCACGATAAATATCCTTCAAAGTCCTAACGCTGAGTACGATGTCGCCTTTAATGGTTGCGTTGGGTGCCTATTCAAGTGTCGACTCGTCACTTGACTGTGGTTTTGAGATACGACGCCCATCGCCAATAGCCCTCGTGTAGGTCTAGTGCTACGATAATTCAAACCTAACCTTTATTCTTCATAAAAAAAGATAGGATCCTAAAAAATAATCATAATAAACAAACTCGTATCTTGACCAGGGTTCTAAATTACGAGGCATCGTCAATTATGGCCAATTACGGCCAACACAGCTAATTACGCCTCGTAATTTAGAACTCTGGTCAAGGGACGAGGGTTTTTTTTTCGAAAAAGAATGGAATCATAAAAAAGAAACTCTTCTCTTGACAAAGGTTCCAAATTACGAGGCACAGACAATTATGGCTAATTACGGCCAACACATCCAATTATGCCTCGTAATTTTGAACCCTGGTCAGGAAATGAGTTGGTTTTTTATGATTCCATTCTTTTTCCCCCTTCTTGATTAGTAAGTATCTCAAAGTTTTTTTACATTTGGAATATTCATTACAGCTACTGACCACTCTGAATAGCGATCGTTATTTTATAACCACCCTGTATAATTTAAAATGTATTATGGATCTGGAAATTGCTTTTTTAACTGATAACCATAATTTCCAAAGCCATGCTAAATGGTGACTGGTGTACGTTAAATACGTCGTGGTCACTAAGTCCTCCAAGTTACCATACCAAATCAATACCTGTGACAAGTCAATTCTAGGGATCCTCTAGTTGGCCTCTGTCTCTAAAAATAAGATGGATCCATTTATGTGTGTGTGTTATATCTCTCTTACTTGACGAAGGTTTAAAAGCGGGTCTGTTTATGTGAAGTCTTACATCAATTGATCCCATAATAAAATAGGCTTAGAATTTGACTGTTATAATCCAATAATTCTATTATAATCCATGAACGCACGCGGTCGGCGAGGGTAAACTCTTGCTATTCAATAACAACCCAAACCTTCACTACAACCCTAACTAACAACTTGGCGATATTTCACTTGGCTGCTCACAAAAACATTTCGCTATCAAGTCGAAATCTGCGCGTGCGCAGATTTCCGGCACTGTCGTTAGATTAGTCACATTGTATTTGTTTCAAGTTAATTCATAAAATTTGTCGTAAAACATATTCTTGTGATTTGTTTGTAACTCTAGAGGGTCATTGCACGGATCAGTTCAAAACGAAGAATTTAACACATAATTCATGTTTATCGGAGGAAAATTCAATGTGGTAGGCTTGTTGGCGTGAACCTCTTTTTTTAGTTGAAAAACACCGTTTAAAATAAATAAATTATATCTAAATTTTAAAAAATGCCTAAATAGCATTATTCATTATATTTGAAATCACCATGCCAAATTTGGAAAAGATTAAGGTAATAGTAAAAATTTTAGAATTTGGTGGAATTTTGGGTATTCGCCTACCTTAATAATAATAAAAAAAATACATTGCACTTAAAGGAAGAAGAAATATTGGGGGAAACTTGATGAAAATTCGGGCAGTTCAGTTGTGACTTTAAATTCGGAAGTTGGGCAACTCTGGCAAACAAACTTTTGCAAATAATTTCGTGCTAAAAAAACGGTTCTTCAAAGTACTTTTAAATCTTATTTAGAAATATATGCATTTTGTCTGTAACAATTTACATTATTATGTAAGAATATATGTTTCAATATACATAACATATGCTATATGTGTTGCAAAGGCGCAAATGCTATACAAGGACATAGAAACTTAACTTGACAAAAATTCATCAATAATGATGAAAATTAATACTTTATTGAATTAGGTTGCCAAATAAATCCTTTGAAACTTTAAATGCAGTCAATACATTATTCGGTTTATAAATTTATTCCAAACTTTATTGTGAAAATAATTTCATTGAAAATACCAAAAAAGCAATAATTATAAAGCGCAATTTCAACATGCTCTTTGATAAATTTGTTGGGAAATGCTGTTAAATTATTTACATTAAAATTATTTTTCAATAGCATTCGAAAAAAAAACGTTAATTTATGAAACAAAAATGATGCCATGGTTTTAAAATATATATATTTTTTATTTTTATAAAAGCTGTTACCAAATCTATTGGTGCAATTTGGTATTATTCGGTACGTGCAAGAAATCATCACTGTCCGTCATCAGTGTTGCATCTCATTATTCGAAAAAAAAAATATTATTTTAATAAACAAAAATCTTCAGTATTCAGGTAATTACTTTTTTTGCAAACATATAAATATGGCTAACAATTTCTGAACTTTAAGTTTTTAGCTTTTACGAAATGGGACATAACAAAATATCATCCAGTAGTTTCCTACGGCGGCGTACTACAAGAGATACCGTAATGTCTTTACAAAATGATGTCCACATTTCAAGAAGAAAACAAAGAAAAGAAAATACATGCGGCATTATGTTAACAGTGTTTGCTATCTTTGGCTTGCCGTTTGAAAAAACTCGAATTCAAAAAAAGGTATTTTTCAAATTCTTGCAAGTATTCTTGGTACTGTGTATGCATGGAAACTTGGGCCTATATATGCTCAGAACAATTCAGTATCGTCTGCTTCAAAATATATTCGTAAAAAGTGCCATCTCATTTTTATTGATTAGCACAATTACTGTCTCACTATGGCCACTTACTTTTTGGAAAAGAAAAGCCATATCAAATCTTGTCATCGGTGTTCATAAAATGAGCATGAACAGCAACCAAAAAATATTCAGGAAATCGTTGAAGAACTTTATAAACATGTTAACAGTTTTTAATTTAATTTCCCCTTTGGTCTTAATCCCGGTCTGT
This sequence comes from Hylyphantes graminicola, assembly GCA_023701765.1. Lineage (NCBI taxonomy): Eukaryota > Metazoa > Arthropoda > Arachnida > Araneae > Linyphiidae > Hylyphantes > Hylyphantes graminicola. The sequence goes on along the minus strand of CM043114.1, from coordinate 31,276,393 downwards.
TTCAACAACACATATTTCCGTTACAGGCTCATGCAATTTTATGTCGGCAATACTGCTACTTCTATCACAGACAACCTTGGTATGACGACCGTTTGCTTTTACACTATTTTCTGCTCAAACTTTTTCTTTGTCAATTTATTGCAAAACATGCTCACTATTATCTGTTCCTGGATGTTTCTGGAATTAGGAAAGTCATTACAGCATTGCGAAAAAATTCTTCTAGATGGATGTCCTTTGGAACACCTTTATCGCTTGTACAAAGATGTATTCATATTCAAGACCTCGATGGAAAAATCGATGGGATTCATCATACTCTTGCTAAATTTGTCAGGATTTTTCACCGTTTTTACTTCCCTAAGTAGCATTTTAGTTGAAGACAATGAGCAGTTTGTCGAAAAGGAATTTTTAATAACCTTACTCTCCCACATGATTGTAAGGAGTACATACTTGTTGATATTTTTCTTCAGTGCTGCAAAGATTAACATATGTGACAAATCCTTCAGGAGAGCAATCTTTTCATATTCACTTAGCAGAACAAACGAAAAACTCGATCCCATATTTTTGACCAGCGTTCATGATTCAACATCTCTATCTTTCACTGTGTGTGGTTTCTTTGAACTCACAAGGGGATTCATCACATCTGCTATTGGGATTGTACTCACCTATTCCGTGTTGTTTCTACAACTTGAAAAGAAAGACAAACAAGAAGCTCGTAAAAACTAAAATACATAATTGTTTACTTTTATCGTTTATTCTTGTATTATCGCAAAATATATGTTACATTATTTGTGTACTGTTGTAATCCACACCAAGTAATATTACATTTATCGGAAATTGTAATATGTTGATCGTAGAAGTAAATGTTCTGAAATTCGATTCAGCCTTTTAAAAAGATTTCAACCATTTATGTACTGAAATAGTTTTTGACCCTTTATGTACTGACGGTACCTAAAAGTAAAAATGCTGTTTCACTGCACTTTTCATTGGCTAATTTGGAGAAAACGGGGATAACTTTAACTTTTTGATTGAAATACTAAGTTTTAATACATTTATAAGCCAATAAAAAAAATTCTTTAAGTTTTTACTTTTGTTTCTTGCGCCAACTCGTGTTGGACTGACAATACTTATAAATACTACTTAAAAAACCTTATGTTTTACTTTTCATTTCTTGTTTGAGGGGTAATAGATCGTAATGGGCTATTATTAAAGCAGTATTCATTTTCAACATATTAAAGAGTGAAAAGGTAAAATAAATTGATTGAACAAAATGTCATTGTTAGTCAGTGCAAGTTAGTAATTATAAGTAGATAAGAGGGAAAAGAGGAAGTAAATTTAGGCCTTTTATTATTATTATTTTTTTTTTTTGCTTTTTCATATTTTAATTATTACCAATGGCTTTCACTAAAATATTTAAAATCAAATTATTCGAATTATAAATTAATTAGGCTTAGAAGTTGTTAAATGATATATTTACTTTATAATTCATTTATATTGCCTTGTATCCTGCTTTTGAAATCGATGCTAAATTAAGTGTTTTTATCTTAGAATAAATGTGCGTTGAACATAGTTTATCTGCTTGCTTGTAATTATGTGTCAGCACATTGCTGATTCACCATCTATATTTCTTTTATAAAAATATTCTTTTCAGGTTTGCATACTTTATTTCAAAACAGTTTTCACCATAAAGTAATCCCACAGAATAAACGATGACTTATTACCAGCTATTATTCATATTTTATAGTCTGATAAATTACTATTCAATAAACATATTTGTACTTAACTATAATTAAGACACGTGCCTACTGATTTGGTTATTTAAATTTAACATGTTATGAAATGTAAGTTCTTATTAGCATCTGCTTTGGGATGCATCCTTTTGGGATTATGCGCATATGTTATTGATATTTTACTCCCCTATTTAAAGCTATTTCGTTAAGTTGAAAAGAAATACAAACAAAAAGCTCGGAAAAACTAGAATACATTATTGTTTTCTCGTGCAATCTAGCAGACTATATTTTTCACTATTTGTGCATGGGTACTTTATTGCCCACACCAAGTAATTCTAACTTATCGGAAATTGCAATACGTTAATCATTGAAATTATTGCTCTTAAATTCTCTGTAGCTTTTGTAAATAATTTTTAAATTATACAGTTATCGATTAAAATCGATTCAGATTGGACTTTTTACGAAAATTTGACTGAAACTTGGACTGACTTGGATTGTAATTGAAATTGGACTTTTTAAGAAATTTAAATTCTCATTATCATCTGCTTTGGGAAGCCTCAGCTTTAGGGATTCTTCGCATCTGTTATTGGTACTTTACTCGCGTATGCGGTTCATTAAGAAATGCGGTTTCATTAATTTGAAAAGACAGACAAAAATAAAGTTAGGAAAAACTAGAATTTATAATTGTTTTCTCGTTCAATCTCGCAAAATATGTATTCCATTATTTGTACATGTGTGCTTTATTGCCCACACCAAGTAATACTAACTTATCTTAAATTGCAATGCGTTGATCACGGAAATTATTATTCTGAAATTCTCTCTAGCTTTTGTAAATAAGTTTTAAAGTATATAGTTACTTTGTTGTTTATTTAATTTAACTTCTATCCTGCATTTTTAAATTGATGTTAAAAAATAGTTTTCGAATGAAAACAAATATTTATTAAACGAAATTTCTCATTTTACTTGTGACTATACGTGGGTGAGCCATGAGCTCCTTCTTTATGTATTTTACCAAAAAAAAAATAAAACATTTAATTTGATATACTTTAATTTTTTTTGGCTAATTTGAAATGTATGTGTAAGTTATCAAAAGTCATTTATTACCATCTCTAATCCAGATTCTAATGTCTCAAACAAGATTATTTTATAAACACATAATTCATTATGATATAATTAAGGCAAAATCAAGTCGAATTGTTTATCTTAATTGAATTAGTTACTCAATTTATTTTCTTATGAACAATCAGTAATACATTTCTTTTGTCATTTGTAAGTTTAAAATTGAAACATACACATTTAAAATTATGTTTTACAATTTGTACCATAGTTGAAGTCTGAAAGTTGGTCATTGCTGGTGGGCTGATGGAGACCACTAGGACGGCTATGTCACTTAATGTTGTACTTCACAAATTTCTGCGTTGTTAGCTTCAATCGTCAGTCATTCAATCGTATCAGTACTGCCGTTTTAGTTTTCCCATACTCATGATCGTCAAAATTTAGATGACAGCCCAATTTTGGGTTCGAAATCACTTGTTGCATGTATATCAAAAAACAAAAGTACCTATTTATCAATGTGGTGTTCTAAAATTAATTATGAATTATTAAAAAAATGCATAGCCTAATTCAACCAATCCTTACGAACATGAGTCAAAAAACGTAAGGCAGCTTATTTCGCCTTCAATTGTAAGTCAAAGTTTAACATCAAATTTAGTGAAATTTCCATTTTAGGGTAATTTTTTATTAAAACAGTTTAACTTTCGTAAGCAATTAAACTATATAATCGTTTTAAAATTTCCTAGTGCATAATTTTCTCATACATAAAATTAGAAGTTTAGAAAGAGGTTTTTTTTAATAACTTTAATTTAAAAACTTAATTATTTTGTGTTTAAATTATTTTTACACAACGTTTAAATCTTCCGTGTCCTAAACTGCCCGTCCGTATGTATTTTATGTATCAGTTTTTCTTGTAATAATCTTAAATTTTAAAAATCATAAAATTTTATATTTAGTGAACTATTAAAAAAATTTTAGAATGTAGATTCAAAAAGAAAATAATAATAATGTTCTGGAACAGAGGTTGGTCCGAGTGAAAAACATACGGGTATCAGCCTACGCTTTTGTGATTCTCAGAAAAATGGACTCTCCAGGAATTCTCCAGGTAATGTTGATAGGGAATCTTTCCATTATGAGAACACAAACCTTTAACCCCTCTGACCCCCAGTATAATCATAAAGCTTGGGGAGGAAAAACTACTGTCCATTGCGATTATCTTAAACTGCTAATCATAGACAAATCTGGGTATCCTTCTTAGTATTGTAGACATACTTTTAGGTACGAGGGAATAACTATTAACTAAAAAACTTATATGTAAAAAACTAAATGCTATTTGATGTACAGGTTATAGCAAACTAAAAAAAAGAAAAGAAATAAGAAAAGAATACACAGAAAATACATTTTACATCAATTTAGAAATTTCAATAAAGGTCATTATCATTTAAATTCGGAATCACGAAACATATTGAGTTACTTCTCAAATTATAGATTTAAGTTCTTGGATGCTTTTCTTTCACTACATCATTTCCTTATTTTGAAGAGCGCCATTTACTACTACAGAATAACCAGCTTTCTTTTTATTACATTATGAACATTTTTAATGTTGAACTTAAAATTATTTTCTACAATTAGAACAATACGTATGATTGTGATACTTTAAAAGCATATTATAACTCAACAATACATAACTTTACATCTTTTACAAATTAATCTTAATTTAAAAGGGGCAGGGGACTTTGATTACATTCGGGATCTCTTAAATACATTACTCGTTAAATTTTGGTCACTATGCAACATCATAATATGTATATTCTAGTGACGAGTAGAGGTTTAATTATTTGCTCAAAGGCCACTTTTAAAAGTCAAAAGCATTTCATTAAGAGACATATACATATTTATTTATTTTATGATCAATGCACAATACAAATCCTGCACATATATATTGCAAAAGCAGATATATTATACAAGGGCACAAAAGCTCAATTTGAAAGAAAACCTCTTATAATGTTATCCAGTTTTTTTTACTTTATTGCATTACGTTGCCAGATAACTCTTTCGAAAGATTGAAATGTAGCATATGCATAATTCAATTTATATAATTATTCTAAACTTTTTTTATGAAAAATCATTTCATAGAAAATATCAGAAAGGCATTAAGTTTAAAGCGAAATTTCTTCGTGCTTATTTGCTTACGTTGTCTGCAAATGCTGTTTACTTTTTGAAGTAATTATTGGTTTTCAATAACATTCGGTGAAACTGTCCGTTATTTATAAAACAGAAATGATGCAATATGAATTTTAAAATATTTTTAAGTATTAAATAAAAACTTTTACCGAATACATTGGTGCAATTGGGTATTGATACGTGTTAAAAATCATCACAGTCAGTTGTCAATGTTGCTTATTGTCAACTTATTATTCTATCTATGCTAATATATGTAATCAATAAAAAACCTTTAGAATTCGTATAATTACTTTATTTGCAGACATATAAATATTGGTTCATATTTTCAAACGATTTAAAGAGTATAGCTTTACAGAATGGAATTTAACAAAATGTCATGCAGCAGTTTCCTGTGGCGACGTATTATAAGAAAAGCCAAAATGTCATTTCAAAATGAAGTAAACATTTTCCGAAGAAAACAAGAAGTAGAAACTAGATTCAGCGTTATGTTAACAGTATTTGCTATTTTCGGTTTGAATTTTGAAGAAACACGAAATCAAAAAAGATTACTTTTCAAATTCCTGCAAGTTTTCCTGGTACTGTACATGCATGGAATCTTGGGCCTATATTTTTGCAGAATAATTCAGCTTCGACTGCTTCAAAATCGATTCGACAAAAGTACCATATCCTTCTTATTATTTTGCACAATTACCATTTTGCTATGGCCACTTACTTTTTGGAAAAGAAAATCGATAACAAATCTGGTCAACGATGTTTATAAAATGATCAAGGACAACCAAGAATCTCCCAGGAAGTTTTTGAAGTACTTTATCATTATTTTAACTATTTTCAATTTAATTCCTCCTTTGATCATAATCCTGGGCTGTTTCAACGACGCTGATTTCCGTTACAGCCTCATGCAATTTTATGTCGGTAATACTGTTACTTCTTTCATAGACAACCTTGGTTTGACGAGCGTTTGCTTTTACGCTATTTACTATTCGAATTATTGCTTAGTAAATTTATTGCAAAACATGCTCGCTATTATCTGTTCGTTTATGTTTCTGGAGATAGGAAAGTCATTGCAGCAGTGCGAGAATATGCTTCTAGATAGGTGTCCTTTAGACGATCTTTACTGCTTGTACAATAAGGTAATTCGATTCAAGTCATCAATGGAAAAATCATTGGGTTTCATCTTACTCTTGCTAAACTTGTCAGGATATGTCACCGTTTTTACGTCCCTTAGTAGCATTTTAGTTGAAGACAATGACAATGAGCAGTTTGTAGAGAAGGAGTTTAAACTAATATTGCTCTACCACATGATCATAAGGAGTGCATACTTGCTGATATTGTTCGTCACTGCTTCAGAGATTAAAGGGTGTGACAAGTCCTTCAGAGGAGCAATCTTTTCTTATTCACTCAGCAGAACAGATGAAAAACTTGATCCTATATTTCTCGTTGATTCAACATCTTTACCCTTCACTGTGTGCGGCCTCTATGAACTTACAAAGGGATTTATTGTATCTGCTGTTGGAATTATAGTCACCTGTTTCATGCTGTCTTGTCTAAGTGAAAAGAAAGCCGATCAAGATACGCATAGAATATATATACCGTAGGATGGGGTAACTTTGGGACTGGGTGGGTAACATTGGGAAAACGGGTTAATTTTAGTTTGCAGGATTCCCTGAGGGACACCCTGCATAGGTTCAATCTTCTTTGTTTAGTCCTGTACCGTGCCACTACCAGACGGCAGTTTTCAGAACCAGTTTACTACCACGTTGTGACAGCCAAGTTTTATTTCTTGCCATTGTTTTTCACAAAATTCTTGTTTTGATGAAACTTTATCTTCTGCCTCAAGAACTGTGAACTTCAGATCACTTTCAAGTACGTATACACAATACCAAACATCTTCTTAAGTATCTTATATAGAATTAACAATGTTATTAAAGTATTTTGTTTTATATAACCTAGAAACTGTAAATTTTCAGCTCCTTACGGGGTAATTTTGGGACAGCCCCAAAGTTTGTATACTGGGTATTTTTTTTTACAATAGTTATTTTTTCAGGATTGCATTGGCCAATAAAATGCTTAGAAATTATAAAAGAGATCTTGGCACACGGCCCTACAGAAATTACACTGAAGAAAATTTACAAGAGGCTTTACTAGCAATAAAGAAAGGGACACTGTCGATTCGAACAGCCTCCAAGTATAAAATACCAAAAAATACACTACATCTGAAATCCCAGGAAAAGCATACCAAACTCGTAGGTCAGGCTACAGTCTTTAGAGAAATCAAAGAGAGAGAGAGAGAGAGAGAGGGAGAGAGAGAGAAATACATAGTCAGAGAAATTTTCAAAGTTAAAGAGCTTCAACTGTACGCAGTGATCTCTTGGCTTCAGCTGACAAAAACTAACTTTTATGAAGTATGTAAATAATATTTTTGTATGTTCAGTAAATATTCAAAGCCTAATAGTATTAAAAAGTAATTATTTGCAATCTATGTGTACATACATGTATCATAACTTCATTGTTTAAATATAATTTCATGCATTGTAATTTGTACACACTCATTTACTTTGTCTTTTCTTAGGTAGATAATGCACTTATACAATATTGTAGGGTAATATTGGTACAAAGTCATGTTTCTTGCTGTTTTTAATGGAAATAATGCACTGCCCAATTTTACCCCAATTAGTGGGGTAAGATTGGGACAGTTTAAAATATTTTTTTTAATAAAATACCCTTGTTCCTAGAGTTATTGTCTTATTATATTTTGTTAGAGGAAGACAGGCTTTACATATTAATAATTTTTTCAGTAACCTAACTTAAAAAATAAAAAAGAAACAACGTAAAACTTTGAAAAGTGTCCCAAAGTTACCCCCGCCTACGGTAAGAGGCTAAAAAATAAATATTATATTTTTCTTATATAATAGCATAAAAAAGTTGTATTATGATGTACTTAATAGAGTGTAAAAATTTTAGAATTCTACTTTAATGTCTTGAGGGTCCACAATCAGGTTTAATGTTTCAAATCCCATGTTAATCTCTCATAGGAAAAGTAAAAATAAAATAGGGAACCTAATATGACTTCATTCATAAAAAAAATATGGTTACAAATAACATCTACAACAAACAATGGACATAAAGACCTTGAGAATATTTTTTTTTCCAAAAAAATATAGTATTTAACCCTCTAATGCATACTGTTACCGTTTGGTAACAAGTAACATAATCCACTTTATTCTATTACAGTAGAGCTCCTCCAAGACAAATCTGTGTTTTTCTCATCTATTACAGTTCATTTTAAAGTTTTAGTTACTAATAATTCTCATAGATGACAGTAGTAAAAGTTTATTCAAAATTAAAGAAGTGAGGTTATTAACGTTTGTGAAATTACGTTTTTGGCAGTATTCAAAGAATAATAATATTAGTACTAAATACTAATAAATTGTTTTGAAAAATTAATCTTAGTTAAAAAGGGTTGTTTTGAAATATTTTTAGTAGTTTTCTAGTCATTATTATCAAAATTGGAATTTTGCCGTTGGTTTTTGTCGTATGGAAAAAAATTTAAAAATTGAAGTTATTTAAATTCTATTGCATTTAAATTTTTTTTAGTATTTTTCCCATAATGTGTGAGTATTAAAGATACAAATATATTATTTTGGGATGAAAATAAAAATTCATGCATTAGAGGGTTAACATAAATTTCAAAAGAGGCGGAAGAATCTTCTACAAGAAAAGTACGAATGATATTGTGATTGATAAGAGATGCTGTAATCGGAGGTTCTGTTGCGGTTGTGGTGGAACAGTCGATGATGTTGATATATTCTATGGCTTTGAAGTTAAATGTGGGACGCTCAAATCTTCTTACAGTTTTCCTAGTTAGCTTCCCCGATTGCTTAATTCTTTTTAAGGCCAATTCCCTCACATGTCGCCTTTCATCGGTTATCATGCAGAAGATAATGTTCTCGGGATGACCAAAGTATCTGTTACATTGGATGACGGGTTGGACAAAATTTTTGAGTTCTTGCCTCAAGTATTGAAATTTATTTATGGTGTCAAAAAGATGACGAGGTCAATATTTGCAAAATGGTTTGTTCAAGATTTGGAACCTCATCGGAGCATACACTTTGCAAACAAACATTGCCAATTTCTGTGCGATTTTTGAAGGTGCAGTTGTTCCTACATAGCCTTGAAAATATCCATCAAATACTTTTGCTCTGTAAGGTCTTTAGCAATGTTTTACAAGCCACTTGGCTAAACGACTTAAATTTTTTCAAACTTGCACATTGGAAGCGCTTCATAAACAACACAAGACTTTCGGATTGGACAAGAATATGCCATGGGTTCATTTGTTACTCCATTTAAATGTTCAAACAAATGCCTTGACAGCAATTCATTGAAATACAGTAAGCAAAAAATGTAATAATAAGAATGTATTTTACAATTTGAATTGTAGTGGAGCAAACTTATCCATTATCCACACTACGGCCCTGGCTTTTTATAATGACTGTTATGCTGTTTATATAGGACAAACTTAATGTAAAGCATCAATTCCTGTGTATAAAGAGCAAATTTTTTATAATTTAAACTTCCAAAAACATATACACTTTAAAAGCTATAAACTTGTGATTTTTCATCAAAATCGTGTACTTTTAACAATTTTTCTGATAAAAGCATTTTGAAGCGCATTTGTATGTAATATTTTTTATGATAGCGATATATAACTGAACGATATTAATTTTTTTCCAAAGCATGAAATGTAATCAGTAAATTATGACGGTAAAATTAAAATGAGTTGATGTTTGGCATTTTTTTCAAACTTCAACCTCACTGAGGCAGCACATAATATTAATTGGAATTTTTTTATTGTTTTTCCAGTAATCAGCATGACAAAACGCAACTTTTGAGTCCTATTTGAAGCTTGTACTCAAACATTTGCTTTTTCGTCCCACCCTGCTGTATAGCCAATACATTCGTATTTATAAATAAATTGTGGACCCTGATAATTTAACTTAAGCTTTGAAAAAAATTATATATTATGTTTCAGTACGAAGTGAAACAACCTTTTTTCACTATTAAAAGTGTTAAATCAAAAATATTTTTTTTCACTCCATCCTAGCATACAATTACTATATAATTTTGCTATTTACTCTTACCATTTAATCTTACATTATTGCAAAATATATGTCCATTATTTGTAAACTTTATTGAATTTACCAAGTAATATTAACTCTAACGTATGGAACTTTCAGTACTTTGACTTTATGAGTTATTGTTCTTAAATTCTATATGTAGCTAATACTTAAATAGAGCTGTTATCTTAATACATTTTGTAATGATATATTTACTTTATTATCTTATACTATAATACGAGGAATTGGTGCCAAGTCGAAAATCGCCCCAGAATTAATAAACTCCGGTAAACTTGGGGATCCGGGGTTTTTTGGCCACGACGAATCGATTGGCACAGGTTTTGAAGCGCTACGGTCAAGCAGTTCGGAGTTACAGATAGGATAATTTCAAACTTCATTAGTTCGCCATAATGGCTACTTTCCTGATGCCATCTGCTAAAAAATTAAATAAAACTTTCAACGAAAATAAATACAATTGAAAATGTTTATTTAATTGTGTTGCCATTACCCTTCAGAAACATGGATGTATATTAATGGATGTACTACTGAATGTTAAGAAAAGGCGGCCGTTGCAACCGCTCAGAGGACAACTATTTGGCTTCTTTTCTAATTTGGCGCTTTTACTTGGCTCCAATTCTTCCAGCGATTTAATCGATCTATAAATGTTAATGAAGAGACCAAAATACTCATGGCCATTTTTCACTTTTCAGTTATGATTTCAGTTTCAGCTATGAAAACAGAAATTAAAATTACTAGAGAAATTAAAAATAATTATATTAATTAAAATAATAACTTTCGAGCAGTCTATAAGAGATTTAAACACAAGAAAATTGGAACGTTGTGCATAATTTTTTGTTCTATGAAAGGAAATATAAGTTTCTTACGAAAAAAAAAACCTTTTGAAATTCGATCATTTGCAAGAAATTTTGTCTGATAGAATGAAAGTTTTAAAAAAAGTTAACATTTATTCGAAAATATATTATACTAAATTTAAAGTTTATGAAAAAGGCGAAATTTATTATCGTTAAAGAAGTTGGTAATATGTTCATTACCATAAAAATCTCAACTTTTCAAACTATTTAACCAATTAGCACATACAACGATGATATTATATTCATATATTCTGTTCTTTGGCGATCTTGAAAATTTAACGTATGGTTGCTATACTATCGAGTTGAATGAAGTATGAATAAATGGAATGTTTACCACATTTCGACATTTTCGTTGCTTTTCAACGAAATGCCAATCTCCGAATCGAGACTGCCCATTATATCATAGCTGTTCATTTTTAAGAAACTAAACAAAGTTAGTGAAATGAACAAATTTTCAAATGGCATGTTATGTTTTGATAAATCGCAGTTGAAAATTTAAATCTTCGAGTTAGCTTCGATACCTGTTTTCTCCGAGCAGAGCTCGGTCACCCGCTGGTGTATTATTAATATAATTTATCTGCTTTAAAAATCAATGTTAATAAAGCGTATTTATCATGAAATAAATGCTTGCTAATATAAATTTCTCTTCTTTTTTTTAACTTTGTGTGAAAACCGAGATTTGCTCTAATATTATCTTCATCTTGGCATAATTTATTCTAAATAGTTTTCACTAAACGGTAAGCTATTTAACAAACAGAAATTTAGTTTTAATTAAGACAGTGCATGTCGATTTTGTTATCTTATTTGAACTTGTTTAAAAACAGGACGTTAAGTTATTCTACGCAATTAGTAATCAAAGTTATAGGATCATTTGTTAATTTAAAATCCAAAACATACAAATGAAAAAATAATTTTGTTCTTGTGAATATATAACAACAAGTTTGTGCGAACTTATATATGTGAACACATTCATGAAACAAATTAAAATGTAAAGTAAAATAAATTCATTTTGTGTGACTTAAAAATCATATGATTAAAAAATGTTATATTATATAGAACCTATTTTTATTCATACAGTTAGTTATACGCTTAAATTTAAATTTAAGATGCAATATCTTAATATATAATTAAATATTTTTAAAAGAATACATTTAAAATAGTTAAATTTTTGCAGAAAAAAAAGTACCAAACAACACATGTTAGCAAAATACAAATGATTTATTCAAATTTAAATACATAAATGTACTTCTTAAAAAACAACATTAATTATCGGTGTACAGCTGGGGGAAAAAAAAACGAATCACCCCTCGTTTCTCGGCTGCTATTGATCAAGGAATTTTGTGTAAGGTGTCAATTTTCAGGAAATAGCATGAGGAATTGAGAACTGGCAACAAAAATTGTAATAGGGGTCGTCTACATATTAAAATAAGTACCAACTTTGAAAATTCAAATGGCAACACCCAATTTTTTTTACATAAAAATGTTCAGCACCTTCAAAATACCCCATGTATAAAAAAGAATTATTTATTCTGCATTATTTGCTGAGATATAAGTATTCAAAGTTGAGCGCCCATAATGTTAAAAAAGTTTCACAAACTTTTATTCATACCTATACAAATAAAATGAATTAAACAAAGATTTTTTTCCATTATATACTTCTTAATTTTCCAAAAACAAATCATACATGTTTTTTCATCAATTTTTCATTTTTAATAATTTTTTATTTAAATTTAAATAAGAAAAAATAAAACATGAATAGCAACCTCAATTTTTTTTTACATAAATCCATAAAGAAGATCAAGTAGAACCAAAATCCCGAATTTTTTAATTCAATATCAATATCAATCATTTGCCGAGTTATCGCAAAAAACTGAAAAAGACGAATTTTAGGGACCGTGTAAAAATTACTCGGCAAATTTGATCCTAAATTGCATTATCGTTTGGTGATTAAAAACCGTTTGTTGGTAAATGTTTATTCAAATTATCGATTTCTGCAAATGTCTTAAAAATCTTTTCTTATTTCAAGTGCATACAATGTATTTTGTTTGTATAATTAACATTAAATTATATATGTTACTATATTTTTAAATGTATGTTATTTCCAATACAATTTCAAGAAGTGTGTGTAATATTAAAAATTAAATACCCTTGAATATTATTGGAATTCGGTTTTAAATACATTTGATTGTTACCACATTAATTATTTAAAATGATTAGTGCCTACTGCGTTGGTTAAATATCATTACCAAATCATTCTGAGTAATTTTATTTTTCTTTCCTTAAATATCGTGTTAAGGTCGTAACCCTCAATTTGCAATACGTGGTTTACCGATAAAAACTAAACTCCTCGGCGCATCAATCCATTAGTGGGCCAGGGCCTGCATTGCCCATTTCAGCTTTCGTGATACAATGGCTCTGGGGTGCAAGGCATATGTCCCGGTAATGTGGAAAGCCTCACGCGGAACCCCCAGCGTTTAGTTCCCCAAGCATGCTTGGTCCCCAATTTATCGATTTGAAACATAAGTGTAATAATCATGTTTTTCAATCTGATTGTAACTAATAGCATTTGAAAATCTGTTCGTTATAAATAACCGTATATGCGACTTAATTTAAAATTAAAACTTTTCATATTCTAGCCTTTATTTTATTTCTGAATTTTAAAATCCAAAATTTAAAAAAAAAAAAAAACATTCGAAAAATCCCAATATTACTAAAAAAAGTTAAATTCTAGCATCCGTTGGCGAGATTATGCTAACCCTTTTTTAGCTTGTCGTTTTGAAAAGACGCAACCAAAATATATATATTTTTTTTCACTTAGGAGATTTGCCCCTAAACGAGTTAAAAATTAAGGCTTTAATATCTCAGCAAATAATGCAAAATAAATAATTCTTTTTTATACATGGGGTATTTTGAAGGTGCTGAACATTTTTATGTAAAAAAAAAATGGGTGTTGCCATTGGAATTTTCAAAGTTGGTACTCATTTTAATATGTAGACGACCCCTATTACAATTTTTGTTGCCAGTTCTCAATTCCTCACGCTATTTTCTGAAAATTGACACCTTACACAAAATTCCTTGATCAATAGCAGTCGAGAAACGAGGGGTGATTCGTTTTTTTTTTCCCCAGCTGTACCACTTTAACCTTCAGACATTACTGTCTTATAATTTTATTCGCAGACAGTTTCTTAAGTATATGAAGAATTAAACAAATTGTATCATATTTATAATTTGTAATAAAAAACATTGTTACCTCCAAAAATTTAATTACTAAGTACACAGTGAACATGGTTGAACTCCCAAAATCTACTCCCTTATTGTTGCATTCAATTGAAAGAAAAGTGGAGGATAGCTAATTAATATTATATATTTATGATAGTTGGGCTTATACACTGGGGTTCGATACTAAGTGACTAGGTAGTTATAGATCAGATAAGTAGTAGAGATAATTTATTTTTGTAAGGGGGTTTCCTAATAGCTTTAAATAAAACATAAGAAAAAGGTATTGTAATATGCATCAAATATTTACGTGACTTGAAAATTTATATTTTTAAAAAAGAAATTAGGAACTTTCGATTCCAATTATATATTTTTATAAATTACATACGGCACATAAACGGTAGTTTATCTATGATGCCACTTTTTTTTATAAATTGCCATGATATTAATGGGTTGCCCAAATGTCTGATCATTTGCAGTGGTAAAACTAAGTTCGTGTTTGGAAATAAACAGCTCCAGAGTGTGAACTCAGAAAGACGATTTATTTATGAATCAGGTGAGGTACATAAATTACGAGGAAGACCCATCTAGGTTAGTTAGGTAGATGCTCTATGCGGTAACAGTAGGGAACAGTTTATACCATTTCTATTATAAATGGAAATGGTATAAACTGTTCCCTACTGTTACCGCATAGCGCAAGCTTGGAAAACATTTCCTCGCCCATCCAAGAGAGCGGTTTTCTTGGAAATGGGGCGGTTTATAGCTGTTTCAGTTTTTTCCCCACCCTACATGGGGAAATACTAACTGTTTTGATTGTAAACCTCAAGCGCGCTATAATTAGATAAGCGATGGCCCCCTCTTCCTAGAAACCTAGTGAAGGGATGGTGGAAGAGAGTCTTTTCGAAGCTTACATTCTAGCTAGAAATGGTATAGGTATACCTGCGGACAGAGGACGAGATCTGCTGAATGCCGGAGCTTTAAGTCTCTGGCATCTCTGGTGTGGGATGCCTGGAACTAGGAGACGCTACCTTTCTAGGAGCACTGTAGTCAGGGCATCTCAGGGAACGAGAGCAGTGGACCGGAAGCCCGCCGATGTGGATAGGAATGTCTACGGATGCGAATGGACGCTCGGGTTCGAAGATGGAGAAAGACGATTTCAAGCTCTCGGGTCGGGAATCAAGAGCAATAATGACAGACTTTCAACGTCATCCAGGCACATCTTGATGCACCCTTGTCAATCAAAGGGGTCCAAAGTTCTCTCATTCGTTGAGACAGTCACGATTGTTCCCCCCTTTTCTACATAGATTAGGGGAACAGCACGTAACGATGCTTTGGCCCTCGACTTCCTACTTACTTATTCCCAGACGCACTGACTCGCCTTGACCTGTCAATCAAACCAAACGGGCAATATGTCAAGTCTTGGCATAAATTATATTGAACAATTAAAGGCATAATACTAAATTATCAATATTGGCTATCTGAGGGATAAGGACGTATACACACGTCACCTTATAGTTAGGTTTTCCAGCATTTCACATAATTAAAAAATATAGAGATTTTAATTTAAAAGTTAAATAAACGATTATCCAGTTTTAGCCATCAACAGCAAGAATTTTTCTAATAAAAAATTTTTCAGTTATTATTTTTTTTTTTACTCTCATACAATAAAATCAGGATCTCAATTCAACCAAATTGCATATCCTTCATAGAGATAGTGTATTGTAGTGTAATCGTTTCCGGCTAAATATTTCTAGCCTACATTAGGAGCTTTAACACAGCCAATAAAGTCTCGCAATTTAGAACCCAGGTCAAGTGATGAGGTCAACACCTGAGAGGGCACTCAACGGAAGTTCTAGCGACGTTGGACTTCGCAGATTCATTTAGCACGTCTGTCCCAGTGTACTCGGGCCCATCCGTCTCGAGCTGGATGTTCTACTCTTTCTCGGTACATATCTGATTTACAGGATAACTGACAGTGGGTGGGATTCGAACTCCCGCACTCCTGAGAAGGCTGAATCCTGAGGCGGATGCATTAACTACTCGGCCACAGACGGCCCTCAGGTAGTTTTAAGGCATTATCAGCAATTGAATTGGTTTACTTCGCACGAAAAAAAATCATTTCTGCTCTCACGCCTGGGTTTCATTGTCGGTTTGGTACGCTAATCTCCAAATAAGACATAGGTTTACAAATAGATACCTTATTTCTATGCAGGTGGATCTGTTGCCATTCAAGACACAAAACATGTCAATTGTGTCATAAACAATTCATAACAAATCATATAAGAAATACGTGGAATACAGAAGAATGGCTTACTGTAGCTTTTGTTATTGATGACTATAAAAAATAGGAAAATATTAAAGAATCAAATAAGCAAAATTACAAAAAAAGAGAAAGTTTTCTGAATTTTTAATTAGTGTTTACATTTATCTTTGACAATAATATTTTGTGGATTATCCACGTTCAAGTTTGAATTAAAATTTCAATAAAAATAATTAGCACTATCTACACACAGAATCAAGAAATAAAGTTCATATGTAAATTAATAGATGATTTGAAAAGATATATTTTTTATTGATTGCAAATTCAGATTAAATTATATAAAACTAGCTTTATAAACCCTGCGTTTCTATACCCTTGATGGTTATTTGTTTTTAGTACAACTATGATGATATGGCGAAGTGTTCATTGGCGACCTTTGGCGATCTTAATTTCACAATTTAATTAACCAGTATCTAATCGAATCTGCTTTAAAAGTAATATTTGACTTGAAATTTAATTTATTTGTATCTATCGAGTTATATGAAATATGAAGTGAAATGTTAACCAGATTTAGGGACTTTCACTGCTTGGCAGCGTAACACAAATTTCCAAATCGCTACCGTCCATTCTATCCATATCTGTTTCGCCATACAGCGCGATAGATACAACAACCTAAATTTAATTTTTGAAGGTCGCCAAAACTCACCTATGAACAAACCGGCTATTATATCATACGTGTGCCAGCTTTATATTATGACAGTTAATCGATCTTCATTGGTCAGCACACCATTGGGATTTTATAATATCTTCCCATCCAATAAAAAAAGTGGACGATGATTTATTCCAGACCCATCCAGGAATTTGAGAGCTTTCCCTTAGGCCCCTTAGAAATCAAAACATATATGTATCGTCTTGTATGGTTGGAAAACAACCTCTTTATTTACACGGAAATATTTTTTTTAATCAGATACTTCACAAAAAATATATGTTTTAAATCAATAAAATGCATAATGATATTCAAAAAACAATCCAACAAATTAAACCCGCGTGCTTACGTAATTATGCTTAATTTTTGCTCAAGCTGAACGCGCTGAAATTTCTTTCAAATTTGAAAAGTATGAATTAAGAGTTTATAACAATTAACAATGCTATTCCTGTGATTAAATCGGCTCACGTTTTGCACTCCTACACCCGTATGTGTTCGAATTTCGAAAAATCGCTTCTTAAATGACGATTACGATATAAAAAGAACATTTTCCTAAAATTTGGTAATTGTACCTCCTGTATCTTTGGCTGGGCGTTGATACGTGAGTCAGTGAATCAGGACTTTGCCCTTTATTTTTAAATTTCTTTTACTATATAGATATATATTTTTAAATTTTACCATAATTATTTTCTATAAAGTGCACAAAAAATAAGGGAAAATATAAAATATTAACCATAATTCTTTAATATTTATTCAACTTAAAAAAATACCTGTTTATAATATTTCATAACGAGTCTTTATATTAGAAATGGAAAAAAATATCACCAATATAGATTTAACGCTTTTGCCAAATGAATAAATTTATTTGTATTGAAACTGGTTTCCATAGTTTTCAGTAAAACAGCACTTTCAATTTTAACACAAATGTTGCAATATAATATTTTAAATATAACTTTGCAAGTACAATGTAAACACTGGTGCAGATAGTTACGATTATGTCATATCTTCATTGCTGTTCGTGTCAGAAATCATCATCGTGAATTAACAATTCAATTGACTACAGGGATATAACAAGCTTAACATTGCAAAATACTTTTTTTTCTTAAAAAAATATTCAGCATTCAGAGAAAAAAGACTTTATTTGACGATACATATTAACCATTTTTTAAAGCAATTATATAGTTAATAATTTTACCAATAGTAAGACAATAAATATAATGCAATAATTTCCAACGGTAAAGTCTATTGAGAAATACTACAATGTTTTCGCTGTGTTTCAAGATTAAAACTAATATCACAAATATGATGCAAAAATAAGTTAATTGTGTTTGAAAAGTTTCTTTTTTCTTTTCCAAACCCCAAAATCATAAATAAGTGTATTAAAAATTCTGACAAGTATTGGTATTACTATGCATGCCTTAAAACCATGATATATAAGGAGTTAAAGGTAGTAAAATTTCGGATTTTGCATTATTTCACTTTCAGTGATCAGATAGCTCAAAACAGGAGTGACTTATAAGGTAGGGAAGTATTTTATAAAGTGTAGAAGAAAATTATATAAGAATTTCGTGGGGATGAAATTGATCACATGGGAACAACGTCATCATTTTTGAATTTGAAAAGAAGTTTGAATTACGCCATTCTTGGGCGGTGTTTTGACTGTTTCCATTTTAGCGCCATATTAATTCTGGATAAGAGATTTATAATACTTAAAGGGATTTTAAAAATAGAATAATCCTTTCTAGTATAGAAGCACTAAAATTGGAAAAAAAAAATTAGTATTGAGATGGGTGGAAGTGTTTACTTGGCCATTGAAATTTGGAAACAGCGCTTTTGAAGTGCGCTTAATTCTTGTGCGGTTTCTTTTTCAATGTTATAAATAAGCGGCATTTAAGCAAGGAGTTGTGGCGTTATAATATTTAAGGGGGATTTGAATTGGAAAAATTATTTCATGCATGTATGGAACCTTATCCCTATATTTTTATAAGTATTTGAATTTCATCTACGTAGAACAAATATTATTTATAAGGGTAAATCTCTCCTAATGCGAATATCTAAAAACATTTAGATAATCAGCATATATTTAAAAAAATATTTAACATAAAAATCTAAATAGAACCCAATGCTCAGCACTATTCCCAATGTCACTGAGTCCAGGAACTCGCGAAAAAATTACAATTCCTCTTTATGGTTTCATAGTTTGGTGCTCATTTTCAGAGGTTGCCTAAAGTATAACTAAGGGTGTTCCAATTTCCAATAAACTTTCTGAACTCCCATGCTGAAGTTTGGTGAGATTGCTTACAATTTATTTTATATTGCCAGCCAATTGACTCCAAATTTTGGTACAGCATTCAACATGAAAAATTTTCTAATGCACACGGTCACTTTTATGATTAATATTTAGGTTCTTAAATGCTTTTTTCTACTACACCCGGTAATAATTGTCTCGATAGGTATTTATTGCTTTAGAAGTGTAGCATTAGCCAGATTTCTTTTTATTTTAACTATTTTCAATCGAAAACTTTTTTTTTTTTGCATTTAGAACATCATACACGATCCCATAAAGTTTGACATAACATATTTAAAAAAAAATATTACACATATCTTACTCTTATATCGATTTCAGTTAATTAAAAATCTAAACATTACATTTAAATTAAAAAAGAAATATTGTAGGATACTTGATGAAAAATATGGCAGTTCAGTTGTGACTTTATATTTGGAACTTGGGGCTGGCACATTGAAACTTTTTCAAACGATTTCGTGCCAAAAAAAAAAGTAATTCTTAGTACTTTTAACTCTTATTTAGAAATATATGCATATATTTTCTGATATAATTTACATTATTATTATGTTATGATATGTTTCAACATACATAACAAAGGCTAAATATATATTGCAAAATCACACAAAGTATTCGAGGGCATTAAAACTTTCATAATATTGAAATTTTATTAACATTTTATTGCATTAAATTGCCAAATAAATCATTTGAAACTTTGAAATGTAGTTTAGACATTATTCGGTTTATATATTTATTCCAAACTTTATTTTAAAATTCATTTCATTGAACATATCAGAAAACTCAATAATTATAAAGAGGAATTTCAACACGCTTTTTGTTAAAGTTGTTGGCAAATGCTGATAACTTGTTTGCATTAAAACTAGTTTTCAATATCATTTTGGGAAGCATAACGTTATTTTATAAAGCCCAAATGATGCCATGGTTTTTTAAAATATTGAAAATTGTTAACAAAAGCTGTTATCAAATCTATTGGTGCAATTGGGACACTTTTAATTTCGGTACGTGTAAGAAATCGTCACTGTCCGTCATTAGAATTGCATCTCATTATTCTAAAATGCCATTATTTTTATAAACAAAAATCTTCAGTATTCAGATAATTACTTTGTTTGCAAATATATAAATATGGCCAACAAGTTTTGAATTTAGAGTGCATAGCTTTACGAAATGGAACATAGCAAAATATCATGCAGTAGTTTCCTTCGGCGGCGTCCTATAAGAGATACCATAATGTCTTTACAAAATGATGTCCACATTTTAGAACGAGAGCAAAGAAAAGAAAATAGATGTGGCATTATGTTAACAGTGTTTGCTATCTTTGGTTTGCCACTTGAAAAAACTCGAATTCAAAAAAGGATATTTTTCAAATTCCTGCAAGTATTCGTGGTACTGTATATGCATGGAAACTTGGGCCTATATATTTTCAGAACAATTCAATATCGTCTGCTTCAAAATGTATTCGTAAAAAGTACCATCTCATTCTTATTGTTTTGCACAATTACTTTCTCGCTATGGCCACTTACTTTTTTTAAAAGAAAAGCAATATCAAATCTTGTCATCGATGTTTATAAAATGAGCGAAAACAATAACCAAAAAATATTCAGGAAATCGTTGAAGAACTTTATCAACATGTTAACAATTTTTAATTTCATTTCCCCTTTGGTCCTAATCCCGGTCTGTTTCAACGCAGATTTCCGTTACAGCCTTATGCAATTTTATGTTGGCAATACTATTACTTCTATCATAGAGAACGTTGGTATGACGAGCGTTTGCTTTTACACTATTTTCTGCTCTAACTTTTGCTTTGTCCATTTATTGCAAAACATGCTTACTATACTCTGTTCCTTAATGTTTCTGGAGATAGGAAAGTCATTGCAGCAGTGCGAGAAAATGCTTCTAGATGGATGTCCTTTAGAACACCTCTACCGTTCATACAATAATGTATTTAGATTTAAGACATCGATGGAGAACTCGATGGGATTCATTATACTCTTGCTAAACTTGTCAGGATTCTTCACCGTTTTTACGTCCCTTAGTAGCATTTTAGTTGAAGACAATGAGAAGTTCGTCGAAAAGGACTTTTTATTAATATTGCTGTCTCACATGATTGTAAGGAGTACATACTTGTTGGTATTTTTCTTCAGCGCTGCAAATATTAGCAGAAGTGACAAGTCTTTCAGGAAAGCAATATTTTCCTGTTCACTTAGCAGAGCAAACGAAAAACTTGATCCTATATTTTTGACTAGCGTCGATGACTCAACATCTTTATCTTTCACAGTATGTGGCTTCTTTGAACTTACAAGGGGATTCATTGCTTCTGCTATTGGGATTTTACTCACTTACACCATGCTGTTTCTGCAAGTTGAAAAGAAGGACAAACAATAATCTCGGAAAAACTAAAATGCATTATTGTTTACTCTCATCGTTTATTCTGACATTATCACAAAATATATGTTCATTATTTGTGTACTTTAATGCTCACTAAAAGAATTATTAAATTTTACGGAAATTTTAATATGATGATCATGGAAATAATTTTTCTGAAATTCTTTCTAGCGTTTTTTTAAATATATTTTAACCCTTTATTTTCTGACGGTAATTATAAGAATTTCCTAAAAAGCAGCTGTTTCACTTTTTATTGTTCAATTTCTAGAAAACTTAGGTAAATAGAGTTTTTTGTATGGTAAACTAAATTTAACACATTAAAGTCTATAAAGATAAAATAATTTTTCTTTAAAATTTTACTTTAGTTTTCTGTAAAAACTCGTTTTGGACTGATGGTACTTATAAATATCACTTAAAAGGACGTTGTTTTACTTTTCATTTCTTGTTTGGTTGAAAGTAGAAGGCTTTTGTTAATGCACTGTGCATTTCACTATAAACTTTTTAATTATATAATTAATTATGAAATTAAAATAAAATTTAAAATGCAATATCTTATCATTTAATCAAATAATTTTATGCGCATCTCAGTTAAAATAATTTAATTTTTGAAGAAAATACAAAAACAGTAGAAAAAAATCATGTAGCAAAATACAAATGATTTATTTAAGTTCCAATTGATAAGTATACTTCTTAAATGCAACATTAACCCTCCTGGGCATTTTGTTGTCATTTCGCAACAAGTAACAGCTCCTTCTTGACAAGTTTGTGTTTTTTTATCTATTACATTCCATTTTAAAGTTTTAGTTACTAATAATCCTCATAGATGACATAAGTAAAAGTGTATTCAAAATCAAATAGTAAGGTTATTAACTGTTGTGAAACTACGTTTTTAGCAGTATTTCAAGTATAATAATATTAGTGCTAAATATACAAATAAATTGTTTTGAAAAATTAATTATAGTTAAAGAAGGTTATTTTGAAATATATTTAGTAGTGTTCTAGTCATTTAGCGTTTAAATTATTAAATTATTAGCGTTTAAATTATGTTCACATCTGTCTTTGAAAACAATATTTTTGGATCAACCACATTCTAGTTGGAGTTAAAAAGTTTATTTAAAACAATTAACTTGATCTACACAAAGAATCTAAAATCCGAAAATACATATAATATGTAAATTAATAAATAATTGTACAAGGTATTTACTTATATTATATATATTTTATCATTCGTATTTTCTGTAAATTACAAGATACTGAAAATATATAATCAAGGTGATTTCGAGTTACAATATTTATTCAACTATATATTTAAAAAAAAAAACATGCAATTGCCTCTTGTACTCGGAAAAAATTCAGATTCAATTCAGGGACTTGAAGACTTTGAGCTTCCAATTTGACTTGGAATAACTCTATCACATTAATTATGTATTTCCAAAATGTGTTTCGATTAGTTGTTATCAGTTAAGAAACATCATTGATAAGATTTGATAAAACATTTCTTGTTTAAATGGTAATAACTTTTAACAAAAGGTTGATCGTGCAAAACAATAAAGATAGATATACACTATTAACGAATGTTTCAAAGCACATAATATTGCACAAAAAGTATGTGTTTAAAGTTGTTGCGAAATTAATTCCATGTATTTATAGTGTAACAGGTCTCCATGGTTTTAGGGTAAACAGTATGTTATTTTTGAACACAGTTAAGCAATAATAAATGTGAAATATAATTGTGTAAGTACAATACAGACACTGGCACGGAGTCCACCAGGTGAGATTATTTGTCTTCTTCATTTCTGCCCGTGTCATCATCATCGTTTATTTTCAATTCAATAGACATTAACTAGTAACTTGTCATTGCAAAATGCCTTGGCACATTTACATTTAAATTTTTTTTTCGGACATAAATATTCAGAATTCATAGAAACATTTGTTTTGTACAGATAAATGTATTACCCTATTATTTAAAAACAATCAATTAGTTATTAGTTCAGTTAATAGTTTTACAAATAGGAATACCATAAGTATGTTTTAATAATTTCCAACGATAAATACTACTAAGAAAATACTACAATATCAATGAAATGGTTGTGTACGTTTCAAGATGGAAACAAGTATCAAAAAATATTATGCAAATATATGCTAATAGTGTTTGCAAATTTTGTTTGTCAGTTTGACAGGAGTGTGCAGTTGTTACCAAACCTCCTTTTACCGAAATTACTTTTTAGTCAGAGGAAGCAACTCATAAAAAACTTTATCTTCAATGTAGAAATGTGAATATTTTTGAGGAAATATGTGTTGCGATTATATTTTTTTTAATTAAATACGAATATAAAATACTGAACAATACTTAAGGAGATGGTTATTAATGGAAAATTGATTTAGTTTTCTTACGCACATTACACAAGTAAATTTGATCCATAATTGGATTTTATACCCTACAAACCTATGAGAAATCAGTGAAAAAAATATTTACTCTTTGAAAAGAACCAACTTTTCATCAAGAAATATTTTTATCTATCCTAGATTTAGTGTTCTCCCCGCACAAACCACATAATTCCCAGGCCTCAGGCGCTGATCTCATAATCTCCAGACATCGTATCAAGTGTCATCCTTATCTCCCGAGTGACATACAGAAAAGTTAATAAATCAGTCTAGAAGAAGGATCCTTCCTCCTTAACTCCACTCTACATCATGTGTTGCATCCTGAAATCAAATTACCATCTCTTAAGCCTTCCGAATTTCATTTCGAACGTTTTAGCTTTTGTTTCTTGATGGTGGGTGAGCAAGGGATTTTGAAGTTCTGAACTGTTCTTAGTTCTGAAAGTTATGAGAATTACTGACCAAGTCCGATGCTATGTGTATTATTACTTGAAGTTGTGCGATAAATTATACTATACACGTAAGGGGCTACATGGGAAAGGAAACTTTGAAAACTATTATTTTAATGATATAAATGAAGGTAACATTTACCTTAATGTCTTAATAAGAAGTCTTATTAAAAATGAAACAGCGGAAAAGTTTTTTTGTGGTCAAAAGTCAAGCTTTTTTGGTCTAAAGTAATGTTTTTTTTGTTAATTAAGAGTTGGAGGAGCATTTTTAAACTTTAAACACAAAGTAAACTGTACAACCCTTTGATATGTTTACTATTGTTAAAAATATCAATGAAAATTGCTTAAAAATATTTAATCCTTAACACAATTTTAATTAACTTCTCTGATTATGTTACTATGCAGGTTTATCTAGTTATATCTAGTATTTAAAGCTTGAAGCTGTGTCTAGCACAATCATATCGATAACGCGGCATGCTTTATACCTGAACTTACTGGATTTATATCTTCATATATATCTGGGGTTAAACCTAAAGAGGCACGGTTTTTGTGGAAAAAATGGTCCTCAAGTTCAAATAAAAGTATTTCAGGCATAGTTTTATTTAACTAAACATACATTATAAGTAAAATAAATCAAACACTACTTTTTTTTAATTTTATCTTTATTTGCTTAAATCTTTTATTTTGTAAGATTAAAATCAACATTAATTCTAAAAGCTTTATTATTATTTTTTATAATTATTTTGTTATGTAAGTTAATTAATTCTCATGTAAGTTATTTAATTGCTTTGTTACCTACTTATATTTCAATCTAAGTTTACTATTAGTTGAAAACGCTTTTTTAGGATTTTTAACTTATATTTATCATACTAAATGTTAGTGTTTATAACCAAGTTGCCAATAATTTATTCTGACAACCTTAAGCCTCTAAGATATTTCATGGGTTGCATAAACAAATAACGCTTTTAAGGATTTGTTTTTCTTGGTTGCCTCCAGAAAAATACAGAATGCTCATTTCATTGCCATTTAATGTAAATATTATGACAAAAGAATAAAAATGCCTAACTTTGTGATACATATAACTCTGTTTCGATAAGACGATATTGTATTAGTTTTTGAAGGAGGCTTTAGGAGACAAGAAATCTGATTCCATATCCGAAATCGCTATCTTATATTCGATGTTGATATCAAGCATTTAAAAATAAACTAGCTGAAAAGTAACTACTTCGATTTTTCTGTATCTCTTTTCAATGTGCTGCTATGAATAAATGATTTGCATATTTCGTGGTTAATTTTCTCTTTAGTCTATTGATGATGTCTATGAATTCCCAGGTTAAAATTTATGCTATTTTTGCTGTGCTAACTAGCATAAAAGATGCTACTGCTAGCATAGGAAACTAGCATGATATGCTTCAAAATATTTGCTAGTTTAGCATAAAGCACTAGCATGAGATGGCCAAAATTCGAACACATTTTATGCTTGTTAGCATAAACAAAAAAGCAACACATGCTATTAACTGTTGCTTATTTAGCATAACTTTATAGCATCAAATGCTAAAAAATTATGCTAAATAAGCAAGAGATGCTACTGCTATCATAAGAAACTAGCCTGAGATGCTTAAAATGTTTGCTAGTTTAGCATGAAAAACTAGCATGAAATGATTAAAATTCGAACACAATTTATGCTTATTAGCATAAACAAAATAGCATCACATGATATTTTCTGTTGCTTATTTAGCATAAATTTATAGCATCACATGCTAAAAATTATGCTAAATAAGCAACAGAAATAGCATGCGATGCTATTTTGTTAGCATGTGATGCAATTTTGTGTGACACAATTTTGAAGTGGGATGGCGCCACCATTAGTCAGAATGGTATTATTGGTATATGTTGCTGATACTTGAATGGCAGGCGCAGGACAGATCTCACGATCTCTTGGTCCACGGGGAAGGGCGTTAGACATCTCAGCCACGGCAGCTCATGCAGTGGAAGCGTATAATTTAAGTGGTCAAAAGGATGTTAAATGAGTTTTTGTTTTTGAGATGAAGAAATTTTAATTTTGCGGGGTTTTTTTTGCAGGTTTCTAATTCTTTTTTAAATATTACTTTATTTAAGATAGATATTTTTTAGATATTACTTTATTTATTAACTCAAATAGAAATGCGTCAAATTTCAAAGTAACATTTAGTAACTTACGTCTTAAAACTGTTTTATGATTTATAATATTTATTCAAAATTCTATTTTATTTAAAAATTGTTTTATGATTTATAATATTTATTCAAAAATCTATTTTATTTAATCTATTTTTCAAAAATTAACCATGCCTGAAAAATTTAAAAATTATTTTCGAAGTAACTAAAAGAAATTATTTATCACGCAGTTACAATATTTAGCTTCGTCTGCAATTAAGAATGTGGATTACCAGTTTGAACTGGATTTCTTTCGGAAATACAGTTCCAATTCTCACCTTTGACCGTTATCGAATCGATGACTTTTAGCAATAGAATTTCGTTCACCAATTGCCGATGTCTGTTGAACGTTCGAATTACGGATGCGATATCACCGGTGAGTTTTCATTAATTCCGATCAACGATCGGTCGAGCAAATTTCGAAAAACATTGCTACTAAGCTCGAATCCCCGGTACTTTATATAAAAAAAAGCAAAAAATAGCTTGTCCTGGTAACTACCACAGCACGCTTTTGAGAAGCATGCAATGCTATTTAGCATCATATGCTAGTTTATAGCATAAGATGCTTTTTCTGTATGGAACTTGTATAGCATTTTATGCTAGTTAGCATAAGAAAGCAAAAAATAGCTTGTCAAGGTAAACACCCCTGTATGCTTTTGAGAAGCTTGCAGTGCTATTTAGCATTGTATGCTAGTTTTATAGCATAAGATGGTTTTTTTTATCTTTATGGTAGTTGTAAGCACTTAATGCTAGTTAGCAGAAAAAAGCAAAAAATAGCTTGTCATGGTAACTACCACAGCATGCTTTTGAGAAGCATGCAATGCTATTTAGTATCATATGCTAGTTTCATAGCATAAGATGCTTTTTTCTGTCTTGTAGTTGTATAGCACTTTATGCTAGTTAGCATAAAAAAGCAAAACATAGCTTATCATGGTAACTACCACAGAATGCTTTTGAGAAGCATGCAATGCCATTTAGAATCATATGCTAGTTTTATAGCATGAAATGCTATTTTCTGTATGCTACTTTTATAAGCATGATATGCTAAGTAGCATAAGGAAGCATACTGTAGCAAAAACATAGCATAAACATAGCAAACATAGCAAAAAAAAGCATAATTTTTATGCTAGTACTAGCATAAATTTTGACTTGGGTTGTATGTTTATTTAACATAATTGTATTCTAAAACTCTTCCAGGTTCTGAAATATAGACATTTTGATAAAAACACAACTTCGGCTCTGAATTTGATGTTTTGCTGTAATGGTAGCGATCAAATTTTCCGAAATAAATCTGGCTTTAGACCTGCAAAAAAAATTATGCAACCAATTAAAAAAATGAAATGCATTATTTTTTTGACATTATATTTATTAATAAAATATATTTATAAAATTGTGTTTGCTCTTCCCTCTAATTCATGAATTTTTATTTTCATCCCAAAATATATATATGTATCTTTAATACTCATGCATTATGGGAAAAATACTCAAAAAAATTTAACTGCATTAGAATTGCATTAAATAATTTCAGCTTTTAAAAAATTTCCACGTGACAAAAATCAACTACAAAATTCCAATTTTTTATAATAATGGCTAGAAAGCTACTAAATATGTTTAAAAATAATAACCCTTTTTAACTATAATTAATTTTTCAAAACAATTTATTTGTATTTAGTACTAATATTACTCACTTTGAAAAGTGCCAAAAACGCAATTTCAAAAAGATTAATAACCTCACCCCTTTAATTTTGAAGCACTTTTACTACTATTGTATATGAGGATTATTAGTAACTGAAACTTCAAAATGGAATGTAATGGATAAAAAAAACACTTTTGTCGAGAGGGAGCTCTAATTTAATAGAATAAAGTGGATTGTGTTACTTGCTGCCCAACGGCAACAGAGGGTTAAGTTATCTATGTATCATAAATAAACCATGATATGTTATAAATAATGGCCTATTGCTTTTTTTAAGTATTTTATTGTAGGGTATTCAAATGCAAATTTTTCTAGACATTTGAAATTGCAGATATTTTTTTTTTCAAAATTTTGCAAAAAGTAATTTAATGCGAAAAACAGTTTTTTTACTCCATCTTACCAGATTTTTTAGTCAAAATTAACTTAGTATTTTATCTTACTTGGTTACTCATTTAGTTTAAAACAGTTTAAGAAATATTAACATGTTTCAAATATATTATTTATTTGGTAAAACACTGGAAAAGCTAACGAATCTACTAAACTCTACTATGCCTATTGCATTATCTTTAATGGCAAAAATACTTCCTGTACCACTTTGAACAGTTGTGGAGATTCATTGAAAGCAAATAGTAGGGCTTTCAACGACTCAGGAACCGGTTGGACATAATTGTTCTCATCGGAAAGCTTTCGACAGAATCTAGTTTCCAGTTTCTCATTCAGGGACAAAAGACCATGGCTATTTGCTCACCTACCATAGTTTTCTAAGGATTCACTAGCCAACTTTTATGTTTTCGTTTGGGCAACCGAGTTTGGAAAGAAGCATTCCTATGTGATCGGAATATCTACGGATTCCTTGATGAAAGAGGCACTTCTGTGTTTAGTTTGTTGCCTGGTCCTTCTTGTAAAACAGATTTGTTTTGGGAGAAAGTCCGCAGAACTGGCATTGAATTGTGAGACATTAGAATCGGCTAGATTTGATTTTTTGAAAAAATTATTGTTCAATAATAGAGTGCAAAAAACCTTGTTTTTTTTAAGTTAAAAACTGTCAAGAGGGACGCTAGTTAAAAACTTGTTTTGTTTAAAATAAGAATTCAATATAGCAGGAAAACTGTAATTTCACAAGATATATTTTTTATATGCAGGAAAAACTGTTAAATTAAAAGCCTCCCCGTTAAAAAAAATACTCTTATTACTGTTAAAATTCCAAATATTTTTTTGTGAATTTAGAAGTTTTTCCATGTTGAAATCCCAGATTTAACGTGCATTTTGAATATTTTTTGCAGTGAACCTGTAACTAGAGAATGACGGACGACTATTTTTTTTCTTCAAACTTAAATCACCTTCAGGATTCCTTGTTTAGTCTCACCACAATCGTTCTAATGATTTTGAGAACATATTTATTAATTTAAAGTTATTTTACAGCACTCAAACTGTTTTAATCCTCAACATATTTGATAAGGTAATTGTTAAGCTGCATTTCTCAGATGAACATTTCCCATTAGATAGTGAATAAAAAAATCTAGAAATCTGCAATATAACTACTGGATTTATTTACTCTACTACTGATTAGAGTTTTTGTTTAAAAATGAGGCAAAAAAAAAACCTAACGTAGAAAGAAAATATATTACTTTTTTTTTTTCAGTGCTAGGATTTGCAATTTAAAATACTGATAGCATTAAATAAAATGTCAAATTTGGATCTTAAAGCATATTAATCTTCAAGTATTAACTTCTAAACAATGTTGGATATTTTAAAATTTCGTTACCTAGGTAACATGCTGTTAAGCTCATTGTTATTGTCGATAAAGATAATACACTTTAATAAGGTTTAACAAAGTAATTGCGTATAAAAGTAATACCATGTTGATACAGTCTCAACTTACTTAAATAAGCTGAAGTCTGCACCCATTTTTAGGGAGCTTTTATTCTTTCGCACTGTTCATGTATAAAAAGTTAGAAAATACCAACCAAATTTATTTAGTTATTTATTTGCTAACTGACTTATCTGCATAAAGAACTCATAAATTAGATAGAGGTACATTGAATACAACCATTTAATATTTTATATTAGCAATAGTACTTTACTGGGCTCTATGCATTTCTGTTATTTTTTTAATTGGAAATACGGTATACAGGCACACCAAAAATATTTAAGAAATGCATATTTGCAATGCGTCGCTTTATCTATATGTATTCTATAAAATTGTCAATATTGGAAAAAGGTTGGTTCAAATCGATAAATAGACTCGGGAATCGTATCAAAAGTTACTGAAAATTTTTCACATGGAAACTAAAATTGGTCATTAATACAATTGGTTGTTATTTGATTTCAGTTGAACAACTCTATAAAGATATTAATTTTTAAATAATATTAACGATAAGTCCTTAAACAGTTAATTCACTCAGACAAAAATGTACAACGTATCCAGTGATAAGTGGGTTAACGCAAAAAATTCTCTAGAGAAAACATGAAATTAATTCCAAGTTTAAAAAATCAATTATCAGTTGTTAATGTGTTATTTCTCCTATGGTGACAACAAAGCTCACAAAAGATATTTCATTCAAACTATGTATCAACTACACACACTAATTAAAACATAGTTTCTTTAAGGACAAATAACGCTTTGAATATATCCACATGAGTGGTCCTTCCGATAAGAGATTTGATTAATACTTCAAATAAGCCATTGTCGTGCCTTTTAATACACCTGGATATGCGTTGATAATTGGTATCACAACTTCGCGATTTATCATTAATGATGAATTTTAGAAATACGTTGGCGCCATGTCGTATGGTACTTAATACTACAGCGGAATATATATTAATTTTGGATATAATTAATAAAAGAAGAGTGAAGAACTTATAAATATAAACTTTAGAAATTAAATATTGATGTACATGTAGTTTCTGAAATGACAGTTTCCTTCGGGACCATTTATTCACTATTATTTTATTAATTTATTATTATTTCAATGATATTTATTTATTCAATATTATTTCCATAATATTTATTTATTCATTATTATTTCAATGCGATTTATTTATTCATTATTATTTTAATAAAATTACATTATTTTTTTAATAGTATAATTTGATTTATCGGCACTCAACAAACAAATGTAAACGTCAATTCGAATTTAAATTTCATTGTTATAAAGTTGTTTATTATTAAAGCATTTGCACTTTTAATGATTAAGGGGGTCCAGTACCCAAAAATCATGAAAAATGCAATTTTTTTAATTATTTTTAAAAAATATTATTTGAACATTTCTTAACATTTTGCAAAAAACCGCTTGAAATTATATGCATTAGCTTTTGAGTTATTAATGTTTGAATGAGACTCACTCTTCAAGTATCCTATCACGGATCTATACTTTAAATGCTCGTATCTCTGTTCGTGTTTTCTAAATTTTTAGGATAGTGAAAAACCCTACTCCTCTTTTAATATTATACATAAAAAGTTTCTGTAAATTTCTATAGCATCCTAAAAGTATAATGAACAAAACTATGCATTAAAACTCTTCATTTATGTTGTCAGTATTTTCTAAAAAATTGTCAAAGTTTAAATTTTACGTTTTTAGTGAATTTTTTGGATAAAATTTCGAAAATTATTTCTTAAAAAAAAAGTTGAGTCTTGATTAAAACTTGGATGCATAGTTTTGTTAAGATATTATTGGGGAACTTATATAAAAAATTTGGTAATAAAAAGTCAAAAATTAGGGAGGAGTAGGGACTTTAAAATTGTAAAAAAATTGAACAAAAAATAATTTTTTTTAAAATATTGAGTCATTTTCAAATTTTTTTTTGCTAATAGGTTTTATTAATGCATGATGCACCAGTGTATAAAATCTGAGTAGTATAACTTCATAAATAAAAAAAAAGTTGGGGAAGGTACTGGACCCCCTTAAAATAGTCACAGCCTATATGAAAAACGTTTTCCACAGACAAGACCCTAAAGGAATGGTTCCATTTTTGTTTATACCTTATTGTAAAATTCCTTATCATAGAATATTGTCCAGAAAATTGAGTGACTTGAATTGTTCTCCAAAAGAGATCATAATTAAGTTATAATCGTTATATTCAAATTGATTTATTTTACTTTGCGTTTGGCAATAACAGTTCAATCAAAATACAATACAAAATTCAATATTTAACTGAATAAGTTTAAACCTTAGCTTTTGAATCGTACTTCCATATTTTTGAACAGATGATAAGAACCCTAGATTAATGGATTTGTGCGGCTTCTCAAACTTCAAATTCTTCCTGAAGAATGATGAACACTTTATTAGATTTTCGGTGAATGAAGCCGCTTTTACAGTCTCATGTAACCTCTAAATCGTAAAGATTTTTTTTCCATCAGTATAAAATCCAAAAGTTCTTCAAAAATTAAAAGAAAAAATTTAATTCACTAACTTATGATTTACGTATGTTTTTTATTAAGTATATTAAGCATTAAGATTGGAGTAAAATAAAGTAAAAATGAAAATTGACGATAAACGCGGTGAAGTAAATTCTGAATAGTTTTTAAGATAAGGTGACCAGAAAAGTTGGATAGTTAGGAAGAAATAAGGGGTGCCTAGTTGAAAATATGTTTTTGATAACGTGAACTGTGTTGTTTTTACAACTTAAAAAAATATCAAAAAAGTCTGTTAATGTTGTTAAGCATAAAAACTTACTCTTTAAACAATCAACCCTGGTATATTTTGATTATCCGAATAATTTCCTAATTAATTATTGCAATTAAGGCAAAACTGAAAAAAATTCAAAAAGCTAGTATTTTATAATTAGTTTTCAACTATCTACTTTATAATATGTATCCATGACATTTTTTAAATATATATAAAAGACAAGAACAATCATAATTGTTAATGCTGACAAAATGCCTAGAATAACCGGTATGATTGCACAGTTACAGACTGTAATGAAACACGAAATCAGTTTAGTATGACAAAAAAAAATAACATCGACATAATTATAAATTTTAAACGACATTTTGTGAATTGTACCTGCACAGAAACATTTGTACCTTGTCATTAGATTTTACTATGCTTTTTCCAACTTGTTCATTAAACATTTATAACTGTTATTTCAACAAGGAAAAATTTTAAACCAAATGCCATTTTTTTCTTCAATCCCTATATTTAACTATTGACAGATATATTTTATGTGGCAGAATATTGACAGATAATATTATTTTGGTTATGGCAGCCTCAATGTTCTGAGCTTTCACAATAAAATTTTCAATAAATTATTTTTCTTTCTTCTGCCAATAGTGTATTTTACTTGTTTACACTATAGAAGAACCTAATTATGTTATTTATTAATTAATTATGTAATTTACTTGCAATAAATCAATTGAACTTTTTATAATAATATATAAATAATTATAGGGTTTAGTAGAAGACCGTGATTTGCGATTTCTTTTGAAGGAGAGTTTTGTGTCGAAAAACATATTTTACCCTCCTTTAAAGATTTGACATGTTTCCCTTTTTTCATAAACTTTATATTCGGTATATTTTTACCGATTTCAAGCACCGTCTTAAACTTATTTGAGTACAAACTAAAAAAAAATTAAAGCTTATTTACTTGTTTTAAATAGATTTTTACATTATATATTTTTTTCTCATATCGTCACAATTGTCAACGTTTTCTACTCATATATTCAATTATAAAATACATAGGCCTACTTACTTGGTAATATTTTTTTTTTATTAATTCTCAAAATATTGTTCTGAGGGATTGTTTGCATTAAAACCTCAAAACATATTTCACCATTGAAACATCATTAGCAATGTATAACTCCCATTTTCTCTTCTTCCACTAAAGTATAATAGTTATATTGTTCGTTATTACAAAAGATCCAGTTCCCAAAAGGTTCTGCAAATGAAAATTAACCAAAGAACTTCATTTGACCTTCGATATTAAGAAACTAATGAGAATACTGTGCTGAAAATGATTCCCTGAAGAATTAACCTTCCAAATTACCAGAAATACGTTTCAAAGTACACCAGCAGTATCCAATTAGATAACTTCTTCCTGGAAGTAATATCGTAATTGAAAACATTGAATATTAGTCTTACGGAAACATTTTCTACTAATAAGTTTGTGTTTTATAACTTGTTGTGAATGAGTATATAACATGTTGTGAATGTGTATAGTTTTGAAATGAGTGGACTAGAAACTTTTATACAGAATTTAAATGTAAACTAAACAATATTGGCTCCCTGAATATTTGTGTTTAATACCAATGACAAATGAGAGCTAAGTTTGCTTCATTTACGAATGTATTTTCATCGTGTTCGTATTAGTATAAAAGTTTAGTATTTAATAAGATAAATGTAAAGAATTTAGTAAACCTCAACATTGATGACAAATTCCTATGAAGTATTGGACTGATGCGTTTGGAAAAAAACAGTGAAAAAAATATACCAATCAATATTAATAAAGGATATAAACTGAATTCATCTGAAAAATGTATTTTGGCATCTTTTATGGAGTTTTAATTTATAGTCTTATGGAGGTTTTATTTTTAGACTCTTTAGAGAGCATTGTGTTATCATTTTTATTTGTGTTCAAACTATATTATTTATCAGCTTAGTGTCCCAAAATTCATATTTCAAGACTCTCAAAAGAATTGATTTTCTAAAAGATTTTTCAACTTTAAAACTATAGATATAAAGACAGAAAAGGTGCAAACCTGATGTCATTTATAATTAACAAACCAAACAAGTATAAAAATTATTGTTTGCTCAAGAATAATACAAATTTACATTACGTTTGAACTGAAATAAAATAAGAAATACTTTTATCCATGATATTTTATCTTAATATAACACTTCAAAAATTAGATTAGCAATTTTTCAAAGGCATCAAATAGTTTTAGGCTTCACATTAGGGTATCGTATATCAAAAGTAAATGCAAATAACTTGTTAAGTGATTCTGAGCGAAATTATAGTAAGATAAATTTATGCATGGTTTTCTTTTAAAAGGCTATCTGGGTTAAGTATTTTTTTTGTAAATAGTGCCTAAGCTCAATTTTAATAAATAATTATTTAAAAAACACGGGCATGAAAAAAAAACCTTTTTTACAGTTTTAAAATCATCGTCAAAAATTACAATGTAGCTTTTTCTCATAAGTTAGCAATGAAAACTAAACATGTACAGTCTATACGATAACCAGAAACATCAAATGAAAGCGGAACATACAAAATTATTTGAAATATTTTAAATTACCATATGCTCATACAAATATTTTTTTTTTTTGTAACATGAAAGCTAAATCTACGTATTTTTGTATAATATGCAATTACATTTGTTTTCATTTTAACTTTGTTCAAATTTTAAAATTATGCATGGATATTTCAACAGACTACAGCCCTTTGTGGCTTTAAAACAAGGTACGCAAGTACCAATATTTAAAAATATTCTAGATTCCCTTAAGTCCAAGTGATATTTTGTTTTACTTATTTATTAAATTTTCAATTATTGTTATTTTTATTAGTTTAATATTTATATTTTTTACACGAGTTAATTTCGTTTGCCAAAATAAAAACATAGTTTTATGTATGATAATTAAACAAAGAGAATAACAACATCCTACTTATTTACGTCGGAAAATCTTTTTTTTCCTGAAATGCAACTTACAAAAAGGAATACTAAAATACGTTGATCGATGATAGATTTAAGAACCAACAACAAAACATTGAAATAAAATTAAGGTACTGAGTGAATTAATTAAACTATTGTAATTTAATGTTAAGATAGAAAAAATAATTTTATTGCTTGTTTAAAATTAAAGATTTTTTTTGTGGAATTACCTTTCCATTTGTTATTATTTATTTTAATACAAAATAAATGAATTCACTGTAATTCAATTAATTTTTTCAAAATTTATTAAGAATTTCAAAAGTGTAAAAATAATATTTTATCTGAATTAAATCGCCATTTCTTTACACATCAAATGAGCGAGAATTTAATATAAATGTTATATAATAATTTATGTAGATTTAATTTCGATGCAAATTATAAAAAAATTAATTTAATTGTATTATAACTATTTGTTTTGTTAGCTGCATGCTTTACTTTTTTAAAGAAAACGTAATTCGTCTTATAATTTAAACATGCATTAATAATTAAAGCCGATAATTTAATATTAGTTATTCCTCAACGAGAATACACTATTGTTTTCCATTTTTAAATGGTATTTACTTTTAGGTATTTAAAATTCAAGTCTTAGTAATGTTTTGAAGGTGATAGAAAGTTTTTAGTGTTGTTTGTTGATATGAAATATTTTATTTTTTGTTTGAATATTGCGGGCAATATTGCATAGCTGTTCTTCGAAATGCACATAAATATAGAAAACAGAAAGTAATAATTGTTGAATTCCCGATGATTTTTTTCATTTAGCTTTAAAGTTTATAAGATTAATTTAGAACTAAATGATGATTTGGTGTTTTTTGACGCATGCACTTTGTGTAGAAACAACGCGACAGTTTTTTGTAAAAAAACTGCTTTTTTTACCTTAAGTTTTGGACAAAACCCTATTTTATTATTCACATGAAGCTTCAAAGACATTATAATATTTTTTCAGATACATGCATTTATAAGTATGATGTCGATATTGTTTCAGTACATTTTCTTGAATACACTTAAAAGTGGTTTAAAATACCCACGATAGATGGCGGTAAGAACCCAAAGCATTCGTAATGTGGAATTTCTTGTATTAACTTAATTTTAAATTATAAATGTGTTACGGCATTTATTTTGGTTTAAAATCCTACAAAATAACGATTTGCAACAAAAATTTATCTTTACAAAATATCAATGATAAAAATATTTGAAAAAATTAATAAAAATTTTAGTCCAAATTTTTTTAATTATTGGTTTAATTAATATCGTACAATAATTTAATAATTTACCTAAAATGTGAAATAATTATTTAATAAATTAAATTATTTTAAATAGTACACAAATAAATTTTTAACGAACTATCTGTAATTCTTCTCATATTAAGAAGGAAAAAAAAATATTTGACATTTGTTTCTAAGTCTAATGAAGTTACATACATTTTTGATACTAATCCAATAACTTTTCAAAGAGTTTTTTAAAATAAATTAAATGCATTTCGACTAAATTGAATCGCGAACAAAATATACAAGTTTAAAAATTATCCATAGGGTGACAATTACTTTTTAATTAAGCATAGGGGTAAGTGGTGTACCTTGGACGTATGTGTACCTCGAACCTATGCTGATTCTAGCTCGATTAGCTTAGATATTGAAACAACTCCACATGCAGTTAAAGTATTTGCTACCAGGGATCTCAGTGAAGTTCTATCTGTTTGTATAAAAGGTCAATTTATTAAAGAGGTTTCGAAAAACTAAATTCACAGTTCAAAAGTAAATTTTTGTCAGATTCTTTAGTGTAATTTTTTGCTCAAACATGTAGTGTTTATTCAGAAACGATGGTTATGCAATATAAAGCAAAGTTTTAGCTATAAAACAGTGTGCTTGAAATTAAGTTAAGTCTTACCTTAACTTGGTGATTAACTATTTTGTTTTTAATATCCAAGTGGTGTACCTCGAACCTAATACAAGTGGTGTACCTTGGACTGGTCCAAGGTACACTACTATAGGTCTTATGTGCTTTAGATTGTTGAAAACCCTTTTTAAAATTCACGTAAATTCTTTCCTTTGAAAAATTAAGTATTTTAAGCTATTAATATGCAACCCTGATTTGTAAAATCTAGAAAAATGGAAATTTGTAAGAAATTTTGATTTGATGTGATAAAGAATTTTTTTTGTAGTTAATTATTTAAATTTATGGAAGCCTATAAGATTTTAACCATATTGATATAATATAGAAAATAATTATTGCATGCTCATCTAAAAAGATATTTTTTATAATAAATATCTAAGCAGAACATCATTTTACGTTTAGGCCTAGTTGAATAAACATAGGGGGAAATATTTGAGTTGTTTTTTTCAAATTTAAGACAGAAAGATAGCCAAATGTTTTTCTATGGCATGAAATAACAGTTTAATTTTATGCATTACAGCTGAAAAAGCCAAAAGGGCACTAAAAAAACTAAGGCAATAAAACCCCTTACTGAGCCAATTGACCTAACATAACCAATTACTACAATCTTGGCTAGAAATGAGAGTAGGTAGTAAAATGTATTTTTGAATTTTATGTGGCTAATAAATATTGGTTTTCGGACTGTAAATCGAGTCTCTCTACCTGTTAATAATTGGTCCAAGATACACTACCGGTTGGACCAAGGTACACCGCCGGTGGTGTACCTTGGTCCTTATTACAATTTTTTGTATTTATTTTTTTAATAGTTGAAATCATTTAAATAACATGTTAAAATAAATATATGTTTTATATAACAACATAAAGTATTCAGTAAAAATATTTTTATTCACTTTTTGCAAGTAATTAAGAAAATAAAAATTGAAAAGTCAAAATAGGTCCAAGGTAACCCACCTTCCCCTACCTTTTATAGAACTACTATATTAATTTGAATTGAAAAGTACTCTATCTAAGTAAAAAATGATGCTTAATAATGCATACATAAATTTACACAATTCACTTTACAGCAATTCACTCATAAAATACTTTTAAGCTGTCTTTTCTTACGTAAAACCCTAAGACTCTCTCAAAGCCCCATGTGAAACGATATTTATTCTCCTCTAAGTCTGTATTCACTTAGAAGATTTTGTGTTTCCTAAACACTTTAC
The DNA here is from genome assembly GCA_023701765.1 of Hylyphantes graminicola. Classification (NCBI taxonomy): domain Eukaryota; kingdom Metazoa; phylum Arthropoda; class Arachnida; order Araneae; family Linyphiidae; genus Hylyphantes; species Hylyphantes graminicola. The sequence goes on along the minus strand of CM043114.1, from coordinate 31,237,114 downwards.
AATGTTTGCTTTGACAAATTGCTCTGCCTGTTTCTGATGACACGGAAAGCACGCCCCTCGGGAGGGTTTACACAAACTTTGGGTTACTCGGTCCCTGCCCCCTCGGTGTAAGACTTGAGTAGCTTGCTTGAGGAAAAACACGTAATCTGTTCTGGGCTTTTAACATGGCTTGGAGAAGTAATTAGTCAACATTATACAGGAATGTGATGGATCAGAAAGGATGTTTGAAAAGATGTGTATAATTTGTTTAGTGGTATGCATAAAACATGGTGTCGGAGGAATTCGATTTCAATTTTTGGGAAAAAATTTCTGTGATTTTAGCACAAATTTGTCAATTTCTTTCATAGAATGTTCATATTAAAGCATAGAATGTTCATATTAAATCATAGAATGTTCATATCAAAGCATATAATGGTCATATTAAAGCATATAATGTTCATATTAAATTATAGAATGTTCATATTAAAGTATAGAATGTTCATATAAAAGCATAGAATGTTCATATTAAAGCACAGAATAATATTAAAGCATAAAATGTTCATATTAAATTGAAATGTCATTTATGAGAAATAATTTCAAATGTCTGAAAATTATATTTGTTTGGCTGGTTTGAGCTGAGGTTTGGATTTGGTTTATAAATTTGAAATTTAGCTGCAAAAAAACTCGTATTTAACAACAGAAAGACCCGGATCAAATTGCTAGATGCCCATAGAACGGCAGACAAGGTCGCGGGCAAGTGAAAATACATATTCCCATAACTGTCAGTCAAATATTTTATTATTCTACTTTAAATATTTTTTTTTTAATTTTGTCCGCGAGGGACGTATCAAAGATATTGAGTTGTTCATTACTGACATTTATTTAAAACAATTATAAAAAATTGTAATCGAACATAGCCAAAAAACTTCCAATAATGTTTTTTTTAATTGCTTGTGCAAAGCGTGAAATAGTCTATACGTTCAATTTTCTATACGTCTATACGTCAATTTATAACTGTATTTTGCCGTATTTATTAAATGCATTTTATAGTACACAAATTTACCTTTTTTAAAATTAATATAAAGTCTTCCGAGGTTTTAACCTTACAAAATAGTTTATATTCAAACACTCGATTTATTCAAAGCCATATACGTTAAACTCATTATTTAAGTGGTACACATACATAGAACTTTGCACAATTTAATATGTAAAACTTGAAAATTTCATTTATCTATTTTTGCCAATATTACCTTATCCATTATAAACTAGAATGTTCAAACTTTTCTAATAGTACGATTTCTGTCAGCTTTCACTTTAGTGCTAAGTAGACAATTTTTTCTAGGACACAAAACTTTTTGCATTTAGAACGTAAAGAGTGCTTAAATTATTGGTCATACATTGATTTTTTTTTGGGGGGGGGATATTATAAAGGTTGGATTACTTTTTTTACAAGGCATTGTTGGAACTGTTGCTTCGTCATCATATTTTGACTATTATAGTGACTTGTATACTGGTTTAAGTTATAATGAAAACAAACACATATTAAGAACCACCTTTTTTATTCGCAATGATGAACTGTATGTGCAATGAAAGTGCGTTAAATGTAGGTTTGAATGTTAGCCTACAGATCACTCAACATTGAAAAATCATAAAAACGGCTGTAACGAAGATACTACAACACCAACTGAACAAAAATTCTTGTGAGTGAAATAAGACGTGTTGCTTCAAGCAGACAGTTGGCGCAGCCCTCCCTTCAACTGCGCATTTGTAATATAAGGCTTGGTGGAAAACTCTCCATGCATGAGAAAACTATCCAAACTATCCAAATTATTAGAGAGTCCATGCAATTATACAATGAGAATTACAGAAGGTAAATGAACCAAATTATTGATAGAAAAGCAGAACTCCCAGCCGATTTCTCAATGCAGATATTATATACAACCCAGAGAAATTTATTATGATAGGCACAGCTACGTCATTCCAAAGCGATTCAAAACGTAAAAATATACATTCCTTTAATTTTTTATTCTAAAAAATTGAAATGTCTTGGTCGTATGACAAAGTGGCAAAAGCTAAAATATTGAATAAAAATAGAATTATCATGTTATTCTTAGGAATTCTTAGTATTTCGAAGTTTAGCTATTATTCGTATTAAATTTTGCAATGAATTTTGGGATATACATTCAAGATTGTTTAACATGCAGAATGATATTGTACATCAAATCAAATTTGTTCACATGACTAGTTTTTTTAAAGAGGGTATAATATTATAAAATTAGAGTGTTGTTAAAAGAGATACTATATAACAATACTTCCGACTATACGAATAATCAGCAAATATACATGTGTACAATGTACAAACTTAACTATATCTAAGAATCTAAACATGTCTCTGAATATCATGGTATCGTGTGGAGGACAGAAGAAAAAAGTTTTAATTTGAATATTAAAGTTTTCTTGTCGTAATAATTACAGCTATTTACCTTAAAAAAGCTTTGCAATGTTATTGAAATGCATAGCAGAATAATTTCATTTGAAAAGGACTTCGAATATTTCTCTAATAGCATATTTAATATTAACTCATATTGTACACTTATGGGAATATCAGTCATGAGTATCCTATAAAAGGCCATAACTATAATCCGACCATAATTATTAATTGGTCAATGCTTATCTATTGCATATCTTGAACAATATTTAAAATTAAAGATTGTATTTAATTTCATACATACAGAATCTTTTCCCGTTGATTATGCAACACATTTGATTATCCAACACATATGGCTTATCAATGTTTGATATACTTAAAAGAAAAACATTATTTGCAGTTTGCACACCACAATGCTAAATTTACTAGTGAAACTAAAATTCCAGTTATCCATCCCACCAATAGCAGAATAAAAGCGCCTTCTAAATCCTTTATAGTTAAGGATTTTAATTTTTTATTGCTTCGAGTAGAATTCAAGTGCAAGGCTTTCATTACACGAAATCTTATTGCTTTGAAAACTTGATCGCTATACATCTTACTATAAATCCCAGTACTCATGATTCTAGCAACAGAAATAGCTAATTGCTTTTTGCAACAAAACCCTTTTCTAACCGCAATACCAATGCTCCAAATACCACACGATTCCTTGAATATGTACTTGGACATGAAAGGTTCTCGTCCATACTCCAGGTGAAACATCCACCTCGGTCCTAAGATAGCAACATTTTCATCAATACTGCTAGGCATAATGACAGTTCTAGATTTAGAGAACCAGTCTTTTTCTATGATGTTCCTGCCGATTATTTGCAGATCTTCGTTCAGGCTGGTCTTCAGCATGTCGATTTTAAATGAGCCGCGATGGGCCATGCATTTGAACTTGCCGGCGGATACCGATTTAGCCAAGCTAGCAATGTCCGTCACACCCTGTTCACGGACAGGAAAAGTGATAGACATCAGCAGCAAGCCTGTATAGTTGGATGCTAGAAAAAACCCGAAAAGCAACCAAGATATCAGCAAAATACGGTCTTTTACATATTTTACTTGAAACGGAACAGGCTGATTTACAATGCATCCTAACATTACCATAAACAACCTCATGAAGGGCATATTTTTCTGCATTAACCTCCTGAATAATAGAGGAATAACCACCACAGCAATGACAGTCACTAACCATACCTGCCATTGGAATGGATGGGTGTATGATCCATGTATAACAGTCGATTTGTGCAATCTGGTGGCAAATGTATTATCTTCAACAGTATAAGGAATGAAGTCCACAGCTGATGCTCTATTTTTGGTGATGGTCAGATCACCAATTGCAATGTCTGTCTCGTTGCTCTCAACCATTCCAATGAGGCCTGTCCACGTTCTTCCTGCAAGTGGGTGTCTGCCCCATTCTTTGTCCTTTGGGATTGTCAGCATGTAGTCGAATCCTAGAGCTTCCGATAAAACTTTTATGAAGTTTGCCTCAACACCACCTTTAAATGTCACAGTTCCATTACTGCCGTTACGCGCCAACTCAATAACGTGTCTAAGAGGTATAACACCGATTTTCAAGAATTTTGGGAAATGCATCAGGCTAGATTAAGATAATTACAAAAGTTGTTTTATATTTCAATTTTTGCAAGTTTTAATGGTTTTACCAAAAATTGGTAAAAAAAACTATTCCTTGCAATGTATATAAACTATATTTGCCGAAATCGTGGTAACTGCAGAAATTTGTGATGCGTACACAGCAAACTCTTTGATGTGCTATATGGGATAGATTATTGCGTTCAAATCAAACATGTCTCCAAAATTGTTTAGTCATACTTATGAAAATTTATTAAAAAAAAGTTTGATATTTTATAGGTAACTTTTGAAAAGTACAGCATAGTTTGCACAGACTTATTTAAATGTAAGGGGCATTACCCATTCATGCCAGACACCACAAACAAACAACTAGACAGATATGTCATAAAACAAAACAACTAACCATGTTTCCATACTGCAGGAGCATTAAACATTTTCATTTAATATTTATAAAGTGCATTCTACCAACTGTCAATATCTTAACAAGAAATTCACCCTCTTTTGCATCGAATTGTCACTGATGAACGTTCTCTGAGAAAAATAACACATGAGGTGACATAGTGTTATTAAATTGGTACCCAGCTCCAAAATTTTCATTATTTTGTGTGTTCAATAATACTCATAGCCATCAAAAGCTGTCACCCTAAAACAAAAGTTAATATTTATCTGCTCATAAATTGCATTTTCTGAGAAAAATATATTGTTATGTATTATGGTATCTAAGTAGTATTGATTTGAGACTAAATAAATACATGGTACTCAACAATGCGCCGTACATAGTTGAATATTAAAAATAAGAAATGATTAATTTGTATAGAATAATAAAACAACAATAAATAACGACCTAAACATAAATTTATTCTTAATTTATTTTAATTGAATATAAAATTAGTCAGTTTTCTATATTTGCTCTCATTTGTATTTTGAATAACGCTTTTATTTGTTAAAGATTTTTTTAACGTTTTTGCCTATTAAAACTATTTATGAGGAGATATATTTCATAGCGAAACAATTTTCAATTTGATTCCACCAAGATTATATAATAACATGAGGATTTTGGTATGAATTGGTTAAAGATCAGGCACTTAATAAGTTAGAGAAGACATCTACAAAGGAAATAACCGCTATTGCTTACTTGTGGTAACTAATTAGTAAAACAAAAAAAATCACACACTTATATATTAGCACTGTTTAAATGCACTTCCTTCTCATTTTCTCACAATTCAAATGGGTCGGAGCGTGGTATGTTTGTTGGAAAAAATACAACAATTGACGTAACCGGTATTTCACTGCGGTCGTGACCGTACTATTTCAGACGAATTACCTGCTAGGTGGTCTGTTGAAGATAGTAAAACATATGCTGACGTGATTGGTTCGCACCGTAGGCTTGGCCATTCTAGTCGTCAATTGCGGTACATGTTTTAAAAGAAATTGCACACATTAATGTATTCTCATATTGCTGTAATGCCCTAATAAGATGCCGAAACATCAAGAAACTAAGAAGATTTAGCATGAATTGCATGATATTGTAAAAGCAGGGAACATAATAAGCATAAGCAAAAAAGCAGATGATAGTAATACCATTCATCCAAGTCAGACTAAAATTCGACTTTTTCCAGTGTTAGGAAGCCCTTGCCGACAACTTATTACTTAATTACGACAGGTCGTGTTAGTCTGGTTTTCTTAAGTTTGGTTATTAAGATCATCTGCTGACTTAACTATGCCGTCACTTTGGGTTCCAGTTGTTCATTTAAATAGTAAACCGCCGGACATTTAGGTCCTCCGATCAGCAGTTGTATAATAATGATATCATTAAAATGGATTAGGTAGAAAAAACTTGCCGAGAAATCATGAAGAGAACGATGTTGCACATTATTTACGCCTTGTTAAACTTAAATAGCCCAGGTATTCACATTTTATCCGCAAGGTTCAGAACTACTAGCCCCATCGTTAATGGTCATTGGTAGCTTTAGTACTAAGTATATTTCAATCAAATGTATCATGGATACAAAGTTACATGATACAACAGCTGTGTGACGTTTCTGTCATGTATTGTAAGCACAATATCATTAAATAATTAGATGTTAGATGAACTGTTATTAAATGTAGTTACTAATTTCAGAGCTGTAACATTGGGTGAAGCATAATAAATGGTAGTAATAATGGCGAGTGTGATTTGTCTAATGATACCCCAAAACCAAGGAGATGATGTAGGAATTGACTTGATATCGAAATCAGCAATTAGTCTCAGTGTTAGAGAAAATATGAAACCTGAAAGCCAAATTAACTATAAATTACACAATGACATTTTATCTTACAATTTACTTATTTCTCTATATTAAAAAGCATAGTTATATGAAAAGGAAGGTTATTTAAAATTAAATTTTAAACTCTTTGATATCCTTTTAGAATAAAAAAAAAACTATTTTAATGTTTGTTTAATGTGCATACATATGACTTAGTGGAACAATAAAAACTTGATTTAACGTGAGTTCCAATTTCAGGAGTATATTCCATGGACGAATTTGTTATAGTGTAGTGTATAAAACTACTTCTTCAAGTAAAACCGATGAATTTCAATGATTTTAAGATGGTTACTACTATACTGTTGGGGTTGTAATTTAATATATTTCGTTAATTGAGATTATAATACATTTTCTTTTAAATAAATGTTAAAAAAATCTTTCTCCAAATTCCAGGTTTCCTTGTATTTTATCAAACGCCTGGGAGCTTGACAATTCATTTATCTTACAAATGTTTTGGAAGACCAGCAGCTTCTTTTATAGTAACAATTTTCTTCGGATAATAACCCACGTTTTTCTTATGGGTCAGGAGATATTTTTCAAACATTTTTGAAGATCTTATTTTATTAACCAGCAATCGAAATAAAAAGTTCAAATAGAGGATATAATTACGACTTTGTAATTTTACTTATTGAAAAAACTAAGTTCAGCGACAACTGATTTGCTTACTATCAATAATTTTATAATTTCAAAGTGGAATCATGGCGTTTAAATATATTTTTTTCATTTTTATTTTTCAAAGGTTGAATAAAGTTAAATAGAAATAAAATGAAACTGCTTATGTTTTACCGAAGATAACAAACTAAAGCTGAAGTTCGCATTGAACCCTACCTCCTCCGGATATGAATATCAGTGATGCAACAGTTTGGAAGACTTGAATCATAACTATGTAATGTTTAATGAAAAGTAGTTGGAATAGAACTTTATGTGAACAAATAAAGCATATTTTCGAACTGGGGTCCTTGGACGCATGAAAACTGTTCCATTTGTGCAGTTACCACAATTTAAGATCAAAGCTTATAAAAATTTTCAGGTAACTTATTTTACAAAGTAATAAAAATAATATTTGTTTATAGTATCGGATGTTCGCCACCTTTAACTCAAATTGGAAAAAATTGCATCAAAACATACCCCGTTTAACTGACCTTTTCCTAAACAATATGCCAAGAATCTTGACTTAACAGAATTCAACAATTCAGAGGAACTAACATTTTTTCTAAGCTTTTAGTACCGTGTATATACATTTTTGGCAAAAAAGCGAAAGCCAAATGCAAAAAGTTTTCACCTTCAAGCCATTTTGCAAAGCCATTTTTCGAAAGGAATTGTTGAAAATCTCCAAAAAGGATCAAGAGATAAAACTGCAATATCAAGTAAAACAATTCTCCAGTATATCGACAATGAGCTCGAGGTTTAGGCAAGAAAAACCTGTGCTATATGATTTCTTTTTACGTGATACATGCAACTTTCTTTTTAGAACTTAAACTTTCAAAGTTCCGACTTGCACTTAAGATTGACAACTCGCTCCTTAAAAAGGCTTATAGAAAGAAATCAAGCAAATGACTCAAGCATGATTAGAATTTTTGTTTTGAATGAATGCAAGTCGTATGTTATCCACGGCAACCACAATTTTTAATATTTATTAGTTATAAATAACATAATTAAAAATTATAAATAACACTATTAAAAACATATAAAATTTATAAGTGTCTAACTTGATATTTATCATTTATAAAATATTTTATTTTTATTATTATTCTTACTTGATTTTTATCATTTATATCCCTCATTACATAATTTTTAGTGAGGGATTTTTTATTATTGATTTCATTTTGAATAATGTGTGGAATTATGTTCGAAGATGTGTAAAGAATTAATGAATAAAGAAGAATTATTGCCGAATACTTATAATTATTGAATTAATAAATGACCTATATGATCTAACAAATGAGGATTAAAAATACTTTCAAGTTAGTTTTAAAGATATTTATGTCTCTTTAAAATCTGTTTCTAAAATGTAAATATCTTAAAATTATTCTGAAAGAATTCTCCAAAAGTAAATACATAAAATACAAAATTTTCTTTTACATTGAATTAGCAACTCAAGATAACCCTTCACCCATCACTTAATTTAAAATAAAAATAAAAAAAAACCTTTCGAAACAACACTTAAAAAGTTTATAGGATTTCCGCATGCTATTAACGTCCTCAGAAGCGCACATACTTCCTTAACGTGCTTTTGTATTCTTTTGACCAGAATATCCATGGCGCTCTGAAATGATAAACCTATTATAGATAACAAGCTTAAGGCCGATGTCATGATTATCGGGAGATATCTTGGGGTGGAGGGCGTAAAATCCATCCAGATGATGATTTTCTCACCAAATTCCTCCCATTTCGCACTAAAGTGTCAGTAAAGCGAAGAAGGCTTGAGAGAAATCGATTATTCTAGAAAAGAAAATAGTTGTTGTTTAATATATACATCGATAATATTTATTGACCATTTTATTCAATTTTATGCTGAAAGTTACTCGATGCGCTATCAATTTCTAATGGATATCAATATCGAAGGTATTTTTTTAATAAAAAATAAGAATAAATATATTGTTCCATTAGTAGTATTTAAGTTCTTAATAAGTGTTATTGATTGTAACAGGAAATTGGATAAAGAGGGCTTTATGATCTTAAATAAATTCTTAATTTTTACTTTATACTAATACGAACTATATTACTCTCGAACTTTTTGTATATAACTATAGTAAGGTGTATATAGATTATCGCAGAAATACGGTTTTCTCAGGTTTTAAGAAGTCATATTGTTATGTTAATGGTTGATTTAGTAGCTATATATTAATGTAGTTAAAGTATTGAGCAGACATAACTTGTTGTGTAGCTTCGTGGTGTCACCTTGTGGTAACATGGGTCATTGCTGGTAACTTGGGATGCGTCTGGCTTCTGGGACCACTGGTCTGGGACCTCTGGCCTGCTATTGTCGCTACGATGAATCTCTTTCACGACTAGCTTACCATTGACTTTACCTAAAGCTAGGCATACTCGGAGGACCAGAGACAGGACATTGAACCTTCGACAAATATTGCCACTCTTCCTCCAAGGCTTTGCAGAGATCTTTTCAATCGTCAGTGATGTTGTCAGGTCACATGTAAGCAATCACAGAAAAGTGAAAATCTTTTCGTAACGCCTTGGCGGAAAAGTGGCGATGTTTGGCAGGGATTGACTCAACTTGTACCAGATCATCTTTCTTTGTGTAAGCCTAGCTGAGAAGATAGCTACTTGTTTAACCGGCAATAATTGCCATTAAATATAGCGTAAGTTTCTATCTAATTTTTCATGGTTCAACTTGTACAACCTCTTACCTTACGTTAGTTTTAATTAAATTCTTAGCCCACGTTTTGCGTTTGTAATGTAGGTTTAGCCTACACTTTGATCACTGTAAAACGCTTCTTATTTTTCTTACACAACGCTTCTTATTTTGATCTAACCCTTTTCGACCGTTGTCAGGTGGCACTGATTTAAAATTCTGAGACTAAATGTGAAGTTTTACCGAAAAAAAATGCGTTAAACAGCATCAATGCCAGACTCCTTAAAAACAAGATCATTTTGATACAAAAACGAATGGTACAAGTCAGTTGCTTCGGTACTGATATTTTGAAGAGCTTGAACATCCTCTCGCACGATCGTGCGAACCCGGTCGGAAAGGGCTAAGTAGTGATAGCTTTGTATTTAGGTTATTTTCTGGGATTTTCGAACCTTGATGAAATAACTAGCATCCGTGCTAAGTTTTAAAAAAACGCGTAAAAATGAGAAGATAGCTTTAAAGTTTTCCGCTTATCCTTAGATAAATTAAAAACGCCACTTGCAAAATTTGCAAAATACAAAGCAAAACACAAAGTTCATAAAAAGGCAAAACTTGCAATTTTCAAAGAAGGACTAAGATCTTCAATGACACACAAATCTCCATATTTTCAAAAATGTAACTTAGCACGTTTTTCTACTAAGCTTTTCATTTAAAAATTGAATCCTCCTAATGGAACCTCAAAGACGACGCCACCCTTCAATCATCCACGTAATGAATAAGTGTCTGATGAATATATCTTCACACACGCACATAGAGAGAGAGTCAGAGAGCTTGTATTCAAAATGATTACAACTAACTCTTGTTTGCTTACTTTATTATAATCTTTATTCATAAAAGCTCTGCTTAATATAAATGTTGTAGTCATATTTGTTGTACCCTAGTAAAGTAATCTTTACATTCTTTATGCAATTAAATATTTTTTTAATATATTTTTTACAGTTTCCTCGAAGTTTCTTTCCAATGCCCAAATTGAGTTTAATTATTGAGTTCTGTAAAGTATTTTTTTAAATTCAGTTATATATTTTTTTGTAATTCACAAATACTAGGAAAGACCAAATATTGAAAATATGATTGTAATAAAGTGTATACATAGTGTCAAAAACGAGAAGTGATAACAAAAAATAACAAAGACAGTGTTAGAGAAATAACCTCGTTTAATTTCCGTAAGCTCATACACCTATTTTTTTTTATAAAATTGACCAATTTTGGCCTTAACAGAAACAAAACTTTAACACAAAATTTATTTTATGAGTTAATATAAATTGAGTCCACGTATAAATCACAATACACATATTCTACTTAACAAGTCATTACTCTATAATATAAAAAAACAAATCATGATATTTATTTCACATATAACTGTTATGGGTGTCCTACTAGTAAGACATCATATAAAAATTATTATGCACTCTCAATATTGGGAAGAAAATTTTATCCACCAGTAGTGTTGAATATATACCTTACCTGCCAAATTTTAATAAAACTCAATCGCAAGTCAATAAATAATTTCATAAAGCTGAATTCATATTAAAATCAAATTTTTATTAAAATTAAAACCTCGAGCAAAAATGTATTCAGAAATGTTAACTTTTATAATTATTTTTATATTAAAAATAAGGAATATATTGAAACCAATGGGAACGGAAACGTCGTATTTCAAATCTTTGATCTAATTTGATAAAATTCTTTTAAAATTAGTTCGTTGAATATTTGTAAAGATAAAAGTTGTGCGTTTAATGATATTTAAAAAATAATAACAGTTTTCGTACTACGCACAAATTTATAAAATTCTCAATTTTTAAACATTTGTCTGATTCGAAACGTTATTCGTACATTTTAATAAATGTATTATTTTAAACAAGTATATTCAGGTATGCAAATTCTGCTTACTACAATTAATTCAAAGTGCTGAATTACAATAAACCACACGTAAAACGCAATCTAAGGACGAGCTAAGAAAAAATCCTTTTACTATTTCGCCGCTGATCTTTTACAAAATGGTTAACTAAATGTTAGCAATATATTTCAATACATTAGTCTTCCATTTTTAAGCAGTAGTTGCATTCATATTGCATTAATCTGTGTGGAATAATCATATTTGTACAAAATAAGCATTCACTTAAGCTTAACAAGTACTTATTATAACTATTTGACATACTAAATTTGTTTCAGGCATCATATTTAATATACATAAAAACAGCTTATGGTAACATTTTTTTTTATTAAACCATCATTTAATTTCAGATATTTCTTTTTTTACATAAAAATGTAATCATAAACATAATAAAAAACATGTTTAAGTCCAATAAAAATCATCAAAAAGTTTATGCCTGTGTAAAATTGGGTACCAATATTTCTAATTAATTCAATTCAAACCATACTACATGTGTTCAACATCTAATGCAACAGCTTCATGCACTACATCTAGGAATTATATTGAAGCAACCCTCATTAGGACGCCAACGAATGGAACATGGACGTTCGATGGAACATGGTTAAGCCAGTATTAGATATGGTCCCAACAATCGGGTTGTAATGAATTGCATCCAAACTTGCATAAATTATTGTTCATGGGGTTGAAAACTTTATTGAAGTTTCTTGCTATTCTGTCTATCTACACTGAAGAATATGGCGTAATATTAATCCTGCTTTTTGAAATTCGTTACACCAAATTTATGGAAACATATTACACTGCAAATTATTAGTAAACTTCTTGCTTATACATCATTACTCTATACATTTTGTATAACGCTACCCTTTAAAGCTGTAAGCAGCTTTAGGTATCTATCAGTTTTGGTGAGTAAAGCTATACAATAAATTTGTGTAATACAATTTTAGGATTTGAAAAAAAAAATAGGTTTATATATTGCAAATTAAATAAAGATTTGACCTGAATAAAACTGAACCATTCTTTATTTTTGCCATAATAATGCTTATAACACAATTTATTTGCTAATAAAACCGAAATTCTGAAGGATAAATCATATGAGAGATGTTCTTGATTTTAACGTTACATTCTAGTTAAGTTATGTTTCATTTAAATCTAAGACTCTACTGGGTAACATTACTCAATAAAACCGGTAAAAGCTTACTTCATCCAGTTTTATGTCTTAACGTTATACCAAATCTATGGCGAAAAAGAATACGTTTTCTCCCATTTAGCGGGGGGTGTAACATAATAACTCCATAAATTTAGTGTTAACTTAGTAAAACTGTAGACAGCAGTTACTAATACAGATTTTACGGAGTTAACTACGTATTTTTGCACCTTTATTCTATATATTTGGTGTAACATTATTCCTCTAAGCTGGAGTAACCGTACGCCAAAGTTTTACATTACATGTATCTCATCTTATTTGTTAACGGCCCCATACAAAATAGTCCACATAATGTTCATGTTCACGTGGCTCATTAGTTTGAAAACATGCAAACTTTGTACACATATTAAACTTAAATTGAAATAATACACATGGGAAAACAATGCTGAAACATCAATTATCCATCGTTTTACCTACACATCAAAAAAGTAAGTTGAAATTTTATTTCACGTTAAGAAGCACAATGTGTTCTTGTTTTTGTTAATAAGATTGAGTAGATGGCCTTTTAACATTCCACTAATCGAAAATTTGCTATAAATAAAAAAAAAATCTCGATTTTATTATGGAATGCTTCTTTAAAGTTAAACACTTTTTTTAATATTTACATTTTTAAAGTTCACACATTCGCCACATCAAATATAAACGTACTAACTGGCGCCATTTGTATTGCGTACTTCTTTCAAAGCCATCAAATTAATTTCATTTACATAAATTTCACTTAAACGTTTTCAATCTCCAGTTGCCAGTCCACCATTCTATGAAATATCCTATAACGGTTGATAGAATCATTCAAATACAATAAACAGCTAATAGCTAATTGTTTTTCGATGATTTTTTTTGTAGAATTATTAAATAACATTTGATATATTAATAAATACAAAGAAGATAGTTTGCGTCGATATTTTGGTCGATTCCCAGTTGTTCAAAACTGGAAATAAAATTTTATTTTTCATTTCTTATCAAAATTCACTTTTACATAAGTATAAAAATACACGTAAGGCTTTAGAATAAATATTCCAGCCATATAAATGAAAACATATGTTATATATTAATACACACAACGTTAACAATAGGTAGCTCATTTTGTAAAATTACAGTACCCCTAATAATTGTTATTCATTTACCAATAATTTGTAGGTAAATAAATAATTCATTTTTATTTAATTTGCGACGGGAAATGTCTATAACACACTGATTTTAATTGTTTAATGGATAATTTGATGTGATTTTTTAATGTTTTTTTAATTAATTAGCATGCATGTAAAAATGCACCGATTTTTAATAATTTAATTAAATTGATACTGCATTTATTCAATATTTTAAAAGATGATAAAATATGTGCACTTCAACTGGGAATTTTGTTATTGCAACCTTACTTATAACGACTTTTAAATCGAAAATTTATAAATAAGCCCAACAATATAATTAATTCGTACGAACATTCAGATAGCTAAAATTTTTAAGTTAATAGTCAAACATTAAGTAAATATTTAAGATTTAAGTTAAGTCTCAGTCAAATAATACAGATAATAAATCATATAAATATTTTAAAGAGATATATTTTATAAAGCAGAAAATTTGAAGGTAATAATTGGTATTTAAAAAATTAATATTAAAATCACACAAAGTAAGACACATTCAATTTTATTATCCTTCAAAAGGAAGTTTTATCTTACCTAATGCTGTTTGAAAGAAATATGCTGGTAAAGTTTGAAACAAACCTTCAAAACCAGCGTCTTTATTGCTTCTGTTCAAAGATACATAAGAGTATGAAATGGAAATTAAAAAAAAAATGTTTTTTATAACAAAGCATCTAGAGTTTGGTAAAAACCCATGCATTTAATTTTAACACGTTGTCTCAAACACATAATTAACCCCACAATGTATTTACATATTTAGGAAAATAAGAAATAATTATATTCTATTATTACTTTAATATAAACTTTCATTTTGCCTTCATTAAAAGGTAACAATAGTATAAACCATGTGGTCAATGAATTTCCTACATAATTCAGAGTTTGGTGATATTTTTCAGATAATAATGGTAATTAACTATGACCTAGTAGAGCTAGTACTAAAAAATATTTCCCATGCATGCTTCTTAAAAATGTATTATTAAGTTTATTTGAATTACGCTATATGAATGTCCCAGTAAATTTGTATTTTTACGTATTGCAAGAGAGTTTTAAACGTAATCCAAATACTCAAAAATATTTCCCATGTTGAGTGAAGCACCTAAGGAAAGTTGTATCAACATGCACTTAGCCTAATGAAAACCAGAACACAGGAAAATATGCATATATCTAAAAAGAAACTACTGTAAGAGTTAACATTTATTTATTATTAACACCACTCATTATATAATACTCTATTGCCGTGCTACTTAGGAAGTGTTTATTAAAAAGTATTTATTTAAAAACGCATAGTTATGTATCTATGCTTATGAGCACTTACATCATAATTCTGAAAGCATCTTGTTTTCGAGCATACATGTTGAAAAAAAATTAAAAAAATAAAATAAAAATAAAACAAAAAGTGACATACGTTCAAAATGTACAATAACCGATATTGTTATTTATTATGAAAATTAAAAGTTTATTGGGTCAAACTAATTGATAAATAACCAGTAAACGTTACCAGCATACATACATAAATCCCAGGTTAAGTTATTGTCGTTTTCGGTTAGTTCTTTTTTAAACTAAACTGTTTTAATACGATCTTTAAGTCTTCACTAAAGAATCTGAAGTAAACCAACATATATATTATTCGTAATTGTATTACTATTTTTAATGAACAAAAGATTGTATTGATTGGATGATTGTTGAGTATTATTGAATTTGGAACTTTATGTTTTCGAGGAGATAATATTGTTCGTATAATAGTATCGTAGGTACTTTTAAAAATTATTTTGCCATTTAAATCCAAAGTACATTATTCTTTGAATGTATAAGATGATTTAATGGCATATTTTGATTAAATAAGTCGTCAAAACAAATGGGAGATGCAGAATTACTTAAACGTTGCAAATTATCAACGAATTCTTTACTGAAAATAAAGGATAATTCTCCAATATAATTGCACTCCTCAACATGTCGTGAATGAATAAAATTGTTTAAGGCGAAACGCGGAAAATATGTATTAAATATGGTCCCAATTTGTCCATGCATTTGGATAGTTCAATTAATTTATAAGTTGCATAGAAAATCTAGATTATTGGAAAAAGTGCATTAGGGATTACATTTGCTCGTTTTCTTACTGGAGTTATCCTTCATATTGTTCAAGTGTATTTAAAATGAAAGAAGGACTGAGCACATAACTTTTATTTTAAAGGTTTTGTTGCAATTATATTTTTGTATTTGAAATGCTAAAATTTTTTACAAATGAAACCTTAATGTATCGTTAAATCGAAATTAATGAAATATGTGTTGGCTTAACACAACAACTTCAGTAACCATATGTAATTGTTCGTGTGATTAATAAAGGAAGTGTTTTTTTACCAAAAGCATTTTAAACTCTGTTTCAGAACAAATAACCTCAGTGAACGAGAGTATGCTACTTTACCGAACTGAATTTTTGAACTCTCTTGCACTTTATTCCAAAAATTGGCATTTGCCAAAAATACCGTTAGGAAATCTTATCAGGCAATCCTTATCCTATTTTTGTTCTTCTTTGCCCTTTTCGACAAAAAAAATGCGTGTATTTTAATATTTACTTACAGACGCTTTTGTTATGTCTCTTTTTACAATATAATAATGTATGGCAGAAGGTATAAAATGATCGAGGGACATTTTAAAAAAATCTATCAGATAAAACTTGGAAGAAACACTACCGAGTTACTACCATCAATGACAAATGTTTATTAGCTAGCTAAAGTATATTTTTTATTTTGTGGCATGTAAAATAATACTTAAGTAAATATCCACTTGGCTTGGATATTTTCAGCAAATTAAATCTCGGCGCACTATAGCCTCCATAGAAAGCCTTTGGACCATACATTGTAGTCTGAGCGCCAAAATAGGGTCGCCTAAACGAGAACTATCTATCAGTTCCGTTTATTTGACGAGTTTGCAGTTAGCATAACAATCAAAATCAGTCCCATTTGGTATAAAAACGCTTTTCTTCTTGTACCCCAAACTCATGCTATGAGATGAGGTGCCGAGAAGAGGCATATGAAGGTTGAAAGCACCGTGAATGTCGTAAAGAGAATGAGGCAAACTCTGTCGACCACCATTGCAGCGTATTTCCATTCTGCAATTATTTCGCTGACCTTGTCCTCTTTCTTCATCCTTCCTGTAATAAACCGTAGTTCTCTGGAAGAAAATATCAGATATTACAATGCACAATTTGTGCAAGGTTAAATTTAAGATTTAAGCAATTGACAAGTTTTAGGAGCAAAAAAAAAATCATGACTCAGCTATAAAAATTACGAATTAAAATAACTAACTGTTCACGTTACACACTGTTAAAAATTTCGAACATAGTAAAATGGCTTCTAACATCTGCAACAGTTGTGTAGTGACACGTTTCCTGTATTTTCGGTTTGAGATTGAATCGTTTTCTAGATTTCTGAACTCAATATTGAAAATAGGTTCAGCTGAATTCTAAAAAAATAAACTTTGAAAAACCATTTAAGAAAAAAAGTTAAGTAAAGCACTACATTCAAATTTGTCAAATTACCTTAGAATTAGGCCGAGATCCCGCTGCGTATGAAAACAGCTAGGTACAGTGGCAGGTGGATCACTAGGAGGGAAGTTGGCGCTGCTGTCGGGATCGTTGGCAGACGCGGCAGCAGCAGCGCCACCTGGGTTGGCATCAGAAGATCTATTTTGGAAAGCAATTACGTCGTCTATGTCGAGGACGTTGGCTAAGAGGCTCTTGGAAGAGCGCTCGCGAAGCTCGAGCTCTCTTTTAGAGCTGAGGTTTAGGCCTTTTCGCTGGAGCTTAGGAGCTGGACGCTTCATTAATAGGAGCCTAGGTAGCCAGTCAAGGAAAAGGCAGCGGACCTAAAAGAATGATTGTACAGAAATGAAAATTGATTAGTCCGAAATATCCTTTTAAATACCTTGAAAAATAAGCCCTTCTCAATACCAATTAATCAATTTGATTTTTTCTACTAATGAGTTAACAACCGAATAAAAAAGTTAACTTTTGGTGATTTTATTTATGTGAATCAATTTGTCTGACATAAATGGTTCAGAACTCTTGATTTCATGTGTTTTAGTATATTATAATTTTTTTTATTTCGAGGAATGAAAGATGAAGTTTTATAGCGATCTTGATAATCATATTTAATAATTAATCAACTAAGAAATAATGGTATGAACAATCTGGTAGTTTTCATTTTTTGTCTGTTTATAATAGAGAACAATGTTAAAAGAATTTCAAACAATAATGAAAAATTAAGGACATATTATTGGCCACATTACTACCAACTTCTGTAATTCTACATGTCTAAACGATTATTTGACATTAATGATACTTTTGTACTTTTTACAAAATTGATATTTTAAAGGTATATTGTGAGCAGGTATAAGACCATTGAAGGCAACTTTTACACAAGAGTTTATTTGGCTCATTCGTCCTTCGTCTAAAACTCCATTTAAAATATTATTATTTACAATTAAGTTGTTTTAAAAACTAAACACACTGTCTTAAATAAAAAGTAATATATTCAGCAAGTAGAAAGCATAAGTATAAATTTTTTTATGAAGCAATGTTTTCTTTAACCTCTAAATTAAACCCTAGTTGCGGGTAGCAAAACTTAGTTGAAAAACATTAGAAACACAAACGAACTAGCTTATGATACAGAATAATAAATATGTTTAAACAATGAAAGTCTTTAAAATTTTGTACTTTTTAAGTTCTTGAATTATGGGTGATTAAAACCTTACCCATGGTGGCATTTCATGCGTGTCTGAGCTCCTATGGTGATAGTTGAGAACAACAACAGTCATAACAACAGAGAAGGCAACCATTATCATAATACAAGCAAAATAGGTGCCTGCAATGAAAGAGTTTTAGTTCTATGCTTGATCTTAAAATGAAGTGAATATGTTAGGAAATAAGTAAATTTATACGAAATTGTTATTTTATAACAAAAAATAAATAAATATTTTTTTGTTCCATTTTTTTTTTACCTCAGTTACGAAACAGTCTTAATTTTAACGACAATGTGTATTTTTTGTTGAAAATTTTAATGATGCGTATTTAATGGGGGGCCACTGCAATTGTGATATTGCTCAATTCTTAAGCAATTAAATAAAAACTTATGCTCCTTTTCTGTCAAGAACTAATAATATTTTATCAACGTTATAATAAAACTGATTTTATTTTCCCAATTGGATTTTTCAATGGAATTTTTGGTTATGCAATATTCAAAGATTTCTCATTATATCACTAAGCCTTTTCTTGAAAAATTTCGAGTAAATATTATTCCGATCGTTTTAGAATGTGTAGTCTTGTACAATCCTTGATATTTTTCATTATGACCGTATTGACTCCTTAGGAAAATACAATCGAAAATTCTAAAATCTAAATGTAATTAATTGATAAAACGCAATCCTTACATATTACATTTATAAAAATAAGTAAAAAATATTTTTCTAATAAGAAAAATAAAACGACTTTAAAAAAAACATTTAGCTTTTATCAATCAGTGGATAGGCATTATGATATATTCCAGTTGAATAAAACACACTTTTGCACCAATGCATTTGCACCAATTCATTTTTTTTAAACAAACTATGAAACATTTCTAAACTACTTGAAAATTATGCGGCAAGAATACTATAGTTTAGCAGCAGCATGCGTCATGGCAAAATATTTGACAAAACTACATTTTACTTTGGAACATTTTGAAAGATGTATTTTGAAAATGCGATATGCACATGCACTATTTAAATATTAGAAGAAACAAAAAATATTGAAGTTAAAGCCCAAACATTCACCTTGCCAAACGTAAAGAATAGATTAGGACTAAAAAAAAGTATATTTATTTTGGGTGATAAACCTTAAGAAAATAATGAAATTATTACATAATGAAATATTTTTCTTTAGATTTTTGGGATTTTGTTATGATTATTTTATGCTTTAGGTCTTGTATATATTTATTCAATAATTGTTGCGTAAAATTATAAAACTGTTGCAGTTTCAAAACTTATATTCTTTAAAAAATAGATACAAGTTATAAAATTGATGGAATTAACTATATAAATGGACTGTTTGATTTGGAAGTAACAGTTAACATAGTAAAATTTATCGACGAATAAATTAAAACTATGGAAAAAATGTTCGAATAGCATTTCAAAAAGGCAATTTCTTTATAAAAAATCAATTCAAGCACAATGAAAACATGCATCCACAATATTATTTTAATAAACTTAAAATTTAAAATTAAACAGTTCCACAACTCATTTTCCTTGAAATCAAATATTTGATGACGCATTCATTTAAGGGGTCACAGGAGTCTTAAAAATGTGCAAAGAAGATACTACAAAGCATAGTTTGATCTTTCATGTCATTTTTTAACTACTCAATAAATGAGTATAATTTTTTATATGTAATTCTAAAGGATTTATTTATTATAAAACAAGTTTTAAAATTTATGAAACTTTAGCCAAAACTAAAATAAATGATATTAAACATGAAGCTATTTGAACACATTGTGATTAGGCTTGCGCGGCAAATTGTGGGGTCAAAATTGAAAAAATGACCAAGAAAATGACTTTATATTGTACAAATATGTACAAACAAAGACTTATACCTAAATTCTCAGCTCAATTTTAATTAAAAATTATTTTAAGAACTTTTTTCTAAAAAAAATTAATAAAAATTTTAAAATTTTGATTTAAATTTTTTTTTAATAATTTCTAATTGAAATCGAGCTGAGAATTTAGGTATAAGTCTTTGTTTGTACATATTTGTACAATATAAAGTCATTTTCTTGGTCATTTTTTTTAATTTTGACCTCACAATTTGCCGCGCAAGCCTAACCACAATGTGTTCAAATAGCATGTTTAATATCATTTATTTTAGTTTTGGCTAAAGTTTCATAAATTTTAAAACTTGTTTTATAATAAATAAATCTTGTAGAATTACATATAAAAAAATTATACTTATACATTGAGTAGTTCAAAAATGACATGAAAGATCAAACTATGTTTTGTAGTACCTTCTTTGCACATTTTTAAGACTCCTATGACCCCTTAACAAACAGTTAACAGTTAATTTCTTATCAGACAACAACATATTTTATAAATCGTACACTTAATGCACTGTTAATAATGTTTGTAATACAACACTCTTACTGGGTATTGGATATTTATAGGAATGCAACTATTGGTGAACTAAATTGTCATGCAGATAATGACATGCTAATTCGTGTAATGGAAACCATTACGTCGATATATTTATTGAAATATAAATTGACCCGTATGTTGTTCTAATACATTAAAAATAACATTGTATTCTTATTGGCAGACAAAAAATTATTGAATTAGCTTTTAAAATATTTATTTTAAATTGCAAATAGACTTCAGTAAATATATAATGTTTAGCTTCGTGTTTTTGTTGGAAAAGAAAAACTGAGAAAGGTCCATCTAAACAAAATGTCAGATTAAATTTCTAGGTGAAATAAATTATTCACAATGTACTGACGCAGTGCTCATCAATGATTCTAGTGCCACTACAATTTTTAAATCTAATCCTGCAGTGATTTTTTTGCAAAGTGTACCAGTGTGTCTACAAAGAATAAACACTGCTGCGACAAAGAATTTTTTCACTTAAGATTTGTCCATGCATTTGCTTAATTTAAACATTACTTATTTGTAGTTTAAGTTTTAAATATACATAAAGTAGTTAATTAGCTATATTTGAAGTATTTCAATGACTAATAGATAGTTGAAAAACAGAGGATACTCGAATTCCATGAAATTAGTAAATTTGTTTTATAGTAAACACGTTTATTCTCTTTGATGTGAAGTTAGTAGGTTCAAATCTTACTTTTTTTCTATTTCTTCAAATATTTGTAAAACATTATTTGAAATTTTGCCAGAATAACAGAAAAAATCAGCCCAAACATATTATTTTTTGTGTTGTGATTTACTTTTTAAACGGTTTGTAAAATAATGAATAAAAGATGTTCGTCCAAAAGATCGTTCGATTTCTGTCCGAAGCTTCAATCCATTGCAGTTTTTAAACTTCGATTTTTTTACACGCTCATGGGTTTTCCATATAGAACAGCCAATATGAGGAAAAATTCAATACAATTGGAAAAAAAAATTGTAAATTTAGTGTCTCACATAGATGTTTTTTCAGAAATTTTTGCTGCATAACGTATTCAAAAAATTACAAAATGGAATAAAAAATAGTCTCAAAAAGCTACATCAAAGTATAGCCTTTTTGATACACCACGCAATTTTTAAGTGTTGTGCTTACTCGACGAAACAATAATAGTTAAATTTTAGGAATCCACAAAATTTCTTTAAATAACAAGAACTATGTGGAAGAAAGTGCTAAGTGACAAAAAGATGAAACGAGAAAATGAGCTTTTAAAGTTTTTCCTTTGCCTTTAGTTACTTTAAAACCGGTTCATTCGAACTATAAAAAATACATTCAAGTTTTGGCAAAAAGGGAAACTTATCTTTAAAAGATAGAATAATGTGTTCATTGACTCAAAAATCTATTATTTAAAAAAAAATATATTTTAGCAAGTTCTTCCACTCAACTCTTAATACGTCACATTCATCATTTTATATTTAAAGTAATCTTTGGGATGCTTTATAGTTCAGTATCAATCAATAAAACCACATTCGTGGAGTACCACCCCTTTGCAACACCCCCTCGCGACTTAAAATACTTCATTTAAATAATTCATATCTAAACGGGTACTCGCAGCAGTGTTTATGCATTTAGTTTCTCTTCGTGCACAAAGTGGGCAGTGTGCTTTTTTGAAGCCAGATAGTGGAGTGCACACGAAAAGAACCTATTAAGGACACGGCATCCGATGTCGGGGGAATGATCTTGGCTACCATCAGGAGGTAGACTGTCAGGGACAAAAGGACTGTCACACCTGAAAACGGAAGGGATTATATTGTAGGGGAACACAGACGGGATACATATAAGGGTCTGGAAAGTGTGCAAATGTTTTCCATGGTTATTATGTACTGTAGAACCAGTTTTTTCTAGTATATTTAGCATTAGTGCTTATATTTGATTTATAACGATACATTTATTTACTTCCGTTGAAATTGAATTAATTTTATCATTGTAAGAGACATAGACGGGATACATATAGGGGTTCGGAAAGTGTGCAAATGTCTTCAATGGTTGTTCCGTACTATAACAGCAAATTTTTCTTTTTAACATTTGTGCTTTTATCTAACTCATAACGATACATGTATTTTTTTCGTTGGAAATTCTATTTTTACTCATTTTAAGGAACACAGACGGGATACATATAATTATTCTGAAAGTGTGCAAGGTACTTCTGCACTATAGCTACAAGTTTCCGTTAGCATTTTTTAACATCTTCTGTATTTTTTTTATTTTATTTAACTTATAACTGTAGATTTATTTATTTTCTTTAAGATTCTATATTTTTCTTATTTTGTATCTTACTTTTAATTAACAGTTATTATAAATCTTAAATACGATTATATTGCATACGAATTTCAAAGCAACATAAGGCTATTCTTTGTCACAGCAAAAAACATTAAAGCAATTCAAAAGTCAGGCAGTTTCAAACTCATGCTTCCAGGCAAATATTTACACAATGGAGGAAAACACACATGGATTGACAAACACAAGACATCTTGGATGGCAGACATTTCAGGCTGGAAAAGGAGAAAAATGCGGAAATGTATGATGATGCATAACCTATTATTGAGACGGCATCAGATGTGGGTGGCATGGCTTCAGCCAACTGCAGCATGAACACGGTCAGTGAAAGCAAGATGGTCACACCTGGTGGCAGAACAATCTTCATGAAGAATTCATGTGTCTCGAATATACTCTCCTTCATTTAATCAAGTTAATTTCTAAACTAGAATGTATTGATCCCAACACTTTATTCAGTTCAGCAAAATCAATTTTAAAGTGCATAATGAATATATTAAAATGTCATTTTTTTTTCAATTTAAAAAAAAATAATGCTGCTAAAAATAATAACTGTGTTTTTTAAAGAAGACAATATATAGCCATCTAGCATTGAAATGTAATAATTCATTTATTTAAATTGACCTCAATAAAAAAATCATCTTTTCGCACAATCTAAGAATTTCTGAAAATGATAATACTATCATTTTTCTTAAAAAGTGAAGATTAAGTTCAATATATAGTTAGTAATGTTATTGATTGCATTACTCTTTGATTGAACCACAGGAATGGTATCTTCAAGTTTTAAAATATGTTGAATATTATGATATAAAATAAGGGATTATTGACACCCGGTAATAGTTTTAAAAAATCTACCTAATTCTGAGAAAGTAAGAAAGCGGCAGTTTTTATCTATCTAGATTTAAAATAAAATAAATGTTAATAAATTAATTTAATATAGGAATTAATTTATCATAGGAAGTCAGCATATAATGCGTACGATAGTAACGCATTTGAATATTTTTCTACTAGTAATATTTTTAGATATTATGTATTTAAAGCAATATGCCGTACAAGGCTACTGAGCAAAGCCTAGCATGGCAATCCATACTTTAAAAAAAGTCTTTTTGGTACCAGCTAGACATTGACAAGTCACGTTTTGGAACAGTTCTATTTAAAAATGATTATACACTCTCAGAAATAACACTTTCATTTTTGACGATTCATTAATCCTCAAGCCGCATTTCGTTAATTTTGAGGAGTGTTTCTTCAAACTATCACGTGATTTTTGAGTAAACGTGAATCCTCACTTTTACAATCGTGATTTGACGATTCTGTATCTTGATTTTGAGGAAACTGAATCTCATTGTTGCCCTCACATGCTCAAAAATGACGAAATATATCTTTAGATTAGACGAAATTCAAATCCTCATAAAAATGACGATTCAAATTTCCTCACTTTGAGGAAACGAAAACTCGGAGCATTTGCCTGTAAATGAATCGTCAAAATTAAGGAAAATTTCGTCGTTTTTGAGCATTCATTTTTGAGAGTGTAGTGAGTACTAGATAAAGTAAAGTGAAAAGATTCATTTTTACCCAGAGTAAGCTTCTCTCCTGAATCTGGTGGCAGTGCGAACCCTAGCAGGGCCATGGACGATATGAGGACGCATGGTATGATGAGGTTGAATCCGTAGTAGAGCGTCCTCCTTCGTATGTGGATGTAGAATGTCACATCGACGTAAGGCTCTGGACAGCAGGCGTACACCATCACGTTGCGCTGTCCGGGCAGTGCTAGGACATTTAAGTGGTCAATGTACGGGTAATAATTAAAGGCATTATACATTGTTAAAAATTTCAGTTCAACGTTGAACCAAATATTGGTGAAAAATGAAGAACTTCTAGAAGATGCACCATAAAATGGTTCAACCAATTATAACATTCTGGAAATAGACCTGCTTTCACGAAAAATTGGTTCGACTTCAACTCCAATAGCACGATAGTTCGGTTCAAATTCTACTAACCGCATCCGACAATTTAACTGTTTACTCAAACGCAGCGCCATGACTGAGTAGTACTGTTTCTGCTTGAGAATTGACCAGTCCTTGGACGAGTGGTTATGACATCAGCCTAGAGTTTCATGCATCTCAGGAGAGGCATCTCGGGGGTTCGAATCCCACCTACTGCCAGACATCCTATAAATCGGATCTCTTTCTTGGGACAGACGTGCTCGTTAAATCTGTCTGGTTTTAAGTCTCGACGGCGTTAGCTTACGAGATACTGTTTTTTTTCTCCACCTTTCACTTGTATTATGCATTGGGAGAACCTTTTTATGGTTCAACCTCTCACCATAGTTACGCAATTTGAAAATACCATTTTATGGTTCAACAGTCTACCAAATCATGGTTGCAGCAAATTTGAACCGTATTTTGGTTCAACCTTGAACTATCATTTTTAACAGTGTATTGTATGGTAGGTACATATATATTCCAGCTTGTGTGCATGTTCAGATAACCGCTTACAAGCTTTCGTCAGGTGGGACAGACACAGAAAGAGTTTTTACAAGCACAAGGGACACACAAAGAAAGGACAACACAAACACATAGACAAATAACAACATTTATTGACGGTCACAAACATCCATGCCTGACCGGGATTCGACCCCGACCCCATCAGCTCAAAGGCTAGCATCCTAACGATTGCGCCACCGGGACGGCGATTGAAGGCATTTAGTTCCGTGTGTCTCTCGGTTTGCGGAAAAGTTATGGATCAGTTACGTTACTTCATTAGGGGATCAGTCACTTGTCCTGCACAATGATATAGTCGCTTAAGTTCCCACATGTGCTATCTTAATTTACACATATGTAGAAATCTACTGAACGGTAACCCTTGGTGAACTTTCCAAAATCGCGCCAAAAGTCGGCCGAAAACCCAACCGAAATAAACAAATAACGGTCAGATAGGTTTGCCGGAAAACGTCGTCGTTGCGAAGTCAAATTGTTCGAATCATCAGTTGAAAGTCAGACAGTTGCCACAAACAAATTATTTATCGCCAAATCCGAAAAAATCGCGACAAGGGTAACCGTACAATAAATCTGACCCTTACACATCAATGAGATACACTCTTAAAACAAAAGAGTGAAATCCACTCCAGTTGGAGAAGTGCATTTTCGACACCCTAAAGGCATGCATATTTTCTCAGACTGAGTTAAAATCACTCGTTTGGAGTGATCCTGTCGGAGGTTTAACACACAAAGGATCCACTCCAAAAGGAGAAGTGCATTTTCCAGTCTGGAGGAGTGAAATCCACTCAGACTGAGTTAAATTCGAAGTGTTTGTTTTAAGAGTGTAGCACTTGTGCGAACTTAAGTGACGATATATGTTCTGTTGTGAGCAAATAAACTGCAGTAACTAGCCTAATGACTTGGAACCTAATTAAAAACACTCCATTACTCTACCTTAAACGAATTCACCTTGGGAAAGACTAATTATGTCAGAGCAAAAATTGCTCAATTCATTGTTGTGGTTACTGCGTTTTACCAGCGTAGGGCAGTGTTGCATGCAAGATTGTTAATTAAGCGAACCTGAATAATATTTAACAACTGTTGAACGGTATTTTATGTAGTATCCTTCGATCAAAATGATGTTTCAATAAGAGGTTTTACACGCAATATAACACGCAGACAACTTGAGTTGCGTTAAAATAACTATCTCAATATCAGTACGCAAGCCTTTCTTATTTTCAGAAAGTCTAATACAGCCTAGAAACATAGACAATAATTTTAAACATTTAACAAGTTAAATGTTAATACCGCCTGAAACAAAAGCGATCGTTTGAGACTCATTTTAGTGCAAAGACTTATATTTTCGTGTCCAATTTGATTACTAAATTTATTTATGATTTATATTGTACGTATTAGAGTTTCACATTTGAAGATACAAACAGCATTGACCGTTAAATACCATGCTTTGCGAGCGAACACAAATATCACTAACTAACACAAGGAAAAAAAATACTATTCCAACATAAAATCGCGTTTGTAATTTCCAGTCGGAAAACTTTATTAAAAAAGGAATATTTATTTAAAAGTAACGACAAATCAATTATGTACATACTATGCCAAAGTTAGACCAGTTTTATAAACTAAAATATATCTCGATACGTTCTAAATCTTTGCTTTGAATACCATTTCTTAAGCATCCTCATTGTCAGGTGTAGGTACCCAAGTAAACAATTATTGATGACCCCTGAGCTTCCCCAAGCACATTACTTGGATGAGGAATGCAAAAGGAAATAGTTCATTTATTTTAGCCACATAAGACTGTTTCTCACTTTATGCTTTTACACATTCGCTCGCTTGTATTCACAAGTGGATACAAGGTATACGAAAAGAAAAATCCTAGCGTATTCTCAACTGAATCAGAAAATACGCTATTATAAATTATAAAAGCTTAATCTACGGGCATATAATTTTGGTTGTTGCACTACTGATTCAGACTTATACAATTTTAAACATATGAACTCATATTTCATCAACTAGAACTCACATTTAACCAATTCTTGTCCAATATTTGGAATTCCATTAACGTATTCAGTATAGAAAGGAAATGCCTTAACTTTAATGATTTTAAGTTATTTTCCCTGGAACCTTATTTGTAATAAATAAATTGTTCAAGACTACGGTATTTATTATGTCATTTATTCAATGTATTTAGATACTCTAAAATTTAGAAGAAAAAGCGTCCCTATTTTATCTACTGGGTAAATGGTTTGGAGAACCAAAATAAATTGACACCAAATGAGAAAACAAAAAATATTTAGAAGAAAATATTTTTAGCAGCTTGTAATAAACAAATGGCAGTCAGTATAAAAATGATTAATCATTTAAAAAATAATTTTAACTTCATTTTGATATTCGTTTATAAAGTTGTATGAATTATTCTACGCATAAGTGGATGTGGAGCATTTTTTTTTTTTTTGCACTGGCAAAAAAAATACGTGTTTCACAATAAATCTAGTTAACTTTGTGCTGTAATCATTATATTTGTGGTAATATGTAAGTGCAACATTTAAATTTATTTGAACCATTACTCCGTAATAAATGTTTTATTTCCTAAACATAATTTCATTTTACTAAATAAATTATCATTGACTCCTTGTATAATATCTGCAATTAACACTATAACATTCAATACAAGAGTTAATACTGAAAGAAGATTAATACGAAAAACAAAAAGTATCTATTTCCTCTAGATACGTATTACCAATAAGGTCCCACTCTCCATTTGTAATATAGGTAGACAAATCTCCTCCATCCTCACTGGCTAGTCTCAAGTCCAACTGGAACCCGTCATAGGTCCAAGACCCAAATTTCATCTCGCACCGTTGGTCGTCGAAAGGGAACCAAGTGATGTCGATCTTGCAGGTGCTCTTGAAGATACCTGGAGGAATGTAGGTGCAGCTGCCGTTGTTGCGGACTACGACGTTCGTGTGGTAGGTTCCGTCGAACTTCTCATCTGCACTGGAAGAAGAACGATCTGTCAGTTATCCAAGTTCCGATTATACGGTAGTTCAAAAGAAAAATCTTTTTTTTCGGGAGTCTCATGACCTTATGCATTATTTTGGATATCCTAAAACTCCTATTATGTCCTTCCTATCCTGACAATGTATTATTTTTAACATTAGCCCTTTATTTCGAGTAAAAACAGCACATTTCTAGCATAATATTTTTGCTTGTTCTAAAACTAACCCAATGTCTTAACGTTATTTTCCTAATTTTGTTAGAATCGAACTAAAATTATTTCATTTTCTTAACCACTCATGGTTAAAAATACTGTTGTTGTTGTTTCTAATCCCAGGTGTCAAGCAGAGCTACACCACCTCCATGAAACTATAAATGTCCAAAAAGTCCAAGAACAAAAGCGGGTCGCTCAGGATGTCAGAAGTTGAGAACTGCAAGCAATTGAAGATATGTTTCGGGGTTAAAAATACTATAGGTGATGAAAGTATTTTTGCGGAAATAATACTATATGTATTTGCTATATTACTTTTTTCAATTACTGTAAATGGCGTAAATGGCAATAATTCAAGCTATTATTTATTTTATAATTTATTTAAATTGTAAACATTAACTTTGGAGTACAAATATTTTTACCTGTTGTACATTAACACATCTGGCTTCCATATCCTCCATGGAGGTATTCTTAGATCTTTGACGCCTCCGTATTCACTGGCGTTCCATCGCAAATTCACATCCACCCATTCCTAAAAAAGTAACACAGATGATTAAGTAATTTCCCTTGCTTTCTGAAAGTGTAACATCGAAAGGAAAATAGTCTCAATAGATCCGTCCTAATTTATGCATCAAAGACTTGGGCAATGACTCTACTTGATGAAGAGACTTTGAGTATTATTGAGTGGAAAGTTTTGGGCTGCATACTTAAAGTACAAAATTACATACAAATTGATGTACCCAAGTACTTCAGACACTAAAATGGGCTGAACACCTGGCCAGAATTAAAGATGATAGTCGATGCAAAAAAAATCCTTCTGACATAGCTCATGGAGCCTAGGTCTCGCGGAAGACACCATCTGAGGTGGATCGATTGTCTCGAAAGATACCTGAAGATCCTAAATGCTATTACCAACTGGGGAACCTTCGCCAAGAACCGATTTGCTTGGCGGTGACTTCTGGAGAAAGCCAGGATCCACCCAGGACAGTCGTGCAATAGAATGAATGATTCAGGAGAAATTCCCCTAATTTAGGTCCCTTCGGTAATTTTGTCTTTTAAAGAGGACACTAATAATACTTTCTCAAAAAATAATTCTAAGTACAGCTATGGCATAGAAGTTGTTCCGTTTATATTGAGCCGTAGTGATCGTAAAAAGAAACGTAGATTAGCTACACTTGTCAGTTACATTGAAACTACAATAAATTGTTTTCCAAATCAATGTTTTTCCTTTGCTGGAAACATAACCCTTTTCAGCAAATTAGAGGGGGTCCAAATATCACAGCTATAAATGGATATGTTTCCTTGCAGTTGCTCCCTTAAATGTGTGATTGATCAAAAGGTTTCATAACTATTCAGATTACGCGTACCGCAATAAAGATAAAAAACAATTAGTTATAAGACATTCAAACATAAAATAACTGTTGTTTTTAAAATTATTAGTATTAGTTCTAAAAAATTTCTAAAAATGTCCTACTTACCATACAAACATATTTTTTGATCAATAGTTTGTAAACTAATGATTTTTATCCAAAAAACTTTTCTTAAACTATTTTCTGGCATAATCTTATTGACTTTTGATTTTTTTACTGAACAAAAAATGTTCACGAAATGGGGTAATATTATTCTAATTTATATAACTTAAAATCGATAAAACAGCAATCTTAAAGTGGAGTAAAAAAAAAAGAGTTTAAAAGTTTGATAAATTGAAGTATGTACCTCAAACATCGATATGAAACTTCTTTTTAGCCCTTTAAATGGAAAAATAAACACACTTCATCACAAATACTGCAAAAATTTAAATAGAAAACTGCTTTTATAGCCTAAAATAATTGCGTTGCTTCACTTTTTTGCACTAAACGGAATATATTTAACAAAAAATAAATATTTTAAAATTAAAAAAAACCCTCCAAATTATCTAAATGTTTGTTGGTTTACATTATTCATGGCTTTTAAATTAAATGAACCACGTATATGCTGCTGAAAACTTAAATTTTTTCAGTTTCTGTCACTCTTCGTATTTAATATGAAAATCGGTGGTCAAGTAATAACAATGAAAATATGTAAATCCATTTAAGCCATTTTATGATTGAATTTGAATCTTTCGATTTAGCTAACTGAAATTAATTCAACTACTACTTGAACCTTTTAAAGAAAATTGTTATGGACTTGCCACAAGAGTTCAATTACTATAAATTGCCACTTTTAGACAATGAGTGTGCTTGTGAAATAACCTGGAAAATCTTGTCTAGCGTTGCCGTTAAGTGAGAAAAATATTTGAAGAAAAATACTTATGCGTAATGATGCATAAATTTTTCCACTGATCTTCAGCTTAAAATGTTATGATCCAATACATTAAAATAAAGCACTCAGAATTTTTTAACGTTAGTAAATAATTTTGAATGTTACGTGCTTTCGTACGAAAACGGTTCTCTTATTTTGTTTCATGTATATTTTTTTAAAATACATGTATGAAACCTTTTACTTGACAAACAATTTTAAGTATATGTTTTAAAATATATCTCTAACAAACTAAATTTCCCCTAGATTTGATCACTTAATCACCTCTTCTTTTAGGAAAACAACCAGAACTTAAAATCGTGATTTAAAATAAATTTGGAAATCAATTGCTTCATTATTAGGAATTGCAACAAGAAAATTACCAGAAATAAAATGCTTGTGCAAGCAAATCTATTATATTATCTAATGTACCAATAAAGCGTGTAAGCGGGAAATAGAGTAAGTAATAAATAAATTTAAATTAAAATTTCATTAATTTGAAATTTTTATTTAAAGGTATAAAATAAAACTTATTCAATTAAATTAAAATGTACATCATTTGGAGTCGTAAAAAATCAAAAATAATTATTTTTCTAATAACGTATTCAATTTTTTAACCGTATTACAACATATTTGAAACAAATATAATATTTAAGAGTAAAAGCTGCTTGCTTTTTAGTTTTTTAGCACTAAATTAAATTTATTTGAAGCAAATAGAACGTTTAAAATTCTGAAACTTCTCTTAACACAAGCTCTTATTTAAATTTCACAATTTAATCAATTATGTAAGCGGTGGGTGAATAACTTTCGAGTTTATTTAGGACACGCACACGTTACACTCTTATCTTTTTATTTATATAGCTTTATAAAATAAACGAACCATTGATCAAGAGACAATTCAATATCATCCTACGTTTTTGAGATTTTTTAATGGAAGAAAAAAATTCAAAAAATGGTATAAAGAAATTCGAGATATTTATTAGGACAATATACATGAACTGGATATCAATTAAGTTATTTTTTGATCAAATTTTTTGTTTCAAACATTTCGAAAAATAATTTAATGTACAGCTGGGGAAAAAAAAAACGCTCCACCCCACGTTTCTCAGCTGCTATTGGACAAGGAACTTTGTGAAAGGTGTCATTTTTCAGGAAATAGCGTAAGGAACTGAGAACTGGCAAAAAAAATTATATAAGGGGTCGTCTACATATTAAAATGTGTACCAACTTTGAAAATTCCAATAGGAACACCCAATTTTTTTTACATAAAAATGTTCAGCACCTTTAAAATACCCCATGTGTAAAAAAGAATTATTTACTTTGCATTATTTGCTAAGCTATAAGCAATCAAAGTTGAATGCCCATAATGTTAAAAAAATTTCATAAACTTTTATTCATATCTCCACAAATAAAAGGAATTAAAGAAAGTTTTTTTTTCATTATATACTTCTTAATCTTCCAAAAACAAATCACACAATTTTTTTCATCAATTTTTCAGTTTTAATATTTTTTTATTTAAATTTATATAATAAAAAATAAAACATGAATAGCAACCCCAATTTTTTTTTACATAAATCGATAAAGTAGATCAAGTAGAACCAAAATCCCAAATTTTTTAATTCAAAAACAATTATTTGCCGAGTTATTGTAAAAAAACTGAAAAAGACGAATTTTAGGGATCGTGTAAAAAATTACTTGGCGAATTCGATCCTAACTTGCATGATCGTTTGGTGATTGAAAAGCATTTGTTGATAAATTTTTATTCAAATTATTGATGTCTGAAAAAAATCTAAAAATATTTTCTTATTTCAAGTACATACAATGTATTTTGTTTGTCGAATTAACTTTTAATTATATCGATTACTATGTTTTTAAATATATGTTATTTCCAATACAATTTCAAGAAGTGAGTATCAAAAATAAATATGCTAAAATATAATTGGAATTCGGTTTTCAGTATATTTTATTGTAACCACATTGCTTATTTAAAATTATTAGTGCCTACTTTCCTTGATTATAAATCATTGCCCAATCATTCTGAATAATGTATTTTGCTTTCCTTAAGGGGTCACAGAAGTCTTAAAAATGTGCAAAGAAGATACTACAAAGCATAGTTTGATCTTTCATGTCATTTTTTAACTACTCAATAAATGAGTATAATTTTTTTATATGTAATTCTACAGGATTTTTTTATTATAAAACAAATTTTAAAATTTATGAAACTTTAAGCCAAAACTAAAATAAATGATATTAAACATAAAGCTATTTTAACACATTGTGATTAGGCTTTTCAAAGTTGGCACTCATTTTAATATGTAGACGACCCCTTATGCAATTTTTGTTGCCAGTTCTAAATTCCTTACGCTATTTCCTGAAAAATGACACCTTTCATAAAGTTCTTTAACCAATAGCAGCGGAGAAACGAAGGGTGGAGCGTTTTTTTTTTTCCCCAGCTGTACCTTAACAATAGAAAACAACCCTATTTATACCTAGGTACACATTTTAAAAAGCTTATTTAAAATAGAAAACCGTTTTTAATAGTAATAATACTTTACAAATTAGCAATTGCAAGGAAAACAAGCGGAACGGAACTTCAAACACATGTTGGTAAAAGATTTCTAGAGAAAAAAAATCGTCAAAAGTACATTAAAGACGCCGAAATTGGTAATTATATGGACATACACAGCACCAAAGTTGGTTTCTGCGAAGAAATTTCTCCTCCAATTCAATAATTGGGTGTTTCTTTTTCTTTGGTCTACCTTAGCTTTATCTAAGCGAAACTGTGCGCTAAAAACCTAAAACTTATTTACAGCTAGTATATGGAAATAAATAATCATATGGCAGTAAACTCTAAAGTTTATCACTGAAATAGTTTTTTTCTTCAAAATTATATTTTTTATGAAATGTATTATAACATGATATTTTTTATGAAAAGATATTTACATACTTCCCTATGCATGGCTATAGTGCTTTAAAATATCATTGCTGATATCCAACTAGTAGCTTTGATAATAGATGGTAGTTAATAATCATTTAGAAAATCTCTCAATTATTCTATATAATAGGGTAAGGTGGGGTAAGTGGGGCATGTGGACCACCCCCCTGGCATTTTCCGAATTATGTACGTGAAAAAAATATGTTACAATATTTTTACGTATTTATCCCAATCGATGCAGGAAACATTATGGCATCATTTTCATTTAAGTATGTAACAAGGTACAATACTTTTTGTGAATTTTTTTTAAATTGCATCTTTTCGTAATTCACTCCATCATACTATTTTTTTTTATTTATTTCCAAACGGTTCATGATACAAAACAAAATTTTATATATTTTGAAAGTATATAAAACATAGTATATTTTTGTAGTGTCATGTACTTGTGATGTTAATAAGGTTAAAAGAAAATTGGGGTGGCACATTTACCCCGCATTTGTGGTAAGTGGGCCACCACAATGGCGGGGTAAGTGGGCCAAAGGTGGACCACTTGCCCCAACTCTTTAATATACTTTAAAAAAAAGTCATATTCACTTATTCATAGGGTTAGTCATATTCACTATTCATAGTCCTATTTATTGACATAGGCCAGTTTACAATCTGTAGCGCTAAATTGTTTTTTCACTACATGCAAAAATGACAAGATGAAAATTAACGTATTTTTTTCTTTTAGTAAGCTTGCATGCCAGAAAAAGTTGCTATGGGGGAACTATTAAAGATACATCATAATTTTTTTTTCAAACACTCAAAAAATCATGTAGATAATTCCACTTGCCCCACCATATCTCTACCAGTTATGTGTAAAAATATATTAGAGGGGTGGCCCACTTACCCCACCTTGCGGGGCAAGTGGGCCACTCGGATGACCAAAAAAAAACATATTTTTTAAATTTGTTATTTGCCAATTTGTGTAAAGTTTAACATGGGTACAGTAATAACAAATGAGAGAATGGATCACAGAAAAAAATAAGTTGTTAGGCTGATTATATCCAGTGGTATGAGGGTCTAAAGTCGAATTATGCCAAAAGGTGGCCCACCTACCCCACCTTACCCTACTTAAAACATTTATATAATATGTACAACTCAACATACGTTCATTTACAAAAATATTTTGATATGGTTCCTAGAATTTTGAGTTATTAAATTTTCATTAGTGATAATACTATTGTGATCCCTTTAAAATTGAATGCATTTTTTTAAGAGTTAAAAAAATTATATCCATGTAAGCGAAAAAACTATGGACTTCCATTTTTCTGAAGTAGGCCTAACGATTTATAGCCTTCGTATTTTTATGAACATGTTTATATTTTGACAAAATGTACTACGTTGAAATTGGGCTATTGTGCGCGTATTCCACTCGATTATTCTTCTTAAAAATTTTATTTGCATTATTTTTCAGAGGCAAAACTTTGTTACAAAATTTATTTTTAAAGTTATGTTTGGTAATTGAAGAATTGGAGAATCGAGAAACTATTTTTCTATTTTCATTACTTTGTCCCTATTTTTATATACACCTTTAAAACAGTATGCAATTGATAGGTGTTTGAAAAAGAACTTCCAATACCGAGCAACAACTTTCGTATAAAAGAACACATAAAATATTCAACCCCTACCTTTTTGTTTCTTATTTGATCATTATTTCCTTTTTGAAATTTCGATAGTTTTCTGAACCCTTGCATATAATTCTCTGTGAGGAACGGGCGTCTCAAATATCAAGACTGAAATTGTGATTATATAGTAATTATTTTCTAAATCTTCTTTGAAAAATCTTCAGAAACTTTTATATTTTCCTTACTTGTATGCCAATCAAAATTCTTCGTTGCATATTTAACCAACGTCTTGGATATTCTTGGTTTGTTTCCTTTTCCAAAAGATTTTTTTTTATATTTTCATACGAGGAAAATGTTTAACGTCGAATGATCTCAAGTGATCATAGCAACAATAATGGTTGGTGAATAAACTGTTTATTGTGCATAATGAAATATGTAGTAAAGCATATAAACATGTTATTTATTTAATAATACATTTCGTATTACAGTGCAATATTTAAAAAATCGCAATACACTTTAAAAACTGAAAAAAAGTAATGAAGCTATTAAGAATTCACGATTTGGAAATAGAATGAATAAATGTTGAGTTTGCAATAGTTGGCTTTTAGGACGTCGCGTCTTAAATAACGATCCAGTCGCAACTTGCATCATAGCTTAAGTTCGAATAAAAAGTATATCACCACATCTGAAGCTTGTTTTGTGTACAAGGTCATATCATTTTAACTCCCCGTATTTGTTCTAGACATAATAAATAATAAACACTAAAAGAAAACGAATTTTTTAAAGCGTTAATAACATATATCTTTAGTTGCATATAATCTTATAATTATAATTGGTTCATAGTGACGAAATGATGCCACCTTCTTCGATTAAATAATTATTTCATATCAAAACACTTTTGACATACATAAATTTTACGACCTCAAATTTTTCATATTATTATCATTATTTCATATTATTATCATTATTTTTCATGTATATTATAATATTATTCTAAATATATCTTACCAAGTTTAGCCAAACGTTTGTTGTAATGATCTGGTTCTTTTCTTCCTGAAAAAAAGTAATAAATCTTATTTTAAATTAAATTTACAAATTATTTAAATATAGATACTAGACAATATAAATATTTTGTACAATATAGTATCTATATTTTAAACATGTATTTTTTGAAATTATGCAGTACATGTAAAATATGTTACTTATCATTAACAAACATATTGATCAACATATCAAAATAAGGTTAAAGTTAACAAGTATATTTTTTTAGTAGATTTCAATAATATAATTCTCCATTGATTTTTTACACCTGTAGCACCGATTGTCATTTCTAAAGAGTATTAATAACTGAACGAGGAGTAACTATTGAGAAACAGAATCAAGGTCATGAAACAGAGAGACATGGAGAGATTAAGTTTTACCTTAAATAGCCGGAACAGAGGACATGATCAGAAATTGAAGAAATCGTGCTTTAGAAGGGAGGTAAGAACACATTTTTTTTCAATGGAGTTGTCAATGAGTGAAATGCTTTAAAAGATTATGTTGTGCATTCGAAGAGAGAAGAAGATTTTAGGAAGAATCTTGATTGTCATTGGAAACTGGTAAAGTATTAGAGTTATTTTGGACCAACCTTGCTGGGCCATTGGCCTGTTGTTAGAAGACAATCTTTGTATAATTATTGCTTTATATGTTAATTTCTTGTTATTGGCCTAAATATTATTTTCTGAAATTGATATAATATGATACAGTAAAAAATTAAAAAGCTTGAATATAAGCTAGTATAAGTTGTTTGTTTTACTCCATCGAATACACTTTTGTAAATTCAATACATTTTTTTTAATTACTTAATGAACTAACAGTTATTTTATTGAAATTTACTTCAATAAAATAACTGTTTCGTCTTCGCATATTAATTTGTATGAAAAAGGATTATATTTTTAATTTGAAATTTAAAAAAAAAATCTGGTGCCTCTTGCAAATGTTCAAATATTAATACTAAGCTACGTAGTTTTTTAAAAAAAATCATTTCAACTAAGCTATCCAAATAGAGAGAAAAAAACTCACTTTGGCTATTTGACAAGCCTGTAACTGTATCAAGACATATAATAAATTAATTCTCAATTAAAAATAATATTTTTAACTTCTTAAAAATATTTATTTAAATAATTTTTATTTCATCTGCTGTTGCCTGATTTCAAGGCATCCAAAGTACACTCGTTAAAAAACACTTTTTTTACAGACATGAATCGTACACACGACGTCTTACGCACGTACAGCCATATGACCACATCAATTAAAGGTATTTCACAGGTGACCTTAGATGTAAACTGTACAGATGATCTTAGTGCATTGTGCTTGTGCTCAGTGTAGATGTACGTAGTGCCTACAGATGTGCTGCCATTTTCAAGCACGTGTGACTTAGCCACGATTTAGTTTATCGCAAAGGAGAAAAAAAATTAGTTACTGATTAAAATCGTGGCGACTAAGCATGTTCAATCTTCGAAACTGCAGCAAAGCTTTGTAAAATTGTGTTTGCGGCACCATCCTTAATCAATTACAGCAAAATGTGTTGTGAATATGTCGCAATTATATGTTGATTTTTACAGTATGTGGTCAATTTAAACAATGGATGAGAAGGAGAAAACAAAATTCATCATATGTTAAGTCTTAAAACCATGGGCGGCGCAGCAGGGATACTAGGGATGCTCAAGCCCACCAGGCTAGGCTAGCCCCCCTTCTCCCATCGGATTTTTTTTTTAAATTTCGGGATTGTACTAACTCATGATGTAGGAAAAATATTGGTCGTTAAACATAACCTTTTAAAGTTTCAAAATTCAACACTGTATCACATTTTCTAATAATGTAATTTCAGTATCCTTCGTAACATTCTTCAATTCAATTTTAGTGCATACTAATAAGCGATTAAATATTACTTCGTTTTCCTCGTGCCATAATCCTATACAGTGGAACAGAAGATGAAAAAAAAAAGAATGTTGTTTTAATTTTCCAGCTAGCAGGGGATATCTGAAGTATCATGTTTCACCAACGCCAGCAAATTTATGGCGTCAAAGAACTTGTTGTGGGAGTGCACAGTTAACAATCGAAAGAGTATTCATTATCACTGCATCCTGCGTTTATGATGAAGCTACACTCTTAAAACAAAAGAGTGAAATCCACTCTAGTAGGAGAAGTGCATTTTCGACACTGGAAATGAGTGAATATTAACTCAGACTGAGTTCAAATCACTGGTTTAGAGTGGTCCTGTCGGAGGTTTAACACACAAAGGATCCTCTCCAAAAGGGGAAGTGCATTTTCCAGACTGGAGGAGTGAGAAAATTAATCAGACTGAGTGAAAATCGCTCGTTCGTTTTAAGAGTGTGTACATGAAAAAGAAATTATGCGCTACTATATCACGTAGGACAAGTTAATTTATACTTTTTCCCAAACATTGTTTCATAAAAGAACTTGTCAAGCCAGTGAGCGCGGATCTCATATAATTTTCCCGAAATCATGGATACAATTGTTTACAACACTTTCAAACTAGTTCAGAAAATTCATTTTCTAAGTACAAGTCTGATTCGTGTTTCTCGTTTTTATTACAAAATACTCCCTCCCTTTTACAAGCGCAATAAGAACTGAAAAAAGAGGATTAAAACACTTTCCGGTTGAATTAAATAAAAAATTCACTACTACATTTCTTTTCTACCACTTTTTGAAATCAGATCCACGAAAATTTTCTTTGCGGTTGATGTTGAAAGAATTCTACCGCATTTTTTTTTCTTGTTTTCGTATCAGAGGTTAAATTTGAGTGTATGTATTTTTTGATGTACGAACTTTTTCATCTGGCTCTACTAAAGAGTTCCAGTTATGATTTGTATAGATATGTTTTTACATAAGAAATTTTCTTTAGATTTGAGCAATTTAAAAATTAAAAAAAAACCCAAGTTTTCAAAATTGAAAATATCAGAAAGATAGTGTAGCATTCAAATACAAGCTAACCCTATAATATCTATTTTTTTTAACCTGAGAAAAGAAACAAACATTTTTGATTTTGCATCAAATATAATAACCATTTGCATCATTAAATAATAACCAAAAGAAACAGCTGTAATAAAAAAATGCTTATTTAACCAACAAATCTAATCTAAAAATTTTAGTAAAAATCTCTATTATAGTATGATAAATGGAGAAAAAAATCAATTATGCTAAAGGCTTTAGGGTAGGTACTAAGTAATTTTTATGTAAGTACATATCTTTAATTTTAGTTAGCTTACTATATTTATATTCAGTATCCCCAACTTAGGTTACTTGCTCAAGGTTACTTGCAAAAGAATAAACGTTTCCAAACAATTCGGAAAGTGTTTGTTTAGAGAAAAATTTTAATTGTGCAATCATTAAGGCTTTTATCTGACAACCCGAAACTTTTGGAAGGATTTCAGAAATAATTATTGGAGAAACAGCAATAGTATAATTTAACACAAAACTGATAAAACATGCGTTGTTCATACCTTGAGAGTGAAATGTTGGTCTATCACAAAAATAATAATAAAATAAGCGTGTACTTTCCCTACTTTCTGAAATTATCGTTTAAGAACAGTAAACGTAATGCTTTTAATATTTTTTACTTATAGAAATACTTATTTAAAATTATAAACCAAAAATCCTAGATTTTTTCAAAGCAGAAAATTATTTGTCTTACAATCATAACTTTTAAAAAAGCACATAGATATTTACTTGTCGAATTTATATTTCAGAGCACAACGTTAATATTTCAATTTTGAATATTTCATGAAAGCAAAATTGTTCACCTATGTACATAAACACATAGTTTACTACTTACTACATGAACAGCAGTTCAAACATGAAAGCTAATTTTCACTATTTCCCTAAAGATACAAACAACCATGTTAACCACCATACCTTCGTTGAATTCGTTATAATTATATTCCTGTTTATGCATCATACACAAAACTTCGTAAAATATTAGAGATTTCCACATCCCCAAGCAAAAGCGGCATCCCTTATATACACTACTGCGTCTCACACACTCTAATACAGGTCCCTGAACTCAAATAACTCGATATTTGTCAAAAGTCCAAGTTATTGAGACATTGCGTGAATGATTTAAATAGTATTCTTTGGCTAGAGGGGCAGAATGTATAATGAGAGAATAAAATGAATCTTTGAGCCAAAGTTTAGTTTTCCAAAAGAAGGAAAACAACATTATATTTTGTACCCGTTGACTCAAATTACAATAACCATGTTGTTATCTTAATAGTTTTTTTTTTTGTATCTCCATAATATTTTCATATCTGAGGGCAAAAATTTACTTGGAAATTAAGAAATCTAATTCAAATACATATGGCTTTAAAATGGTAAAATTTTGTATTCTATGTTTATGAACTTTCAGCAATAATGTTTTTATCTTTTTTCTATGGTTACAAATGTTACAAAAGTTATTACTACAAAGGTTAAATTAACAGTTTCATTTGTTTAGTTTTTGGACAATTATTATTTTCAATGAAAATGAACTGCCCTAATAAAAAGACACGTATCTTCAATCAAAATAAGTAAACGGATTTGTTACCAAGAAAATTTAGAAATCATCAGGATTTTTCCCTTTCAGGGAAATGATCTGAATGCAAAAAAAAAAAAACTAATTTTATGTCTGCCAATTGTAAACAAGACGATTTATTTTTTTAAAATCTCCAAACAAAGGAGAATCCATTAACAATAAATCCCAATTGAGTAACAAATATAGAAATAATCGTGACCCATTAAGACTGCTATCATGCAATATTTGAAATAACCCACCTCTAAAACAGAACTTCTCTCGTGACTAGAAGGGGGATGGGGGGAGTGGATAGGGAGGGGAGAAAAATATGAAGTCGAATAGAAACTGGGTATGGAATAACATTAATATTTTAAGCCTTTTTCAAAAATTCCTTCTGTGGTATTGATAAGATAGAATTCTCAAAGGAAGAAAGGTATGCTATTTGTAATTCAGAAAAACAAAGTTATTTTAAAGTTTGCGCCATTTTAATAAGTTCGAAATTGGATTCGTATTATGGTAGAGTAATATTCTGGAGACTTCCTTTAATGTTTATTCAAGAAGAATGCAAAAGAAAATTATTATCGGGATAATTTTCTTACGCGAACCGTTTAAATAAAATCAGTATATATGTTTATATAGCTGTTTCATATTAAAAGAATAATAAATTGAGAACAAGTTTTTGGTTGATGTTATAACTTCAAACACATTATCTTTATAAGATTAAACAATATTATTTATTACGATATTCAGTTTATTTTTTTAAGTCTTATGCGGTCATGATAAATGTTTACTAAGCAATATATATGTGTAATTCAAATTTGATTAGTTATTGATTGGCGAATAATTATGTTGTTATATTGGTATAAGAGTGACTATAGCTGAAGATGATTGAAGCAGAATTCTACTTGTTATCCATTAAAAATTGAATATCCGTTGTTTATTCAATATTTTAAATCAAGTTATGTTTAGAAAATATCTTCAACTTTGTATATGATACATGGAAAAAATCACGAAAGAAACAGCGTTGATTCGACGCAAATAATTTAGTCAGTACACTGTTAAAACTAATAGTTCAAGGTTGAACCAAATTACTGTTCAAAGTTGCTGCAACCATGATTTGGTAGCATGTTGAACCTTAAAACGGTGTTTTCAAATTGCATAACTATGGTGAGAGGTTGAACCATATACGGGATTTTCCCAACGCGTAACTATAGTAAAATGTTGAACCATGAAAAAGTCTCCCAATTGAGGATTTTTTCTACTATTTCCAGTACAGATATCAGATTTATAGGATAATTGGCATTAGATGGTATTTGAAACCCCGCACTCCTAAGAATTTTAAATCCAGGCTGATGCCATAACCACTCAGCCACGGACGGACAACAATTCTTAAGCTGAAGCAATACTAGTAATGTTGCCTGCGTTTGAGTAAACAATTAAAACTTCAGTTGTAGTTTGTAGAAGTTGAACCAATTTTTCGTGAAAGTAGGTCTATTCCCAGAATGTGATATTTGGTTGAACCATTTTATGGTGTATCGACAAGAAGTTCTTGATTTTTCACCAATATTTGGTTCAACGTTGAACTGAAATTTTAACAGTGTAGAAATATATCGGCACATATAGTCAATTCAGTTTCGTAGGAACTCAAGAGACCCACTCTCTTCCGAATGTACACCAATTCAGACTGAAAAGGGAAAAAAACACAGTTGTTTAACTAAAATTGCAGCAAATGATAAATTGAAAAGGTGCAATTGAAACCTTTCCAGGGAGTTTAACCACCGTTTCAATTTCAAATTTGCTTCAGTTTTTGTTAAACCTCTCAACGTGACTTATTCTTAACCTATGATTAACTATTGACTTATTATTCGTGCCATATTCTTAAAACAACAATATCTAAATTTTAAACTTTGAATAAATCAAAATTAAGAAGTAGAATGCAGTTTTAAGTTCAACAGCAAAAACTTTGTTGTATATAAGGTAAAATAAAGTCATTTTTCCGCTAACTCAAATTAAGTACAATTTTCTTGGAAATGTTTCCCCCCTTTCGTATGATTACGTTGATGTATTTTTCCAATTTTCTTAACTCCTGACAACTATCGATCATTCCCCTGTCAAATTAAATCTCCATCAAAAAATTGTGTACTGTGTTTTATAATTTAATTAGATTTTTATGCATTTTGACACTTATGACAAATATTAGTGTAGCATTTTTAGAACGTTTTTTTTCTCTAAGCAATATTTAAGCCGTACTCTAAGCAATTTAAATTCCATATCTTCAAACATACAGTATTTAATCGGTGAAAACCATTTTTTTATGTGGGAAAGGTTTTTTTATTTAAAGATATGTGAAAAACAAATAATTTCTCAGATAGAAATTAAGTATTTTAAGTTTTTTTTCTTTTTCTTTTTAATGAAAAATTGCGTCACTCAGTTTAATTTCCTTTTAAGTAGGAATTTACTGTTTTAAGAATAACCGACAGGCTACGTTGAGTAAGAAATATAGTCTAGACATATTCCCTCAGTATCTCTTATCGCATGTGCTTAAAATGAATTGGGAGAAAAATATATTGTTTTGTGTCTTGTTTCAAAAAAAAAATTACACTTGGCTCTTAAGTTCAATTTTGTAGTTTTAAAAATTAATTATAGCCAGTCATTTCATAAATGTTTCGATAAAGTACATTAAGTATTTACTTAAATTGGGCTACTTTAAATTTGACTCCGAAAGATTTGTTGCTTTTATTAAGAGATAAAGGGGATCATCTACACAGAAATAAAATTTCAAGAAAATGTAGTTTGATTTTAATTTCCTTTCATCGGTTGAAAACTGGCTCCTTTTTCTTTTTTAACTTTTAACTAGGAATTAATAAATTACATAAGATTGCTTTTAAACTTATGGAAAAAAGTTTTTATTTTTCATTTTGTTTTCTATTTTAAAAATAATATATTTAAACTTTGCTACTTTTTTAGAATGGCTCGATATGATCTTAATCGCATTCTCACATCACTATCACTCATACATAACTGTATCTACACCTTTCCATTCGCTCTTGACAGGTTGAATTTGTCATTTTGGAAATCGATGTAAAATTGGAATATTTGAACACCCGACGCACATTAGGATAATGTCTCAATGGTAAGGACGTTTGACCGACGTTCTTTTTTCAAAACATGGGCACTTAATTTTGAATATTTCCTTTTGGTGGTTTAAACTTTGAAATTGTTGAGGGAGCTTTTCCAGCAAACTTTTTATTGATTTACTGTTTTTGGAT
The DNA here is from genome assembly GCA_023701765.1 of Hylyphantes graminicola. NCBI lineage: Eukaryota > Metazoa > Arthropoda > Arachnida > Araneae > Linyphiidae > Hylyphantes > Hylyphantes graminicola. The sequence goes on along the minus strand of CM043114.1, from coordinate 31,192,333 downwards.
CTCGTCCTTTACATACAATACAATATGACTTTTTTATGCTTTATTTATATTTAGTTGAAAAGTTTAGCCATCCCGTTCTGTATTTACAATTATAGATCCTAGTGTTAAGAGTTTTAAAAGTTATGATTACATGGGTGTCTTGCTTTAAATGCTATGACTTCTTGAGTTTTTAAATTTAAATGTTATGATTCTTAGTGCTTTCAGTTTTGGCCTACATGATACTTTTTTCAATTTTTGAAAATTCGTACTGTTGTATGAGTTTTGGAAATTTCATATGATTTAAGTGATTCGTTTGCAGACTAATGCCGTTATGGAATGGTTTAAGTTACAAGATAAAGTTACTAGGTTACTAGAAAATTATGAAAAAGATATAATTACGTTATTGGTAATATAGGTAAAGGTTTTTTTAATGGTAAATAAATTAAAGGAATGATTCATATGTGAAGCCTGATGTGTATAGAAACAAATGATATTGAAAAATATGAAATTTGTGGAAATCACTTCCAATGGTTTACTAAAAAACACAAAATTACCTTTACTTAGTGATAACAAGTAAACAAATTCATTTGTTACCCGTCTATCATCCAAATAAGAGTAGCAAATCATTTGTGTAATGGCATCATCTAAATGCGCTGTGATTTCTTTCTCATTTCGATTGCTTTGCAAATGCGCTTACAAATAAAAACGACTCCTTTTTTTTGTATTTTAAGTCCGTGCCTCAACAAGGCACTATTTTTTTCAAGCAGAGATAAAATCGGATGGCCAATAAAGATAAGATACCTGAGCCATAACGAGGCAATTCGACGCTTTTTAAAAGCACGTTTGATGGTCATTGTCGACGTTATAATCACATTAAGTGTGTTTCGAGCCACTATTCTTGGGTATTTGTTCACTGTGGTTGAGCATAGGGGCATGTAATGGAATGGTTTTAGTTGCAAGATAAAATTACTAGGTTACTAGAAAATTATGAAAAGGATACGTTTAATAAACCGCTTAGTCTTCATTTACTCTAGCCTTTTTTTTAATAAAAAAGATAAAGCCATAATTTTAGTTTCAAAATTAAAGCAAAAGTAATTTAAGCGACAATTACTTTTTTTTTTAAAGTTAAGTAATAACAAAGTTATACGAGTATAAAAATATATTCTACAAAATATACCCAAAATGTTAGTTAGGGTTAGCATTATTTTTTCATATCATTAATCAATATGTCACATATAGTCTTAAAAAAATATATTATTAACGTAAAACGATTGATACTTGAAATTAAATTTTATAATAAGTTCCTACGAAAAAATAACGAAGGAAAAAAGAAAGAAATACATTTTAACCAAATTAAAAAATTAGAATCATTAATTAGAAATAGCAAGTAGAAATAATGCAGATCTTCTTTATTTTAAATCCATTATATTTAGCAAACAATTTTTGTAATAGCCAAACTCAAATAATACCTAATAATTATACTACCACGAATAGAAACATATATTCGTTATTGTTTATAACGTACTTTCTTCAACGAGACTTATGACATGATAAAGCAAAATTAAAATTATTAGCCTATAAGGATTTGACATTGGTGTTAAATGACACTATTAAATGCCTCTTCAAAGTAGTTTTTATGGTAATTGCTGATGCTTAAATCTTATTTATTGTATTCCTTGGCACTCATCATACATGTTGGGTTACAGTGGTCAAATTGCAGCAAGTGATTTATGGATATTACTTACGGGAACAATTGTCTTATATATTAACAAGCTATAATATTTATAGGTGCGTTTCTATAAAATAGTTGTGGTTAAACCATTCTGAATTAAAAAAAAATGTATGTAAACTGACAAACCCTTGAGGTGTTTTTGGCATAATTACATGTAACCCGGAAATGATGGACCTGTGTAGAAATGGAATAAGCAAATATTATACAGTATAGTTCAGGGCTGATATATATAAAATGCATTAACTTTTTTAAAAATCGCAACTACAGGTAAACGATTTATCTATTTGGTTTTACTATGATATGTTAAAATTCCTTGAACTTGTATGTTTTGCCCATAATTTAAATGCAACGTTTCTGATAAGGCTAGATACATTTACATTTGATGTATTATCTCGAACCCATTACTTAGCCGCAAATGTGAGAGTTACTAGAGAAATTTTGTAAAAGTTGACAGGGTAAAATTGAACAAGATTGATAGTAAATTCCCTTCAACAAGTTATTTTCGCAGTTTTTATTTTATAAAAAGATTTTTATTATTTTTTTTCAGGTGAAATAAATCACAATTTATGACAGTAACATGGCAGTGATGGATTCAAGTCATGAATATTTAAAAAAGGCAACAGTTGGAAAATTTGTTTTTATGTGGTTTAATGCTTCAATGTTCAAAAATTATAGACTGCATTATTTTTAGGTGTTTAATTTTCTATATTTTTTTAATACTTATGTTTAGTTACATCTAAAAATTTTTAAAAAACTGATATATTCAGTTCATTATTCGAAAAACATGTAATATAAAACAATGTATAATGCATAGGGTATTTTTCAATGTAAAATCAACGCTCAGATATATCTTTCGACAAGCATTTTGTAGCTTAAACTGCATTTCTTACTACAGAATTTTTAATTTAAAGTTAAAGATATTACCTTATTTTTTTATTATATATTTTTATTTGCTAATGCGTTTTTTGAAGTATTGATGAATATCTGGTTCTTTTTCATAACTTTATTGTTTTAACACTGCATTATATGAGTATTTCTGGTATAATGTTCTCCAATAAAGAACTATTTATCCGTGAGATTTGAAGACAAATTACTATCTAAATAGTAATAACCTACCAGAAAATACTAATTAATACCAGTTATTATTTTTCCATAGGTCATATAGTGGGTTAGGTTCTTAATTAGGAAATTCATCCATTGTGAAAAAATCATTATCATTTATTAAATTCACCAGGTCATCAATTACAGAAGGTAAATACACAATATTGGAAGACCCAATGTTGCAATTTAAGGTTTAAGAGTTACGGTTGGAGTAAGAATATCTGAAGCCCTTGTGTAGCTCAAGCAAGGGTAACATCGGGAGCGGAGACAAGGTGGTTCAGTAACCGGTCTGGTCTGCTGCAGTGTGGTCACTCGGTGGACATCAGGAGAGGATACGGAGAAGTGAGGAAAAGTACCGATTTTCTACGGTGTGGTCACTCCGCGGATATTATGAGAGGAGACGTAGATGTACGGGACAGAATCGGTCTGAGACAGTGTGGTCCGTTAAGGGGGGACCTCGTTTGGCCACGGGAACAGGATGATGCGTTCGCTAACAGCTTCTGGAGCATAGGACAGGTTTTGCGACCTTTTAGCGTATATGGAATCAGGAGAGGGGATTTTTCCCAAAGAGAGCACCGTGAGGATCAGAGTCGGAATGAGTGAGTCCAAGTCTCTATCACTACATAGTTACCCGGTCAGGATACTCCAGCCCCTCTAGTTGCCTCTGATTCGTCAACAATGGTGTGATTCGCCAACAATGAGTCAGGGTGTTGGAATGGCACATCTTCTTTCTCAGAGATACCCGATATGGGCCGGGGGAAGCGTCGATCACCCAAGTCTCATTATTGATGCACAGACTGTGTGTCTCCTGACTGCCTGTCACTCACACCTGACAAGGTCACCATCATTGTATATTTTAAACTCGTTTTAAACTTCAAACGTATCTTGAATCTCTTTATTTCACTGTGTAATATTTACATATTGAGGAATCTTTAAGTTTCCTGTTTCTAAAATTATATACAAATATCTACTTTTTGAAATGAAAGAACCCTTTATTTCTGTAACGTGTATATTACTTTAACCCATTTTACTGCAATGCATTCATTATCCAATCTGTCATTCATAAGTGATTGATTGAGTTCTAGAAACAAACATTATTTCATGTTATTGGTTCTTCACGATTTAAATAAATTGATGTTATCATTTTTGGCGCAAATTTCGGAAGCAAATTTTATGTTAAAGTAGTATTTTCATATTTATTAATACAATTCAAAAGATGAAATTGTAAGATGATTGAATTTCAATAAAAACGAAATTTTATGCTTCCAGATAATTTTCTCGGCAACGTCACACAACAATGCATTTCTCATCGTTTTTCAAATTTTCAATTCCGGGATAAGAAAACTTAAAAATATATCGTGGTAAGTAGAATGACAAAACCTTTCCATGTAACGGAAAAGTGACAGACATCCACTGGGTTCAAACTGGTGGATTCTTCACTTTTCCACACAAGGCAATACATGGAATATGCACATTTTATGATACATGCATCACGGTATTCTTTAGAGGTAGCATTATGTTTTGCATTCGTTTTTTCTAACAATGCCTTCAAAAGCTTAACATTTACGAATTCGAGATAAGGTTTAGTTTATTTCTGCTGGCACGAAATATTTTGTGAAATATGAAGCTAAGAAATATTTTTTTTTTTCGTATGTTAGTGCCAAAGAAGTAGCATATTTTTTATCAATAGAATACTATATTTGTGTAGCTAAAGAATATTTTGTATTGTTACTTTGAAGTATCTATGTCAAAATGTATTCGTCGTTGTAATGGATTATGGAAATTTAGACGCAGAGTTTTATTTGGGACTTAATTGAAACTGTATGAATTGCATGCATCAAAAATATATAATAAATTTGTGGAAAGTATGTCCTTTTTTGTAAATAAATAATGCTTCCACCATTTCATATAAAAGGATTTCTATAACCCTTTTCAACCGGCGCGGCGGTCAGGTGGCGCTGATTTAAAATTATAAAACTAAATTTGGAGTTTCATCGAAAAAACACGTTAAACAGCATCAATGCAAGCAACTCCTTAAAAACAAAGTTATTTTTTATACAAATATCGAATTTTACAAGTCAGCTGCTTCGGTATCGATATTTTTGAAGAGCTTGGACATTCTCTTTAATACCCGCACGATCGTGCGAGCCCGGCCGGAAAGGGTTATATTATATTCCTTTCTCTCTCTATCTCTTTTTTTTTTTTTTTGGTAATTAAGATTTTGTTCATCAACTTACAAATACGAACAAAACGAAACAAACGCGAGTTAATTTTAAACAATATATATTTATTGTTATATGTAATATTTTTTTAGATATAACAATCTATATTCTTAGAGTTTCCTCAGCGTTTAGTTAAATTACTAATCAAAAATGTGCAACCACTATGTCTACTAAATTCAAAACAATATATGCATAAAAATAAAATAATACACTGCCCAATTGATGAGTACATAAAATCAGTTTAAAAAACTTAATTACATGTAACCATACAAAATATGATTCGTACTACATTAATAATGCGATATTAAATAACTTAAAAAAAGGAAAACTTACAACGTCAATAATCTGTTGCAGTGTGAGGCCAAAACTTATAAGCAGTGGCTCAGATTCATTAGCAACTGGCCTCTCAAGTTGGTTGTAACTCGACAGAAGATCATTCAGCAAACGTTTCTCGTGGGGCCCTTGTATTGAATCTATAATAAAAAGAAATATATTATTAGTTTGTTTTTACTACTATGCATCGTGTTTAGTATAATTAAAACTATTTCGTCTAGTTTACGACAGAGTCGTCTACCAATTTAATTATATCGTCTAGTTTAAGAATTAAATTGGTAGAATTAACTTGATGAAATATAGTAGAGATTTGAAGAGTGAGGGACTATTAACAAAAAAAATCTGCATTTCTGTTGATATATTAACACATTTACACATATATTAACTCATACAGGTACATACAAATACATAAGTGAGAACATCCATGAGAACATACTTTTTTCATTATTATGGTCAAATGATTTTGGTTGTTTATTCTAGGACTACCCTACCTTATAATCATTCATTGGGATTTCGACTTATATTGCATCTATAGATAAAAAGGGGCAAAGTATTTAGTAAAAAAAATATGGAAAAATCAGAAAATTACATAAAAATAGGAAAAAAAAATCACACTCCATTAGAATGAAAGAGCATAAAGATATTTCTGGTTGATATTGTTGCACACAAAAAAAATCCACAAAAATATGTACGACAAACTTCGGATCATGACAAAAACCAACATAGCTTTCCTTAACACAAGTATCATAACAACAGCTTTGATCAAAAACTCCTGCAGACTATAGATATTCCCTTGTGTGTGTGTGTTTTTGTGTTTTATTTTCTCTTTTGATACAATTAGGGGACAAATGCACATCCATTCGGTTTGATCTATTGGGAGAAGCAGTAGCGTATCTGGCATTTTAATGACAAATGATCTTTTTGGTACCTAGTATTTTGGAATCGATTTTAGTTAAATTATGGGAAACTGATTCAAAATATAAATCAGTTATTCTGTTACATTAGGTGTTAAAATTGTGCACCCAAAGAATTGCTAGAAAAAAATAAAAATTTGTTATGTAATATATGCTCTTTGCTTGGTTTTCGATTCTGAGCTTCATAATTTGAATCAAAAATAGTTCATACTATTTCTAAACGAAACACAATTAAAACCAGCTCTAAAGCCCTGGGCACTTATCAATATAAGTGCGAACCTACGTTATACCTAACGTGATTCGCACTTTTCTGGGGAAATAAAACCGTGCTCTTCAATATCAGGTAAGTGTCCAAATACATTGAAAGAATGGGTTTCCTCAACAATGTCATATAAAAAAAAGCTTTGGTGTTAAATTACTTAATAAAACTGGTGACAGTATCCAGGATTTTGCTTCCTCCAGCCGAGTAACCTTATACAACAAATTAGAACTCGGCTTACATTTTATATGACGTCGGATTGAAGTTTAGGTTTACTACTTTTTTGTAGTGTAACGTTATTGCAAGGACAGCAAAACGGACAGCAACGAAACGCAAAATCCTTGATATTATCTACTGACCTTTGTAACAATGTACAGATTTTTACAGTGTATAAATAAAAACATGTACATTGACGACGGTTAATTTAAAGTGGAATCACACAAAGTTTTTTTTTGGACTACATACTATATTTATAAGGGAATAGAGTAGTGAAAAATATCTTATGCAGGCGCCAGCTTTTTTAAGAATGTTAGTTCTTAAATAAAACTGCCTACCAACAGGACTATTCAAGTATCAAATTATATAGAGAATCATAAATTTACAAACAAAAACTACATTTAGTAAAAAATTATTACTCCTTAAATTACTTCAATTTAATTCTTAGGATGCATTTATTTAATATATTAAATACCGGTACGCACTTATCTAAATCACCAACTCATTCCCTGAAATAGTTAAAATGTAAACTGTACTTCAAAATGTTTATATAACAACATGGCGTAGGTTATAATGATGTCTATTGAAAAGCTAGAACCTATCGATTCAGAATATCCTGTTTTAGTAAAACAGAGTAATTGAATACCTCCAGGACTGAATTCTAAGTTCAAATTTTAATTAAAACTTATGCGGATCTTCATTTTTCTAGTCTATGTAAAGCGAATATCAAATCCGCACTGCGAAATTGTTTTAAACTACATGCTGCATTCAATGCAATTCAGGTTACTGGTATTCAGGTAAATAGTAAGATTAAGCTTATAAAGTGAATTTAAGTTTTTAAATAAATATTGAAATCAGAAGTTAAGCAAATTTAAAGCAAGTACTCATTATTTTGTATGTTTACGATAAGAATGTGCAATTAAAAGTGATTGAAACGCGTATTATATAATTGTGTAAAAACCATCTTTGAAATTAGAAGCCATTAGTTAATTATCGGAGAAACTGATACCATTAATTTAAAAAAAAACATAGAAGATGTATGTAACACCGCAATATGCAACAGATGTAAGATAAAGATGTTTAAAAAAACCTGTTCACTGTTGCTCAATATTACACGAAATGTATTAGTATATATTACTTCATAGTTAATTTCAATAATTATGTTATATTTTGTAGAATTTACTCGTTAAATTTGTTTGTAACTTAACTAAAAGTCAATTATTTTCCCATTATGGTAGATTATTGTAATCATATTCATACGCATCAATACGAAATTTACTTTTATTAACAATTTGTTTTTAGCTTTAAGGCACCAAATACTGGGCTACATTGAACTAATTATAAATAGTTAGCGTACATGGTACACGTATTTATTATAATCATCCGTGTTGAATGCACATGCATTTATCAAATGATCAAGTCGTACTACGTAATCTAATTAAGTTCTACGCAAAAATATGCATTCATAAAATCTCAGACAAAATGAAACTAAAATATTATTTAGCATTCAAAATTTCCTAAAATTCACTAAAATTATAAAGTTTGAAATTTTATTTAAGTCAGTAACCTATTATTTATTTTCATGGCGTGTTTGAATTTTGCCAATAGTGACCGCTGTACTTTCTTTACACTGATTTACTAAGCTCTATGTATGAGTGCAATTTATATATAAATATAAAATTTCCAATTCACGAAATGCCAAAATGGTGTTGCTTGTCTTAAACAAAGCACACAAAGCAAAATTTTAACACATGGAGCAACAGAAACAAAAACATATTGCTAATTTATCTGATGTGGACATCTCTTATTACATACATAAGTTGGGAGAATAATCTCGATCGAAGCAAGCATGCTCGGAAGTATCATGGAAAAAAAATGAGGAACTAGGACCCAGAATAAATGTTGGATTTTGTTGACCTGCTGAAGCCAATTATGCTCCTAAGATAGAGGAAACATAAACTGTTCTTTTAACAAAAACGAGTTATTGATTGCAATATTTTTTTAATCCAGGTAGAAATAAAACAGAAAAGAGTAGAACTCCCCAAGAGTAGTAACTCTCAGTAATCTATCATGAATCTATCCTAATTGTTTATTCTGAAATAACAAAATATGTATTGGGATATTGTTTTTACATATATCACGCAGTTTTTGCAGATAAGAGATATAATAAACACTTTTCTTTTGGGCTTGGTAATCCTCACAAATAAAAAAAACTTGTAGATTACTTTCTTTATTATTTGTACATTGTAAATTCAGATTAAATTGCTACAAATCCTACTAAAAATGGTCAGTAGAAATCAATAGAGAATCTGTATGTGAAAATGGCCTACTGGTTCCAATAGAAATATCTACTGATATCTATACACATCTATACTGATCTCTAGAGATATCAGTACAGGCCTATTGATGTCAATTGAGATCAGTAGCTTACTGATAATTTTGTACTGGTGTCGGTAGAGCTATATTTACATAAATAAGAAATATAATCAGTAGGTTACAGATATCTCAATACCTTCAACTGATAACAATAGGGACATCCATAGAAATAAGTATACATCAATAAAGCCGTAATAATGTCAATAGATTTTTGTATTGATCTATATGGATGTTTTTAGTACGGAAGGATATAGAAATTAACTACTTTAAACATGGGTAAACATTTATGTCCGCAGACAGTTTTCGTCATCGATTAAAACCCTCCTTACAAAAGAAGTTATTTATAGATTGTAAAAAAAAGTAGGTGAATCATGGAATTTAGAAAAAAAAAGTGAATGTACTTTTATGAATTATCTCCAAATTGAAATAATTCCTAAGTTAATAATTTTTGGTCAAACTGTATAACCAAACCCCTCGTCCGTACCTTTCAATAAGAAAGAGTAATCCACCTTGAGCTACCAAAACTATTTTACTAAAGTTAAGGAGCAAGAAATAAGTTTCCTTATAAAGCCGAAGTAATGGAATCAGGTATTTCTCAACCAATTTCTCTTTTAAATTCGGGAAGACTTCTTCAACGTAAGAAGCACGATATAATAAAGAATTACTTTCTGTAACGTCAGGTACGAGCAAGATAATTACTTTAACCACATGTTTTAAAAGACATTTATGTTAACATGTTGGATTCTTTTTTGACTGCAACGAAGACTAAAATACCTGAAAAAAAAAGGAATTATATTTTTTTTACAAAACGTTTTTTTATTATTTCTGGTAATATCTACAAAACTTTGATGTTATAATAAAATTTTATAATAAAATTAAAACTATTAGCCTCTATTAGCACATGTGCATTGTGACGGTATTAAAATAATAAGGATAAGAACTAAGGATAAAACTTATGATGATTTTCTTCAGTAGAATTGCACCAAGTGCATATATAGATACTTCTTACAGTTTACTTAATGTGAGTAAAATATAACGGATGATTTGCAAAGTAAATGACGAAAGATGCATTTTATTTATGTTAGTTAAAACCCAAAATAAGCAACCAGAAAATTTATACCGAGAAAAATTACGTTCAAAGGGCAGTAAACTACGAGCTTAGCACCGATTGAGTGGTGAAGTGGGGGGAGGGGGTTAAGGGACCCCTATTCACCCTACCCCTTCCCTCTGGCGTCATTAACAGTGTCCATGCGCAAAGGGCGATCATATAATATTCATATAATTCGTAGTTTATGTTACTAAATAAATTAGCAATATCAATTAATTACTTAAATATAATATGTAGTTATTAGAAATTTAACTTTATTTCCAACACAGAAATTCGTTTACAACAAATATGTTGCAATATAAGAAACTTGTATAAAAAAAATAAACGTCTGATGATTAATTTTGTTAGTTGCCAAGGGATAACTAAATCTTAACAATTACTTTTTAAATTCAGAAAACGGTGGATAAAAAACGCAATTGATTACCTTTTATGGCTTGTTGTTCACAAAAAAAATCTTAATTACAGGTTTCAAAATACTTCAATTGCATAAAAAAGAATTAAAAACCAACAATTTATTTAATTAAAAAAAGTACCTTGACATATCAAAACAAATATTTTGTTGAACACGAAACTCTTGACATAAAGCCGAGTCCCTTGATACACGATTAAGGGGGAAAAGAAATAGCATCGATGTACCATAGGTTCTTCTTAGAAAACATTCCATAGTTATTTCGCGTTTCTTTTAATTACTTGTATCTATGCTCTAATCTCATACCTATATCTCTTACCTCTATTTTGAAAGCGAATAAATACTTTTTTTAAAGTAAATATGTGTTTGTTATATACACTGTTAAATTTCAGTTCAATGTTGAACCAAATATTGGTGAAAAATCAAGAACTTCTGGTAAGTGCGAAATAAAATGGTTCAAACAAATATCACATTGTGGAAATAGACCTGATTCCATGACTAATTGGTTCGACTTCTACTCCAATAGCATGAAAATTTGGTTCAACTTGTACTAACTTCAACCGATAATTTAACTGTTTACTCAAACGGTGGCAGGATTAGCTTCAGTACTGATTTACTTGAGAATCGGCACGCCTGTGGCCGCGAGGTTACGGCATCAGCCTAGAGTTTCGACCTTCTCAGAAGTGCGGTTGTTCGAATCCCACCTAATGCCAGTCATCCTATAAATCAGTTGTCTGTTCTGGAAAAAGTAGAAAAAATCCTCAATTCATTGCGGATGGGCCCGAGTACACTGGGACAGAGTGCTCGATTAATCTGGGGAGTATAAAATCCCGACGGTGTTAGCTTACGAAATACTGTTGTTTTTCACCAGGTTTTTTTTTTAACCATTTACATAAGGGGAGATCATAGTTAAAGATGACGAAAAAATTGAATTTTTGAAACCAGTATTTTCTGTTAGATGGAAGCCCGATATATCGAATAAGACCAATTTTGTATAGATTGGTTAATTATTTCTTATAAAAAAAATATAAAATTATAAAAATAAACACTTGCGTCAAGCTCCCTTTGAATTACTAATTGTATGCTTGTATTATTTATGTATTACATTATAAAATATGAATTTTTTGTGTTGATATTTGAAAACTATTCATTGGCTCAATGTAAAAAAAAAATCCTGACGATTTACATGAAATTCGGTTAACAAGAAATTTTTCGGTGGTTCCTTCGAGTTTGTGTTAAAGGTGTTTGACTGTATTTGCTTTTAGCGTTTTTCTCAAAACTATGATTTTCAACACATAGGTACACTTTTCTCCAAATCGATTAAATATTTCTTAATAATTTTTTTGTGTTATAAAACTATTTTAGATCTATTTAAGTCACCTAATTTAGTCTTACAAATTTAAAAAATATATATATTTTATTATTTTACACTTTTCTACGTTGAAAATCAGAATTTTTATGAATGTAGAATATAATGTTTTTAAAATAAATTTAAAATTTATTTCAGGCAAAAAATAGGTGACTTAAATAGATCTAAAATGGTTTTATAACACACAAAAAATATTAAGAAATATTTAATAGATTTGGAGAAAAGTGTACCGAAAAAATACTTGTATTTTTGAAAATACGTAATTGTATGTTTCAAAAGATGTATTTTTTCCTAAAAAAATGATGTTTAAAAATAGGATCCTTAGATGTAAATATAATAATAAAAGTATAATTTATAATTTGGTATTTTTTTTTATTGTACCATAACTTTTAAATGATTTAGTTTAGAGCATTTCGGAATCAATACTAAGAATTGCTCATTTTTGCTGTTGCTAACTATGATCCCCCTTTTTACAAAAACAAATGCCTTCCAAGATTTTTTTAATATAACTTTTTTCTTTACTTTCTCTAAAGGTTAAAATAAATGCTTATGAAGTTTATATAGAATTTACCTGCATCATTAAAAAATTATTGTGGCAGTGACATCCTGATACAAATATTATTTAATACATTATTAATTCCTGAATACACAAAAACAAAAACCTGTATGGTTCAACCTTTCACGATTGTTATGCATTGGGAGAACCTTTTTATGGCTTAAACTTTCACAATAGTTGCGCATTGGGAAAATTCCTCATATGGTTCCTACTCTCACCATAGTTACGCAATTTAAAAATACCGTTTCGTGGTTAAGCAGTCTACCAATTAATGGTTGCAGCAACTTTGAACCGTAATTTGGTTCAATCTTGAACTGTTATTTCCAATAGGTTACGAAAACACACAAAATATATATTATACACGATAACGACAAATCATTTTTAAAAGGATCATGATAAGTATATTTCATACCTTTTAAAGAAAAAAGTTTTTAAAAAAATTTCTAAGATTTGGTGTCAAAAATTGTAAAATAATATTTATCATATTCAATAACATGCTTTTGTTTTGTTCATTAAAACACCAGGTTATAAATATGCAAATGTTTTTGCTTTACAACACATAAAAAGCAAAACAAGCAATTAAACGCGACGAATCCCTCCAAAAAAGCAAATTACAAAAGATCAAAGAAAATGGGATTGGCGACAACAAAAAATAAATAAGATCTTCGCATTAAACCAAGGAGCATTTCTCTCTCATTATATTCAAAAACATAATTAAGAAAAACTGTGTAATTAAGTTTCCTTGGGTAATACGAAAACTGCTGAATTGCTGAGTACGAGACTGTCAAGGCTTTCACATTAGGTTTTACTAGTTTGACAAAGGCTTACTTACATTTTCTTATAGCTTTTTTTTATTTTAAAAATGTATAACTTTTGTCTTTAAAACATCAATATTTCCAAATTTATGTGCTAAAAATTATAGGTTTAAATAGAAAAATTACATAATTCCAATTTCAGAAGTTGAAAAATATTTTTTTTTTTTTTTAAAAAAATTGTAATGTGGAAAAATTTACATTAAACAAATTATAATTCACACCACAATTAATTTTATCTCTCAAAACTCACCAATAACAAAATGTTTGTTAATTCAATTAAAACCTTCATTTAAGAATAAAAACGGCAACTTTAAATTTTCAAATAATTTTTGAAGTGTATTTAACTTGCCGTACCTAAATAGTTCATGATTCTCTTCTTCATATTCCATGTATTTTGTTTATTTAGATAAACCTTAAAGCAAGTAATTTGTTTTCTTTAAATTAAGATTAACGTTCATATATGTATATTAAAAAAGATAGTTTTCCATAATTATTTAAAGGAGTTTAGGCATTAATTATTTCCAAATACTACAAACTGGGTAAAAGCATTTTAAAGTATTAAGGGGGAATGGGCGCGCAGGACCGGGGGTCTCCAAACTCAAGTGCCTCAATGTTAATAAAATGGGGAAAAAACTATTTTCTTTGCCACATTTCTCCGGCTGTATTGAATATTTTTACAAGCGGATTTTTTTATGTGATAAATGTATCTGACTTTACAGGTATCTATCTTCCCACTTTTTGAAATTGCTTCGAATATTTTGTGTAAAATAATTTATTGAATATTAAAAAAAAAAAAAAAATATTCGTCCTAATTTCAAAAAGTGGGATTGTCGGGACCTGTAAGTCAGCAACATTTATCACATAAAAAAATCCGCTTGTAAAATATTCAATACAGCCGGGGAAATGTGGCAAAGAAAATATTTTTTCCCATTGGATTAACATTGAGGCACTTGAGTTTGGAGACCCCCAGTCCTGCACACCCATTCCCCCTTAACCCTTTCAGTCCCAGTGATGCCATTTGGCATCATCACTTTCAATATTTTTTTCAAAATGCTTATGTCCCGCTATGACATCCAAACACACATTATTCGATTCTTCACACTCTGTTCTATAGGACAAAATTTTACTTTTAACTCAATAGAAGTCAGAACTACTACTTTTTTTATTTAGAAAATAGTCAACAAGCGTTTCTCCTGATGTTTGATAAGTTCACTTCAGTTCCACATATTTAAAACACAATTTAAACTATTTCGGTTAAAATAATTTCTAAATTTTTTTAATAATATGGTCAGATACCTTAAAATATATAACTCGAAGTGTTTTTTAGGTAATATATATTTTTTTTATTTTGTTGTTTTCCACAGTTAAAGAATTTTGGCATTGTTTCAAAAACCATATAAAAAATTTAAATGGATTTTTTTTCTTATGGAATTCGTATATTTGACCTAAAATAAGCTTATTTTGTGAATATCAGATGTTTCTGTAGCGTAGTAAATTTTTGGGACTGAAAGGGTTAAGTGTTAGTGGAACATTCGATGAAAAGTTAATAAGAAGGCCTTGCATGAGAAAAAGTATTTTTCTGATTGTTTTAGAAATTTGGAACAGCATACCAGAGAGTTTAAATCGTATTTTAAACAGAGAAAAAAGTAATATTCATTAATATATAAAATATATTAATATAAAATGAATTATTCATAAATACTGAGGCACTGAGTGTCCTTAAGCAGAAATATTTTTTTCACGACAAATTTTCTTGCTATTTGACGTTAATGGGTTAAACCAAAAATATGTTTCAAAATTGCTTCGAAAACACTTCATCATTAAACTGAAATAACCGTTAATACATTTGTCATATAGTTGCCGAATGCATTTTTATTAGTTTGCCTTTGTGGTCAGATTAAATAATTTCAAATACTACTTTTTGAAAAGTACATTAACTATTGCATCATACGAACTTTATTATAACTAAATTAAATACAAAACACTTTCAAATTAAAACAAAAATGTGTCTCTTTCTAAGTTATTACTACTTTCGGAGTTTTCCTTTGAAATACTTTTGCAACCGCATATGTATTTGAACCCATTTTTTAATTTATATTGATTTTTTTTACTTTAAGTCTGAAATATGGGCAGTTTTTTTTCTTTCTTTTGATTTGAATTTTTATGATGGTTTAGCTGTTCGCTTGGGTACATCGTAAATAAAATTCGAAATATAGCACCGTGAATAATCTGTTATATTTCAATATGTAACATCTGTCTAAAATATATATTATTGGACACCTAAAATTTTTAACCATTAATATAAATTGTAGCAAAATATGAAGGACCATAGAAAAAAATTAATAAATTAAGGGCAGTTTTTTTTCTTTCTTTCAATTTGAATTTTTATGATGGTTTAGCTGTTCGCTTGGGTATATCGTAAATAAAATTCGAAATGTAGCACGAGAATAATCTGATATATTTCAATATGTAACATCTGTCTAAAATACGTATTATTGGACAGCTAAAATTTTTAACCATTAATATAAATTGTAGCAAAATATGAAGAATCATAGAAAAAAAATTAAAGAACTCTTAACCAACATACTGATTAATGTTTCTATTACAACTATGGTAAACCAACAAAGCGATTAGTCCATAGTTGGCACTTGCAAAGTTTAATGACTATCTATTATACAAGAGTCGGTTTAAGAGTTTTTGTGACTTAATTTTTGACTGGGGTGGTCGTAATTTTCTTAATTATTTGCTGTGATCGCAGTTCACGATAATGCCGTTTTTTTTTTTTTTACTTGAGATAGATTGGTGGATTTTGTAATTATGTAAGTGGTAGGATTTATGTCTTACGTTTCTTGTTGATAACAAAAAAAATGTTGTTTTTATGTTAATTTATTTTGGAATTTCTCTTTGTTTTAAGTTGTTCTTAAGTTCTTACATGTCAAAACTATAGTGAAATACTTGGGTAATTTGTTATTTATTTTCTGTTAGATTGTGAAAATGTAACTACATAAATTGTTTTTGTAATGTAACTCGTGTTTATTTTGAAAATAAATATAAATATACCTAATTGTAAAGTAAAGAGACGGTGGTATGCGGTAAAGGTTCCGCCTTTTGTCGAAAAGGCTTAGAATCAAATCAAAACCATCCTACAGATAGATTTGTAACAGTAAAATTTTATAGCACAATAATGGTGTTCTTTAATACACTTTGACAAACGTGTTCACTGGTACGTGGCCTCTAGTAAAGTCATGATGGCTTAACCCTTTCAGTCCCGAAACTTTACTACACTACAGAAACATCTGATATTCACAAAATAAGCTTATTTTAGGTCAAATATACGAATTTCATAAGGGAAAAATTCATTTAAATTTTTTATATGGTTTTTGAAACAATGCCAAAATTCTTTAACTGTGGAAAACAACAAAATAAAAAAATATATATTACCTAAAAATACTTCGAGTTATATATTTTAAGGTATCTGACCATATTATTAAAAAAAAATTAGTAATTATTTTAAACGAAATAGTTTAAATCGTGTTTTAAATTGTGGAACTGAAGTGAACTTATAAAAAATCAGGAGAAACGCTTGTTGACTATTTTCTAAATAAAAAAATAGTAGTTCTGACTTCTATTGAGATTAAAGTAAAATTTTGTCTGATAGAACAAAGTGTGAAGAATCGAATGATGTGTGTTTGGATGTCATAGCGGGACATAAACATTTTGAAAAAAATATTGAAAGTGATGATGCCAAATGGCATCACTGGGACTGAAAGGGTTAAGCGTACAATATCTATCGAAGTCCAAGTGTGTAAAATCTCAGATTTCTATACCTTCCATTGACGAGGAAAATTACCAAAGCGATATGGCTTTGTTTGGAGCAAAGATGTTTCATCAACAAAAACTAACCATTTCTAGAAACAAGAGATAAAGAAATAATAATCTTTTGGAATAGCTCTTCACATGTTTTTGCTATTGGTGTTGCCGAGGTAAGTATTTCCTTTGGAAGAAAAATTCTGAAATATCAAATAACTTACTTCCTGTCGAATAATTTATCTTTATAAACTGTACTCTTAAAACAAACGAGCAGTTTTAACTCAGTCTGAGTTAAAGTTCATTCCTTTCAGTGTCGAAAATGCACTTCCCCCGTAGGATTGGATTTCACTCTTTTATTTTATTAAACCTCCGAAAGGATCTACACCCCAGTCCAATACGCTTTGAAATTTGAACTGCGGACAAATAGCGCAGATGACACAAAAGCTTTCGTATTTGAAAATACATCGCGAAATTGGAGGAATTTAAGGGTTAGGTGTATGCAAGTTGTATCAAAATATATTTTCTTTTAATAAATATCATTCGTACACCCTTAAAAAACGAGTGTTTTTAATTCAGTCTGAGTCAATTTTCACTTATTTCCAGCTTCAAAAATGCACTTCCCCTATAAGAGTGAATTTCACTCTTTTCCTTTAAGAGTGGTTGTTACATTAATAATCGTATCTTATGTATCCATCTCATCTCATTATAGCTTTAAAAAGCATACATGTTTTTTTATATATTCAAATGAAAAATATTTTTTTTACAAAATGTTTGATATTCCCCAGAACGAAAAGCTGTGCATTCAATTAAGTGGTTTTTTTATGCCAACATTAGAATAATTCATTTTAATAATAACTGCGCCTGTAATTTGCGGAATAAACATATTTTTAAACATTTGCTTTCACTTTCCATTTAATCAAATGCCCAAAATATATCTTGTCAATTGTAATTCATTCAAAGTTAGCCAGCCAACAAATTATATTGTCTTGCAAAATATATGTAAAGCAAATTTTTACAATTTTGCATTTCTGTGATTGAAAAAATGAAAGAGAACACGTCGAAAAGAAGCCCATTGGGCTCTTTCTAGAACGACGACAACAAGACAAACAAGCATTGTACTTGTCACTTGATCTTCATGGTATAGGTAGATAGTATTTGTGTTCTGTTAAAAATGCTTAATGCATCCATAAAGAATTACAGGAGTTACCGAGTAAGCTACTAGTATAGACAACAGATAAATGTTCGTGCTAGATCTGAACAATCCAAAACTTACGATCTCGCTTGATATTTACAAAGTATTTTTACAGTAATAAAATAACAAATAACACTGATACGCTGATGTTTACAAAAGAAAAATATTTTTAAGTAAACTCATTAGGAGCTAATAATCTCATCATAAGCTAATAAAGAATTAATATAATATTCAAGTGATCAAAGAAATCTAAATCTACATACTCAAATAAACAATAAACATACATTTAGATTTATCTTAATCAAATTAAAATGAAAACTTTTCTTTAATTGTATACATTTTTATATTATTGTAAGTAAAATAAGAATATTTTACACAGTTGCATACAATTTAGTTGTTATAAATTTACCATACTTTGATTTAAATTTGAACTGCACATCAAAATAAAATAAAAACGGAAAAATCTAAATTACAGTTTTTTATTCAATTCCAGGAAAATGCATTGAGACGCTTTATTCATTGATTACCCTGGATAAAAAAAAGTAATTATCTGGCATTATTTCTTTTCATTGAATATTCTAAATTCTCTTACGTGAATATTTCAACACCAACGATAATTGAATTTCGTGTGGCAGGCGTACAAAAAAAGATTAACGCCATTTGTTAAAATTTAATTAACTTGTAATTAAGATATTTCCCTTATCAAATTAAAATAAAAACATAAATTAGTTGTTAACGCCTTTTTTAATGCGTCAGTTAGGTCTTGACATTATCGTAATGAACATATCAGCCTTGTTGTGATAATATATTTAACGCCATGCATCTTCATGATTATACTTAATTTAATCTTTTACAAGTACAGGTAAAAAGTTTTATGTTGTTATTATTTCAGTAAAATACTTATTTTGTCTTTAATAATTTGCACGAGAAAACTGATTGATTTTTTAAAACTTTCTTGAATTGTTTTACTTTAAAGTATGGCACACAGCCAAGAGTTTTTTTGGGGGCCTGGATGGCTGAGTGGTTAGCATCACAGGCCAGCAGTCTGTGCGCTGTAATGGGTGCGGGTTCGATTCCCGCTTTCGCCCTGGGTGTACTTTCCTTTCTATGTGACAGTAAAAAATTATTTATGTGTCTGTCTTACTTGACGAAAGTTTATAAGCGGGTCTCTGATCAAACACACAAGCCGGAATATATAGGTATCTACCCTACCCTACCCTAGAGTTTTTTGCTTCGATTTGCATCAATATACAAAGTTAACACACAGTTTTACGGAGTAACTTTATTTTACAAAGCGATGTTAATTTACACCACAACTGAGTTACCTTTTATTTCCTAAACTGATTAGAGTTATACCATGCAACGAAGTAAGATTACGTCACAGAAACGGTGTAAACGAAAGAATCGGTACCAAAGTTGCGCCTACAGTTAAAAGGAAGTTTACTACTTTTACTATTTGTATTACATTATAGCATGTATAGTTTAACTTTGTAGTTGCCATTTTATAGTTTAAATTTCAAGCCGAAGTTAAATCTAATGTCAAAATTGAATTTGGAATCATTTGTTTACGTGAATGTCACTTGACCAACAACCGCCTGATATAATCCGCAATTTTTGTATTATACTTTTTGTATAACAATATTTATGACTGTTTATGCGTTTTGACTTTGTGGAAGATTACAATGTGTTTATTGGAACGCTCCTCACGCATTTAAAGTTTAACAAGCTTACTGCAAAATGATACTTTTCACTACAAAAATCTTGATATTTTTGGACTGTCGTAAATTGTTTATTTCCTGGGACAGTGCCTATTTTATTGACAAATTTCTATTAATATATATTGTACTTCTTAATTTGGAACTATGATCAGGTAAAATGGTTTGCACTTAAGCTGGTGACCAATAGAAGCTTGCGCGACATTGTACTGTAACACCGTGAGGCAGGACTCCTTTCTTCACAGACTCCTTTCTTTCACAGACTTTACGAGCACGTCTATTTTAAGGGCCTCGATAGCCTTCCGAATTAATTGTAGACTTTTTATTTCTTAAATAAGTAGAAATCCGATTGATTTATAAGATGACTAAGAGTAAATAAAAATCGCATCCGTACGTTCAACAGAAGATCCGACATTTTAATAAATCAATAAAACTTTGATTAAAATTTAGTGCGAAATCAATCATCCACACATTTAAAGAATTTAGTTAAAGAATGTACTAAGTGACAAAAAGTTGAAAACGAGAATGCTTTAAAGATTTTAGTTGGCACTTAGGTCTGTTAAAAACGGAGCTTGCAAAACGCGAAAAATATACTTAACGTTTATGAAAAAGTGGAATATTTTTCTACAACAAAGTTACGTAATGTGTTTAATGGCCCAAGCATCTCATTTTTTTTTTCGAAAATGTCACTTACCACGTTATTTCACAATGCTCTTCATTTGATGGACGATCGGATATCTCTTTTCAAAAAGATATCTTGCTAACCCATTTAAGTAAGGCGCAAGGCGTATTTTCGATCGATATATATTTCGTTTTCAATTGATCGTAAATAGAAATCGAAATTGGAAAATTCAAATTCGGGTCGGTGATCTCTGATGGGAGGAGTATTTGTTTCGAGATTTGATTTGCCTGAATGACGCCCGCTATATCCAATTCGAATTGCCCGCTATATCCAATTTGAATTGTGGGGATCCGGATACCACAGAGCACTTTCGAAACTTTTATGACTTCTCAGATGAGGTCTCTATATGCAAGCGATTTCCAAGGATGGATTTAAGGACGAAAACGATCTGGTATTTTAAAATCTATTTAAATGGAAATAATATATAAATGATTTTTTTATTACAGAAGCATATAAATTGTCTTTAAACATGAAACCATTGCAAGTAAATACAATAGCATTTCTTTAAAATACATTTTCTACTACATTGAAAAGAGGCAATTAGGACTTTTGTACGGAAATATGTGGTGATGCTTGTGTAATAAATAAAAATGATAATAATTATGAATTTTTGTTTACACCGCTCAAAACAATTAGGGGAGCACATGTTTTAAACCCTTTCGCTCCCAATGATTCCATTGGGAATCATCAGCTTGTGATTTTTTTCTGACTAAGTTAAATCCGCAACTTATGTATCGTTAGATACATCATTATATGGAAGAATAACGTATTTTGAAGAATTTAATATATATTTTTAATATTAATGAAAATATGAAAAATGTGGTAAAATAAATTTCACTTTAAAACAGTTTTAGAAAATAAATTGACCCTAAATTTTTCATGCTTGTATTTTTTAGATGTTTAAAAATATATTTCAACTATTTTTAACAAAAAAACTTTTAAAAAAATTATTGTTATAATTTATTAAAAAGTTATTATTCCATTTCCCCCCTTTAAATTTAAGTATTAAAACCTTAAGATTTTTTCTAGTGTTTTTTACTATTTCATTTCGAATGCATAGTGAACCTATTTAACAAATTTCAGATTTATAGGATAAAAATTAAAAAGTTGGGAGTGAAGTTAAAGTTGGAATTAAAAAGTGCTCCCCTAATTGTTTTGAGCAGTGTAGTAATTAAATTTTTATATCGGTAAACTAATATTGTATGTCATAGAAAGCAATTTTTTTAGTTTAAAATACAGAAGGAAACAGAAACTTATCGATAAAAGGCGAAACGCGTTCTGATAACTCTGCCATTCAGACTTCATTTCTATGACTTTTATTTAATTCATTCACGACTATCGTATTGCGAATGAATCTCCTGGTCACGTGACCTTTACTAGCCAAGCAGATAAGACAGATCAAGTTTTAAACAAACAGATAGATAAGGACAGATCAAGATAAGACAGATCAAGTTTTAAACAAACAGATAGATAAGGACAGATCAAGATACGGCAGATCAAGTTTTAAACAAACAGATCTGCCAATCGTATTAGGTTTATACATTTCTTCTTTATGAAAAAATATCATCAGCAATTTTGTTGACTTGCTACGGTCATATTACTAACGGGCAACAAAACGGACATGCATTTGCATTATTTATCATTGTAATCGTAGAAATTTTCAATTATTTTTATTTGTTTCTACAAAAATTGCAGAATTGAATTATTATGATAATGTCAAGATTTAAATATAAAAACACATTGATAATTTTATTAATTAAGCATCAGAATTCTAAAAAAGAAAAATATCGCATTTCAAATGGGATCAACTCAAAATTGTGGAACATCTTTTGGAAGTTTGAATATTTGGGATGCTTTAAATTCCACCATTTCAAAACTCAACAAAGCATTCCTAATACAATGCTACAACAATTCCACATATGTAATTAGGTAGTTAACATACCGAAGAGAAGGAAAACAGAAAACGAAAGTAAGACAACATCGATTCGCAAATAGAGCTTTCGGAATACTTCATATGCCTAGAATCAAAATAATTTTATCCTGAAAATGAATTAAACCCTTTTGCCTCTAAATATGGTTAGTTTGTTAATTTTGAAGGTAACTCAACTGAGAACAAAAATGTTTTAACCTCTGTTTATATTTACTTCATTCTGCTTCTAAAAGCCGCTTTTGAAGCCAGGGATTTTGACCATCTGTTTATTTTGCCAGGGAGGAAATTTCCTTACGTTGTTTGGAAGATATACTGGGTAAGGAATTTGAGTAAGATATCTTATTTTAAAAACCTAGAAATTCCAGAGATTTTTGGAATTTGTTTCTTTGGAGAATTTTTCTTAAAGTATTGTAGACTTGTAAACTTAAGTTTTGATATAGTTTTTAAGGTACCCTTCTTTTTAGGATGTAAAAAATTTTCTTAGCAGGAAACATGAATTCGAGTTCGCTTTCTTTAAAGATTTTAATGATAGCTGGCGAAGAAATACAGAGTATTCCGACGTAAGTTGAGCTACAAAAGAGGCTTAGAAAGAAATGGTAAACTTTGTTTTAAAAAAGTAGACCACTATGTTACTTACAGTTTTTACATATAGTCCATTGTCAAAACGATAAGTTTAATGTTATTACTGTTTTCTAATGTTTTGATTTAGCTCTAACAATATCATTGTAAAAATAATGAAATAAACATCTGAAAAGAAAGAAATAACTTTTCTGAAAATGTGAAAATACTTCTACTTAATTGAAAGCTATTACTGTGGAAAAAGTTTTGATAGGGTCCTAACAATTTACTCATTCTTAAGACAATAAAAAAATCTTAATTAAAGAAATAACTATTATAAAAATGTGACAATACTTTTTGCAAACAATTCTTATTTATATCGTTTTGCTGGGTTACCTCTAAATTCAGTCAACCTGCAAACGGTTTATTTACTCAATACATCACAGTTATTCTCTGCCAATTAAATTTTTCATATTCTTTTTACAAGTTAGTTTAATACTTTGTCTATTAATCCAATATTGCATAATTTAATTTTCGAACTTGTTTAACATAAACAAGAAATGAAAGTTCAAATACACTCCTGCAAATATACAGACATAAATATGTAATATATTTATGCTTAATCTTATGCCTGGTTTCCGCAACCACGAAAACGTACGCTTATTCCGAACAACATAATACGTGCAGAGCCTGATCCCATTACATCAAGCACTAGCGACCCAAACAAAATTTTGATTCAATCAGCCATACAAGAAGCCAAAAGTTAGGAATTCCGAATTCGCTGTGTTTGTATGTAGTAGCAAGGAAGATTGGTTCATGTAATCTGCTGAGTTGTGGTATGAGGAAATCGGAGTTACTCTGGATCAGATATTGTTTTTGTAATAGGTTCCGGAGTCGAAATAAGACATTACGAGTCAGAGTCGAAATAAGGTTAGTATATTTTATTAGAAAGTTGTTAATAAGGAAAATATATGTTCTTTATATATCAAGCAAATAATAAGTTTTACTTTATGTTTATGACTTATGACTTTCTTGATGGGGGGCAAGATCGCCAAGCCCTGCGACTTTAAGTCTATTGTACTAAGCCCCATAAATGACACAAGCACAAGAGACACACAAAGAAAGAGACGACACAAACACATAAACAAATAACAACATTTATTGACAGTCACAAACATCCATGCCTGACCGGGATTCGAACCCGACCCCAGCAGCTTCAATGGCTAGAATCCTAACGAGTGTGCCACCGGGGCGGCTACTTTATGTTTATTCTTCAACAAAAGGTTGATCCAAACAAAAACCTCTCAGTAAAAGAAGGCCAGGTTCTTAAAAAAAATATGGCCTGGCCTTAAAAAGAAGTGAAATCCTGAAAAAAGTACCAAGTTCATTAAAAGTTACTGATGTGGTATTGACCACCAAAACATTTTAGTCTTTGATCATTCTTATGTTTACCACATTCAAGCAAACTCGCACTTGTGTTTGTGTAACTTGGCCATTACGCATTTTGAAAATTTTGTTGAACCTTTTGCACTATGGGATGTTGAACCTTTTGCACTAGGGATGGGTGTAACCAATAAATTATTGAACATTGAGATGAAAGTATTCCTGTAGGTAAAGTGTTTTAAGTGTTTCAAGCCACACAAAAAAGAGGCACAACAGAATTTTTTTTTTTTTTTTGCTTTTATAAGCTTTGTTTTCTGCCTAGTGGTCAAACAGAGTAATCTTGGCCTTCTCTTTATTTCTTCGAAAAAATTGTCAATGAATATTTGAACATTGATATAACTTCTTTTCAGTATCAGTATTTTATATGTTTTTTTTTATAAATGTCGTAAACGAATTTCTAAACTACCATTACATTGAACTTGTGATAAAATAGTTACTACTTTTAGTGGCGGTCGCAATATCGTGGGACCGTTGGAATCTAGTTGTACAGTAATGAATAATCATATATCATAATACCTTTAAGGGCTTGTTTATTTTATTCAAAAATGCGTAATGGCCAAGTTACACAAACACAAGTGCGAGTTTGCTTGAATGTGGTAAACATAAGAATGATCAAAGACTAAAATGTTTTGGTGGTCAATACCACATCAGTAACTTTTAATGAACTTGGTACCTTTTTCAGGATTTCACTTCTTTTTAAGGCCAGGCCATATTTTTTTTAAGAACTTGGCCTTCTTTTACTGAGAGGTTTTTGTTTGGATTTCACTTATATTTGTAGGTATACTAAATAAAATAAATTAAATAATTTCTTAAATAACAAAAAAAAAAATTAAATATGGACACTTTCAATTGTTTTATAAATACTAACATTTTTAGAGGACAATCCACGTGTTTAAGTAAACATGATATATAAAATAAAAACTATATTTGACGAATGTCCATACATTTAAAAAAAAAATTTGTACTGTTTCATTTTACTGCTCGTTCTGTACTGCTTGTTGACATTAAGTACATTTTGTATCTATTTTAAACTAGCAGTATGGTTCCGCCTTACTGGGAACCCGTTAGCTTCGCATTGCTTCCTTTTAGAGGAATACTTACTTGTGAAAATGGGGGACACTCACGGCCATATCCACCTGAGATTCAACCGCGTGGCATCACATTAATGTTCCCCATACACTCAATATCTAAACTAAATTCAATTCGTGTTGGCGCATGCGCAAGAAAAAAGTAAATTCTAACAGAGAATGGCGTCAAGCCCCTGGTATGGCCCGGTCGTTGTGTTTTGAAGCCCCTGCCTACTTATTAAAATACACTCAAAATCAAAACAAAATTAAATTCGTGTTGGTGCATGCGCACTTAAACACTAATAGAGGATGGCGTCAAGCCCCCGTTTCGGCCCGGTCCATGTATTTTCAAGAGCTGTTATGGGCCCGCACTCCCACGTGGATGACGTTTTTTGAAACTAATTATATTAATTAAAAATCACAATCAACTATGAAAAAACTAAGCTTCAGATGAGCACGTAGGTATTAAAAGGAATCTATATTAAAAATTTCGAAGTTTTTGGAGCAGTCTAAGTAGGTCTTTTGCGATCCACAGACATACACACAGACTCTTTTATTATTACTAGCAGTATGGTCCTGCCTTACTGGGGACCCGTTAACTTCGCATTGCTTCCTTTTAGAGGCATGCTTACTTGTGAAAATACACTCAAAATCAAAATCAAAAGAAAATTAAATTTGTGTTGGCGCAGCGTACGATGTCGCCCTTAACGGTTGCGTTGGGTGCCTATTCATGTGTTGGCTAGTCACCTGACTTTGTTTCTAAAATACGACGCCCGTCGCCAATAGCCCTCGTGTAGCTTTAGTGCGACGATAATTCAAACCTAACCTAACGTGTTGGCGCATCCATACTTAAAAAAGCAAACACTAATAGAGGATGAAGCAGCCTTAGGGCGAGCGCATATCTCAACCAAACTCAATCAATCAAAGTTATAGAGGATGGCGTCAAGCCCCCGTTTCGGTCTGGTTCATGTATTTTCAAGCCCTGTTATGGTCCCGCAATCCCACGTGGATGACGTTTTTTTTTTTAAAACTAATTATATTAATTAAAAATCACATTCAAATATGAAAAAACTAAGCCTCAGGTGCACACGTAGGTATTAAAAGGAATCTATATTAAAAATTTTCAATTTTTTAGAGCAGTCTATGTAGGTCTTTTGCGATCCACAGACATACACACAGACATACAGACAGACAGACTCTTTCTTCTATTATTATAGATAGATAAATTATCGCTACTTAAAATCATGGGTACTTCGTCAATAATGAACAGCTTTTAAAACCTTTTTTTTCCCAATACTTTCGGGACAGCTATTTTTCTTTTTCATTTTATTGTAATAAATCTATAGCAGCTCTAACTTATGTTTGAGTGTTTTATTATTTGCATTACTACACTAGATACATGCATAATTTATATCGTATTTTTACTCGTTTAGTTGGCTCCTAAAGCAAAAAAAAAAAACAGTTGTCCATAAACTTTTGAGACGCGCCGTATACGGCCTAACGGTAAATTTTGCGATCCGAATGACTAATATGACCCTTGGCGAAAACAACAATTGTTGTTGACCCCAATTACAGTTTGAAACCCGAATAGTTGCTTTTATACAAATTGTCAAAGCGTAATATAAGTTCCCCAATTATTATCAATATAACTTCATGATTTGTGTGTTTGGACTCTGGTATCTATTTTTTTTTTAAATTTTAAACAATCGCGAAGAATTGATTAACCCTTGTGTCGCTCTAGTGGGATGTTATTCCAACTAAAAAAAAACATTTGCCTATTGTAAATCATTGGTTCCAGCCATTGCTCATGCGTATATATAGACCTTTAGCGATGTAACTCCTCCTACAAATAAACAACCATAACTCATTATAAAACATGGAGCTGGTTGCCAGCTCAGGTGTTGCACTTGAAAACCATTAAACTTAATCAAAATGATGATTGAAACTTTCCATTAGTATTATAGTGTGCTAAATTCCACACTTGAAAAACCTTTATCGTATCATCTGAATGTAAATAGTTATTTGAATTGTTGGCGATTCAATTAATCGCCGCTGGCATATCGGCGTATGTGAGAGGATTGCTTGCTGCGTTTGAAAAAAGGAATTTGCTGCGTTTGAATGTATGACATATTCTACCAGTGTTCCAATTTTCGGGATTTTAGAACAAGTGGGTGTCATAGAACATTTTGATGATCGGTGAGTGAGCCCCAAAAGTGGCCATTTTCCAATTCAATTTTCTCGGAAATAAAAAGAGATAGAACGCTGATTTTTTTATACTCTTCATCAAGCCCCTATTGACCAATAAAAGTTTCTAAACTCATTTCTGTGATGCATAGAACCAAAGAACGGAGGGTCCAAAAACACGCCGAAACCCTTCCAGAAAAGGTTGGGTAGTGCCCTGAACTTGGCGGTTGCACTACCGTGCAACCAGATTTGAATTTTTTTGATAAAATAAAAAAAAAATGAATGTTTGCATTTTGTTCATGAAATTAGGGTGTTTACCCACATTTTTTTTCTCCTAAACTATGCTTTCGTCAAGAATTCCATACTTATAGCTATTGGAAATAATTAAATACTGCTTACACAAAAAAGTCATTGAAAAAATCACTGTTAGAATAGTTTTGAAATATGCGACAAAATTTATGTTTTCAATAATTTAAAATATCTAATTTATAAAAAATTTTCTACATAAAATTTCTGTTTTTGACCTTTACATCTATTTATCAAAAAATATATGTCAACCTCAATTTAAAAAAAAAACGTTTTGAGTACAGGGTCGCTTTTATTTGATATTGATTGGAACCCCCCTGATTCTAATAAATACTATTTTTTTTCCCATAAAAGTAAATTATTACCAATGATCAATTATGCAGCGATCTCCGAGAACATATTTAATTATTATTAAAAATTTGCAAAAGTAAAAGTTAAAACATACATGCAATACTTCTAAATCGCAAAATATATCTGGGATGGGGTTAGAGCCCGTCCCCTTACCCCTTACTTACGACAAAGACCAGGCAGACTCACCAGAACCAACCAGGAGCCCTCACAGTGACTTTGCGCTTTCAGGTGCCCAATCACAGCTGGGAGGGGAGCAAGTGCAATGAAGTGCCATGCTCTAACCATGGACACTTCTGCTCCAAATATATAAAAATCATCTGAAGTTTTTATAGTATGATTAAAATCAATTACTTAAAAGAGTGGTAACTACATTGTTAAAATATTTTTTTAATTTCAATTTAAATCTGATCATTGTTACATGTTGTTTCAAATTTAGTTAAATTTTTATTCTCTAGATGGCGCAAAACTTTATGATGATTGCATTTTTGAATTTATAACAATATATAGTGAAAATAAAACTTTTGTTAAAATGAGTTTTGCAGTATCTATTTCGGCATCTCTAATTTACACCTGCCATGTTCTACAGCAATCATTGAATTAGATTAACGTGACAGTAAAACGTTAATTAATTTAAGAAAGTAAGAACAGTAAAGGATAAATGGTGGATTTTGAAACATGCTATTGGAATAAATATGATTGTTATAATTAGGTTAAACCCTTATGATTACTCGTTCAATAAAAAATAAAATAGAAGGAAAGTAGTTATCAATATCTTGGAGAATTTTTCCGTTTGTCTGCGTTATTATCTCTTTCCAAATTCTGTTTTGACCGTCCGATCAAAACAAATTCGTTTCCACTTGGTATTTGCATGTCATACCTTTCTATATTTTACACTTTCATTACTCTGCCTATCTTTACAATTGAAATTTATGTGAGTATATGTATCTATCCTAAGGATTTAATAATTCAAACTCCTTGTTTGCATTTAAAATATTTGAATTGTAGTTGAATAAAAATACTGTTTATGAAAGTTGAAAAAATCTTTTTTTTGCTCTAAGGAAATGAAGGGATAAGAACTCGATTAGTAAGTCGGATATCTTTCAAATTTTGGATCAAATAAAGTTTGAAAACTTCTATTGTAAATCATTGGTTCCAGCCATTGCTCATGCGTATATATAGACCTTTAGCGATGTAACTCCACCTACAAATAAACAACCATAACTCATTATAAAACATGGAGCTGGTTGCCAGCTCAGGTGTTGCATTTGAAAACCATTAAACTTAATCAAAATGATGATTGAAACTTTCCATTAGTAATATAGTTTGCTAAATTCCACACTTGAAAAACCTTTATCGTATCATCTGAATGTAAATAGTTATTTGAATTGTTGGCGATTCAATTAATCGCCGCTGGCATATCGGCGTATGTGAGAGGATTGCTTGCTGCGTTTGAAAAAAGGTGCCAAGCAATTTAAGACCAAACCCGTAATAAATATTCGATTTTCGGATTTTTTATGTTGAATGTATGACAAAATCTACCAGTGTTCCAATTTTCGGGATTTTAGAACAAGTGGGTGTCATAGAACATTTTGATGATCGGTGAGTGAGTGAGCCCCAAAAGTGGCCATTTTCCAATTCAATTTTCTCGGAAATAAAAAGAGATAGGACGCTGATTTTTCTTATACTCTTCATCAAGCCTCTATTGACCAATAAAAGTTTCTAAACTCATTTCTGTGATGCATAGAACCAAAGAACGGAGGGTCCGAAAACACGCCGAAACCCTTCCAGAAAAGGTTGGGTAGTGCCCTGAACTTGGCGGTTGCACTACCGTGCAACCAGATTTGTAACTTTAAGTCAAAAACTTAATGTAAGTACAAAGCAAAAAAATCCAAATCTAACGAAACAGTTATCCAAATTTGATCGTAAAGTAACCTGGGAATAGCAACATACCAAATAAGAAAGTGTGTCTTTGCGATCCAAAATAAATATTAAAAGTTACTATTTTGGATTTATAGAAAAAAAATCTATAGGTATTTTTGCTTTTCTTTAATGGATAAAGCTTTAACTCATTTGAGGTATTTTTTTAGCTAAAATTTAAATTTTTAGTTCTAAAGTGCACCCAAAACGGATTTTTTGTAGACATATTTAGTTTCTCCAAAAGAGATCAATCCAATTTGTAACATTACTGCAACCAAATATTTGACAACTGGAATTGGGCGACTGTCATAATCCGAATATCCAGAAAATAATACGAATTTCCCCCCAAGAACCGCTAAACTGCAAATAAGATTAAGAATATCCGTATTTGCTCCTTATAGGAATACGAATAAATTTGTATTCTGAAATATATATTCGTGTTAGATTACGTTTGTATTTACAATAGAAAATACAAATGCACTTATGTTTGCTGCCTAAAAAAATCGAATACAGCCATTTTATCAACTAAGCATTTTATGACTGTATATACTGTTTTTGTATGACGTGAAATATTCGGTGACATGCTCGGCAGTAGATTTCACGATATAGACTTGTTAATACAAAGAGCGAAATACAGACGGCAAAATTATACAGTGAAAGATGAAAGTTAAAATATTGTTGATAAATAAACAATTGTTTATGTTCTATGAACGATAATCCTTATTGTGATGAGTTTATTGTAGGACTTATACGCGAGGTAAAATATGACGATATTCAATGTTTCTCTCTGTGATCTGGAAAGAGAGCGCTGGATATGTGTTTTTCTACTACTCAGACACATAACTTTTTACATGTAGGGGAAAAAGAGGATTTAAACCCTTAAACTGGTAGAACCAGGTTACTACCAGTTTTCTGCAGTATTTGTACCAATGTTTTGCAATGTAATTTCCAGAAACTATGTTGTGCAAAATCTGGGAAATAATCATACGGTAAAAGTTATTTTTTTATCTAACTACCATTCGAAAATACTTCAATGGAACTTCCTGGACAAAATTTCGTGGAACAAGCTCACGCTATATCATCACGGCAACTTCCAAGATAAACATCTAAACTTACTTCCAAGCATTCCATCAAACTTTAAACGCGTTTCGAAACCAATTTAAAGTAATTTCCGATCTTAAGAAGATTATTCATTTAATACCAATTCTAAGAAGACCCTTTATCACTTATCGAATATTTTATGGGATTTAAATCTTTAACTGAAAAATTAAGACCCCATTCGCCATTTACTCCCACGTGATGGTTGGTATAAGATAAATAAGATCTATCTACTGATTTTTATGGCTAAGAGATATTCTCTATACAGTTTAATAATATACTGTGAACGAGGTTTAAAAAGATCGAAGATAGGATGTTTATGTCGTACTTTACATGGACAAGTTATATTTATAAACTGTTTATTAGCAAGGAAGTTCATTTTCAGGTTAAAGTTAAATATGTCTTTCTTTATGGGTATTTTGAGTTTAACTTTGAGGTTTGCCAGTATTGTATCAAGGCTCTAACTTAATGAGTGTATAGATACATTATAAATTATTTCCAGTGGTTAATTTTAAGAGTGATGATGCTAAAGGAAAATGACTTTAAAATTTTGACTTTAAGAATATGGTGTGAAGCAAATACTGCAAAATATATATTGAGACTCTTAACTATTGATACATGTTAAACATATTGCATTTCGATAGGGATATTTCTACGACGAATTCATCAGTACAAACACCTAAGCTGTTTTCGAAAACGCTTCAACAGAACTTGCTGCTGGAATTTCTGTAAACAAGGTCACGCATATCTATGTGTCAACTACCAGCAACAAAATATACTTTAAATCAGTCCATCAAAGTTTTAACTTGTTGCAGAACCAATTCAAAATAACTTCATTTTGGTAAAAAGGAGTTATTTAAAATTCACACTGCGAGAAGACTATTTATCACTATATTGAATATTTTATAGGTTACGCCCAAATGATATTTGTAAACTTACGCTTACCTACGAACCGATTTTGCTACTTTGAGATATATAGTTGAATAATGTACTTTAAACAAGGATTAAAACCACATGCACTTCTTATGCCCAAATGATAGTTGTAAATTTAGCTACGGACTGATTTTTCAACTTAGAGAAACATAGTTGAATAACATACTTAAAAGGAGATTAAAAGGATCGAAGTTTACGTTTTTAACATTACATGGACAAGTGAGGTTTATACAACGTTTTACTCATAGAAACTACCTCACTTTTAAACTTAAAGTTTGATGGGAATTATTAAGGGGTTTGCATGGGAATTTTGAGTTTGAATTTAAGGTTTTGATAGCATTACTTCAAGATATTCACTTAGATAATGAATACTATCTAGAAAAATGTTAAACCATTTCCTTTGATTTATTTTAAGAGCAATGGTGATAATAGAAAATGAATTTAAAATTTTACCTATAAAATATGGCGAGCAGAAAATACTAGAAAATATATTGCGATTCTAAAGTATGTTGAAACATGTAAAGATTATTAAACTTCAATATGAATATTTCTACCAAGAAATCATCAGTCCATCCTTCTAAGCTCTTTTCAAAAACACTTCAACGGTACTTGCCGCTGGAATTTCGGTAAACAAGGTCACGCTTACAATTGTGTCAACAACCAAGAACTAAAACTACTTTAAATCAGTCCATCAAAGTGAAAACTCGTTTCAAAATCCATTTAAAGTAAACTTCATTTTGGAGAAGATGATTGATTTAAAACTCATACTCAGAAGACTGTTTATCACTATATTGAATCTTTGATAAGTTTTAAATTAAAACCTTTAAAGTTAAGACCATATGCACCATTTACGCCTACAGAATAGTTGGAGATCTATATATATACCGATTTTACGACTTAGATATATACAGTTTAATAATATATTGTTTAAAATGATCGAAGTTTGGATGTTTATGTCGTACTTTACTTGGATAAGTCAGGTTTTTACAATGTTTATTTATAGCAACTACGTCACTTTTCAGAGTTATGGAATGGAATGGAATGCAAATGCGCCCTCTAGAAGGGAGAGTGTAATCTTTATAGCCCATTACTCAGCTCGCCAGAAGGGACAGTCACAGGGGACACACAAAGAAAGGACGACACAAACACATAGACAAATAACAACATTTATTGACAAGTACAAATATCCATGCCTTACCGGGATTCGAACCCGACCTCAGCAGCTCCAAAGGTTAGTACACTAACCATTCAGCCACCGAGGTGGCCACTTTTCAGAGTTAAGTCCCATCTGTCTAATTTTATGGGTAATTGGAGTTTAACTTTAAGGTTTGTCAGTATTGCCTCAAGACATCTCACTTAATGAATGTCAGGAAACATGTTGCATTTACTTCCAGTGATTAATTTTAAGAGCAGCGATGGTAAAATAAAATAACTTCAAATGAGGCTCAAAGCGAATGCTGTAAAATATGAAGACACTTTTATGTGTTCAACACCTTGCAAAACAAATTACTTTCAATGAAGATAGGTCTACGAAGAATTTGATTTAGGCCTAGTTATTATAGTCTATATTTTTTCTAACTTGTTTCAGAATCATTGTATTTTAATTACTTTCGATTTATATAACATTAATATTTAAACTATTGTAAAATAAAAATTCTTTCATTTGTAAAACAAGTATATTTTATGATTTCGCATATTTAAGGCAAAATAGGCTAAAAACTCAATTTCTATTTTAAGATCAACTAATGCAAAATAATTATAAAAAAAAACCCTCTTGGGATTCATCTTTTGACAAGAATTTCTAAAACAAATAGATAGCATACTTTATATTAATTTGATAGAATTGAAAATTTATAAACAAGCAAAACAGATATTTTTTGAACACTTTTCTATATATAGATAGTTGAATGAAAAACTAAACAATTCTGCGAAATGAAATACGTCTGATTATCCCAAATTAGTCTAACGTAGACTAATAACACGTTTACTGAATACTGAATAGGATATATACCACTCTTACTAGTGCAGATCGATATCCTCGCTAAACTTTGCAATGTTGTACCATTTACTCAGAATTTAATTCCATGACATGAATAAGCCTTCAGTTCATCGTACGGATAGTTCAACGCTTCAAGAATGTGGTCTCGGCTGTATCATTGCCAAAAATTTCATTCAAACTGTAGCAAAGTTTGTAGATGCGAAACAATCCACCCTTAAATTGCGACTGACAAGCAATCCGGCCTTCAATTATCAGATAGCATTCATACACATTCATTCAATTTCAGCAAGTTAGATTCACGAAATAATCACATCCCGTTTGCTCAATTCAAAGCACACAGTTTTCCAATTCCGAACTTCGGAAACTTTGCCAGAAATTCGTCTCTTCACAGAGTCCTATAATTGATTCAGATAAGGATAGTTTTCACAAAGAATACTCTACAGTTGCTGGGATGGTTGGAATTAGACACGATAAATACATTAAATTAACGAAACTACAACTCGGATTTTATGTAAAATGAATTTATAAAATATACTTTAAAAACTTTTTTTTAAAATTTATACAGGTTTAGTTTTAAAACTTTTCCAGCTACCTATACAGTTTTCGTAGCAATAATTACGTTATAAGTGGTTAACATTACTTTAAAAATCAGTCGCTTAAGAACATTTACGATTTACGAGAATATTAATAATTTACTATTAATTACAAATTGAACAATTTTCACTTCTTATTAAGTTTTGGTTTTGTTAGGCCTAATATTATTTTTTTTAATGTAGATGACACATTCAATTTTCTCATTAATATTCAACTTCAAACTAAAAATAAAATTAACTAACAGTTAATAATAGTTTAAACTTCGTTGATAGATACATTGCTTGAATAAAACAATAGCACTGAATAGTGAAATTTCGCTTGCTTTATATAATTTTAACTCATATTATAAAACTAATTTTACTTCAAAACATTGAAAAAATATTACACGGGTTATAATCTTGATAAAAGTCTTAACTCTATCGGAGGAGCATGCAGAACTTATCAAAAGCCTTATATTGTATGAAAAATTCCTCCTACTAATTCTAAGGTCAATATCCTACATTCTAAGATAAAAGGGCAATGTTTCGTGCTTCTTTCTAACCTGAGATTTTAGACCATTTTATTTTACCGAGGTTGTTTCAAGGGAACATAATTACAGAAGCGAAAAACTTTGTAGCATTACAATGAAAGAAATATTTTGCTTCACACGCTGGGTGCAACTCAGGCTTAGCTGCTCAATGGATTGTTTAAATCCAATAGTTTTGGCGAATCGGGATCAATCTACAACTAGGGGAGAGAAGGGGAATCCCGCCATCTCGGGTAATGCCGCCACCCCTTGTATCTCGCCAGCGGTGTGTGTGGGAGGGGGGCTGTGAGCGCTGACCTGTAGCAGGAAACAAAGTAATTTGTAGTATAGACGCTACTGGCCGTGCGGTGAGTTGGTGTAAAGTTATTTGAAAAATACGGTTTTCAGTTATTTTCATCTAATCTTGAGCCTTCTGAAATTAAGCGATAAGTGACTGCTATCTCTAAGCTAGATAAATCAGTTATATATCATTTAAAAGAGTAATTATTTCTCTATTTTATCACGTCGTTAGTTTGGACGCTAGGCTAACTACCTTTCTTTAAACAACCGTCTATGCCATTTTGCCTTACTGGGGTAATGCCGCCACATTACTCTGGGGTAATGCCGCCACATCACTCTGGGGTTATGCCGCCACATGCGAAAGGATGGCGGCATAATCCGTAAAATAGAAATTTCATATATTGGCCCTACAACCAATTAGTTTTCGCTAGAGATGCCACGTATCCGAAAAAGAAAAACTGAACTGGTCAAATGGACCAACGAAACTTTAAAAAAAAAAAAACCAGCATAGTTAGTTGCACATAGAAAGTTAATAAAATAGCTGTATCCTGTACAATTTACCATTCCAAAGTCAATTAAACCTATTTTAGTTTTATATGTATTGCTTTAATATGTAATTTTCCATTATTTATAGATTATTTGCCTTGTTTATTGATGTGGCGGCATAACCCCAGTGGTGTGGCGGAATTACCCGAGATACCGGGGTAATCCCGCTACTGTGCGAGCTTTAGAAAATTACAATTTTATTCAGTTTCTATTAAAGATTTAAATTTTAAAAAATCACTACAAGATAGGTTATGAACTGTAGTATGCTATGCTCATTACAATTTACATTAATTACAACACAATTCTGCATGAAAATTCAATTTCCCTGAAGGTGGCGCCATTCCCCTTCTCTCGCCTACATGGTAACACTTTACACTTACTATCAGATTAATTAAACATTAAGAAACGAGCTAAAATTATTTCATTTTTAAGTTTCTTTTTCTTTTATATTTCTGCGCAAAAAATATTTACTGTGAGTTCATCTTGAAAAGAGATTTCTCCCTCTTCTTAACCATATGGAAGCTAAATCTTGAGATGTCTAATTTTTTAATATTTTAAAATAAACTAATTTTTTAGATGTAATGAAGAATAATAATGTGTTGAATGTAATATTTGACCTTATAACTTTAAATTTAAATGTATTTTTAAATGTAGATTTTGAAGAAATTTATTTTTATTATAAAAGAGTATTTGAAAAAGAAAAAAAAAATTCGGGTCTAATATTTTTGGAATAAGGATATTTTAAGCCAAGAAAAAATTTATTCAAACATACTATTGTGAAAATTGTCAAAATTTGACGATTTTAAGGTAGGGTTAGATACATTACCGTTTTTAGTATTATAAAAGTAGTAAGTTCGTCTGAAGTAAGCTTTGTTTCGGAAATGGTTTTCAAATCTCATTTTACAAAAACCCCTAATAAAATTGCAGACAGCAGCTATTTCATCTTATGTCTAATTCGGGAGCATTTGTTGCCGTAATA
Organism: Hylyphantes graminicola; assembly: GCA_023701765.1. NCBI lineage: Eukaryota > Metazoa > Arthropoda > Arachnida > Araneae > Linyphiidae > Hylyphantes > Hylyphantes graminicola. The sequence goes on along the minus strand of CM043114.1, from coordinate 31,154,835 downwards.
GATTATTGACTGGCTTCTCGCAGAGTATGCTCGTGTCACATTTCTGTTTCTTATCCGTATTACAGCTATACTGTAAACGTATGTTTACTAGAAAGAATCTCAGAAAACACGGTTGTTTCCGAATACACTAGGAAAGGCGTGCCCGTTAAATCTGTAAAGGCCAAAGTTACAACAGTGTTAGCGTGAGATGTCGCTAGAAGTTTATTGGGTGCCACCAGTGGTTCCGACCTCGTCATTTGAACGTGGCTCCAAATGACGATACGTAATTAGATGATTTAAAACTCCTAAAAGAGGCTTGAAATAGACATCCAGGAACGACTAAAATAACAAAGATTTTTTTTTGCATTTTCCGATTGCCTATTTCTATCCTCCTTCAGAAGATTTAACGCAGTGAAATTCCCCTGGTATTTTAGAACCCTGATCCAGTGACGAGGTCTACACTGTGACACTTGCGGGCACCCTACGAAACTTCCGGTGACATCGTACGCTAACGCTAGCAGAACTTCGGACTCCACAAATTTAACAATCATGTCTATCTTAGTATGCTCAGATATTTGAGTTGGATTTCGGCAGCATATTTCCGCCTATAGGAAATCAGTGAATGTCGGAACCTGGATTTAATAAACGCCTATTAGTCCAGTAAATCTGTCGTGAAAAAGGGGGGTTACCTAACAAAAGGTCAAGTAGTTCTGATTTTTGGATATGTTATATGTAATGGAGGTCTAATTAAGAATCCAAGTTTGTGACCTTGGGGCGCCGCCGCTCGCTGCGCCCCAAGGTCAAACGTCGGTCATTTTTTAGTTTTTGCAGATTTTATCCTTAAAGGCTTGGTTTTACAACAAAGTGATGAATATAACAATTAAAGAGGGATAAATATGCTACAATTTGAGTGCATGTTGGTATTTTTAAGCCTAATAGTTCCTGAGATACAGCTCCTCAAAGTTAGTGTAAATTACGAAAAAATTGTGTTTTTCAAAATTTAGCGATTTTTTTCTCAAAGATTTATTTAATAGCAAGGTTATTACAGTTTAATTGATTTTTCCACGTTACCATAGGGTAATTTAAGGTTTAGGAGGTTTTTTTATGATCATTTATTTATGTTTATTCATTTTTAAGATCAAGGAAAGCCTAGCCAAAGCGCTCCCCAAATGGAAAATTTAGATATATCGCGCCCTAACATTCAATAAACCTGTTGTAAAGAAAGGGAGTTACTTTACGGGGTCGGATAGTTTAATTTTTGGATGTGTTTTATATTTTGAAAGTCTAATTAAGAATCCAAGTTTGTGACCTTGGGGCGCCACCGCTGGCTGCGCCCCAAAGTCAAAAATCGGACATTTCACAGTTTTTTCAGATTTACTAACTGAAGGTTTGGTTTTTCAACACAATAATGAATAAAACAATTAAAGAGGGATAAATATGCTACAGTTACAGGATAAATATAACAGTAGTAAAAATAACAGTAACAGGATAAATATGCGCCCCAAATGGAAAATCTGTATAAATCGCGCCCCAACGTTCACTAAACCTGTTTTAGAAAAAGGGAGTGTCATATTGGTATGACGTAACCTTAAAGGGTCGGGCAGTTTTAATTTGTGAACATGTCTTATATATTGGAAGTCTAATTAAGAATTCAAGTTTTTGACCTAGGGGTACTGTCGCAGGCTATGCCAAATCAGAAAAACGATGAAATCTTAATTATTTATAGTTTTTCTCGATTTACTCTCGGAAAGGTTGGTTCTACAAAAAGAAAAAATTAAGCAGTTATTACCTCATAGAGATCTCTCCGAGAACAACTAATTACTCGATCCCTGTTCTCGTGGACGGTCATTTTGTCGTTTAAGTTTGTGATACTTTTTACATTTTTGTTATCTTACAAGAGTCTAGTTCTATCTTCGAAAATGACTTTTTATTCTAGAAATCCTTTGATTCCTTCATGAGACCAAATGTGCATGCTCATGTAATCGGTTAACAAAAAAGAGTATATTCAGTGCATGTGCCTTTGGACTTGTAAAAACGAAGGAATTAACAACTATGTACAAAACACATTATGCACTGGTCTTAAACCAGGAGCATTGAACACAATTATGTTCATCTACCTAACTAGAAAACCCCTTTCATATTTCTGTGCAGAAATCTCTGTAAATCATTGCCTTGTTGTAGAACTGGCAAACGCCATATATTTGATTCATTAAAAAAAATTAGTAACCTCAAATAAATTGACATTCTATCTAACTTGAATTTTGTCATTTTAATTCTAATAATCATGAAATAAAAACGAGGTTGCTATCATAGTAACCTAGCTTTATACCAACCCCATTTGAGAATATTTTTTCATGCCCCAACAGTTTTGTACCCGAAAATACAACCGTAAGGCATGAAACACTGCTGCATTGTTGCAAGTGAAACAGCAGTTTAAACAATTAGCTTGACTTTGGGGCGCACCCAACGGTGGCGCCCCAAGTATCATATTTATCCTGTAACTGTAGCATATTTATCCCTCTTTAATTGTTTTATTCATTATTGTGTTGTAAAACAAAACCTTCAGTTAGTAAATCTGAAAAAACTGTGAAATGTCCGATTTTTGACTTTGGGGCGCAGCCAGCGGTGGCGCCCCAAGGTCACAAACTTGGATTCTTAATTAGACTTTCAAAATATAAAACACATCCAAAAATTAAACTATCCGATCCCGTAAAGTAACTCCCTTTTTTACAACAGGTTTATTGAATGTTAGGGAGCGATATATCTAAATTTTCCATTTGGGGCGCGCTTTGGCTAGGCTTTCCTTGATCTTAAAAATGAATAAACATGAATAAATGATCATTAAAAAACCTCCGAAACCTTAAATTACCCTATGGTAACGTGGAAAAATCAATTAAACTGTAATAACCTTGCTATTAAATAAATCTTTGAGAAAAAAATTGCTAAATTTTGAAAAACACAATTTTTTCGTAATTTACACTAACTTTGAGGAGCTGTATCTCAGGAGCTATTAGGCTTAAAAATACTAACATGCACTCAAATTGTAGCATATTTATCCCTCTTTAATTGTTGTATTCATCACTTTGTTGTAAAACCAAACCTTTAAGCATAAAATCTGCAAAAACTAAAAAATGACCGACGTTTGACCTTGGGGCGCAGCGAGCGGCGGCGCCCCAAGGTCACAAACTTGGATTCTTAATTAGACCTTCATTACATATAACATATCCAAAAATCAGAACTACTTGACCTTTTGTATACCAAAATGTTTTATTTTACTGGACTATATCGGTCATGATCCAATCTGAGGTGATAGCGTGTCCAACGCTTCACCAGCTGGGCTACTCAAGCCTAAGGAAAATCTACCAATATCATAAGTTACAATTTACTCAAATGTGTTACACTGATCTGATTTTGACACTAGAACCTTGCTATAGATTGTAACATTGAAAAACCAAAATTCCAATGAATATGTATCGAATTGCTATTGACAGGTTCCTTTTCTAACAAAACTGGTTAAATGGCTGTGTCAGAATCGGAAATTCTTTGTATTCATTAAATGTATATGCAGGAATTTGAAATTCTTTTGACAATATACAACTCCGAATTCTGGATCATTTCCAAAAAAGATGTATACAAAATGTAACGTATATTTGGAAGTTGAATGCAAATTAACAACTTAAGATTCCCGAAACTTGGCAAAGTATTAATATATTAAGTTAAAACTGTCTAATTCTCACTCTTTATTATCTCACGTTATGTACATTTTCGGTAAAATTGTATTTCGATTGTCGGATTTCGGAATGCGGTTGAACAGAACGTTTCAAAAAGTGTTCCAGAACAGTTTTCATGGATGGTGTTCTGAGTGTGTTACGTTAAGATTATTTATTAATTTCACTTTTAGAACGCATTTACTAGAAATAAAAGTACATGGCACCATTGCCATTTCAGAACACATTATAAAAAAAGCGATAATCGTATTTGGTTGGCGACTAACGCTTATTCTTCAATGTACAACAATATTGCACGTTGGCGTACTGGCAAGGCTGGTTAAGACGTCTTGCCACTAACAACTTGCCAGGACAACGTTCGTTTACTACTCTACGTTTCTCTACTTAGCCTTCCTATGAACGGTTCCAGATCTTTTTAAAAAATCCGTCGATAGATAACCTCAACGTGTCTACTTTAAATCTGCCGCATTCGAGAGTCCTGACGTCGCGTATGATGTCACTACAGGATTGCGTTGGGTGCCATACAGTTAGTATATAGTACCTGACCGTGGTTGTAAGCGACATGAATCAGCAAAAATAGTCCTCATAAATCTCGTTACGCTCATTTTTTATTCATCTCATGTGTTATAAGTACAAAATGTGTTCCATATGGGTTTTAGAAATCTTCTACAATGTGATTTAAATAAGCGACAAAGAGAGTGTTCTGAAATGCGTTCAAACATTTGAAATGTATGCAATTTAACTGAAGTACAATGTTGTTCTAATTTATTTTAAACTATAAAATCGAGAAAAAAATTAACTAAAATAATTACAACTGAATTCCATCCCTAATAATTTATGTTCTTTTGACTCAAAACAGTATAAAGACATGTACATTCTAAAACTTATCCTTCCACCCTTATCTTTTGTCCCCGAAAATCCCTAACATCGCACAGGATTAGTATTAAACGTCAGAAAACAATGAAGTGAAATAACGGTAATCACAAACTCAAAGGATTATGTATGCTATAAAAGTCTCACAAGTTGATAATAGTGACGGAAACTTGAAGACTTATGCAACCAGTATAAATAAGCACCTGTAGCTTTTGGTTTGACAAAATATTAAATTCCTTTCGGTGACTACATTGTGAAAATTATTATATTTATGTATTGATTGTGACTTTTTTTTCTGCTTTTCAGATAAAAAAATCTCCAAGCTTGTTAGTTTACCAGACGATATTCAGGTAGCACTGGTTTCATTGTGTATGAATAAAATGTGTATGAAAGTTTTAAGAGGTAGATCACTGACTTCTAGCAAATGCCAATGCCAAGGATCTAGTTTGATATTCAAAGTACTTTAAACATTCGTTACTAGTCTACGGATGGATGATAACCCACAAGGTAAAGTTCCAAAAAACAGAAGCACGCAAGTTTTAAGCACTCAAATATCAAACATTTATTAAAACAGGGATTATGCATACAGATCGTGCCCTAATTCGTAAGTGGTCTTCAGTGGTATGCCCTATATGTAGCTGTAGAATTTCGCTTTAACATCACTAACACCGTCTTGCAATTGTAAACTATCTTCATTATTATATTTAACATGTATATATCCTTCTTAATACTCAACTTCAATTGTTGCATGTCAGTGTTCTGAAAGTCCTGTGGGCAGTTATAGCGCAGTATTATGGGTGCAAGCTGTTTGTAAAAAATTAACCCTCCCCTCCAGCTACCGAAGGCTCGAAATTGATTAGGTGGCATCGTCTCGGAGTAGAAGTCAGGCACTCTCACGGGTACACAAAGCACTGTGCCAACGGATGCCACTTGCATCCTAGGCACACGACAACAACAACAACATCAATGCTTAAGTATATAAAATCAATTTCATATAAGATATATCTGGAACAGTTAAACTTTAGTCAAACTAATATCACGATAAGCTGCATTGCAGATTTGAATTCTCAACTAGACCGTCTTCCGTTAATTAATAAGCCAGCTTTGTGAAAAGGCATATGTAAATGATTTTGCTAATGCTACGTGATCAGTTCGGCTAGGATTAGCTTAAAAGAAGAATTTCCATGAAGTAAGCTCAAAGAAAGCATTCAATTTACGTATGCTTGGGTTAAGTTGATGTCGAAATTTGACGTATAGACATTTTGAATCTAGAAAAGATGAGTTTAAACTTCAGTCTTATATCTCGAATGACGGTTTATTTTGTATTAAATTCTTTTGAAGAATATAAAATGTTAATTAATTGTTAAATTGAAATCCTTGTATTTTATTTATTATCTGTGCTTAAAAGGAAATACATATTTTCTAAAAATACTAACAAATTACAAAAAAAATGTATTTCTCTGTACGTTACATTATTTCTATGTACACATTTAGTTGAATTGAAAACAAATTAAGACATAGGAGATTTTCTTTGCAACCTACATCCAAGATGACATTTTGTTGACGAACCTGATTTAAAAAAAATCAACTATGAGAACTTTTTGTCAAAACTCTTGGGATACTTATTCAATTTCATATTTTTTTATATTGTATCATCATAGTTTTTTTTTAATAATTAAAAAATTGCAACCTAAACATTTAAAATTTTTCGGTTATATAAATGTGAACATCAAATTTTGCATTACAATATTGATATTCTCAGAATGCTCGCAACCCGAACGTGTTGACAATGATCCTTTGTGGGCCAAGGATCGTAGTCCAATTTCCCACAGTGTCATCGGGCGAATAAAAGGACATCTAAAAGCAACAGTTGCCGTATCGATCCGCGTAGCAACAGTTGGAACAAATGGGAAAGTTCCATTTCCTCTGAACATCGGTTTTCTCATTTAACTTTTCTTCGATGCGGGATTGGAGGTTCTTCGAAGTCTGATGGTTGGATTTTAAACGAATCAAGGCTAAAAAGGAACTAAGCTCCGCCACAAGAACCAGTTATTTTTATACCTCTCTGAGGCATTGCAATTTGTTTGAAGAGTAATCTTGTTTTCTCTGCATGAGTTTCAAATTTAGACTGAAATTTAAATTACTTTATTATTTTTAATTTTATTTATGTAGCAGATGATTATAAAAGACATAGATGGTTATATAAGATTTATAATATTTTGAAAATTTTGTGCGTGCTGGAAATGTCCCAAAAAACACGTTTGAATTCTCAACTAGACCGTCTTCCGTTTATTAATATGCCAACTTTGTGAAAAGGCATATGCAAATGATTTTGCTAATGCTACGTGATTAGTTCGGCTGGGATTAGCTTAAAAGAAGAATTGGGATGAAGTAAGCTCAAAGAAACATTAAATTTACGTAAGCTTGGGTTAAGTTGAAGTCGAAATGCGACATTAGACATTTTGAAGCTAGTAAAGATGAGTTTAAACTTCAGCCTTATATCTCGAATGACGGTTTACTTTGAATTAAATTATTTTGAAGATTATTAATTATTTGCTAAATTGAAATCCTTGTATATAATTTATCATCTAATCTATGTTTAAAAGGAAATACATATTTTCTAAAAATGACAGTCATATGACGGATTATACGCGCGTATCCCTCGGACCGTTTCAAAGAGATAACACGGTTACCGCTTTCAAAAAGTGTTGTCAACTTGTTTATGAAGTAAATTTCCACCAACGTTTTACATTTACAGTAATGGAACTACAGCGTATGAGATAGTATGCATGTATGGCTTACGAAGTACACATTAACAAAATGTACAATGACTTTCAAGTAGGAATCATAAAATATAGCCTAAATAAATTCCTAGTTCCATATGTATTCATAGGTGTTCCATATTATTTCCTAGGTGACCATATGTATATGCGTCTTAACTGCACACCTTGTAACAGGCCCGAGGTCTACAGGAATGGGTTTTTGTTAAGTAAAAAATTATTTTATCTCCAACTAATGAATTTTTATATGGAAACATATTTTTTTAAATAACTATATAACTTTCATATGGTAACATTTAATATATGTTCCCTACTTTTCTCGCAAACATAAAATATAATATCAATATTAATAAAACTACTACAAATCAAATGTCCATAATCCTCTAGACATAAACTATTTGCTATAACACGCCATAAGCATATGTCGTGGGAAGAAAGCAAAGAAAAGTCCATTCAATACATCTTTTCACATGAAATGGGAAAAACGACTATGCCATCTGTGAAAAACCCCTCATTGAAGCCACAGGGATGCAGGGCGTGGCAAAAGAAAACTCGCTGTATTCCAATGTTCATTGATATTTGCGTATTTTTTATATGATAAGAGCTGAAATCAGAAACATTTTTAATGGAAAAAATACTAGATTGTAAATTTTTTCGTATTGTTAAACGCTCACAAATCTACAACTTTGATTAAGAAAATATACATATCGGCTCAAATCTTGTTCATTTAATTTTTTTAAAAATAAAATAAACTTGTCACATTATAAAATGGTATGGATTACTTGAAACAAATGCAGTCGTATGTGTTATTTTCGAAATTGCACTAAATATTTGCTAACTACAAACAATAATTAAATATAAAAAGTACATATATTTTTCTTTAATGTTTGGTTTTACCCATAATGTGTAGGGGAGAGAAGGAGCTATTGGGGCAATTTTTTTCAACCTTTGTATTTTATCAAAAATACAAGAAATTTAATTTCTTTTTTACAAGCGCATAAACTGAGCATTCGTTTGCTTAAAAAGTCATTCGACAGATGTTAAAACATTACACTACTTTGGTTGCTGAGCATTTTAATCAACCATGTAAATGTCCCAATAGCCCATTAGTTCTGATATACATATTTAGCATACCTTAAGATAAGTATGTGCAACATAAACTTTCGATTATATCGTTTCCCGTTGAAGCAAATCTACTGATTTTTTTATCCCTTATTTTAAATCTAAATGTGAATGCAAGTAGAGTATTTTTATAATTTGTTTTTAGTTTTAAAATATATATACTTTCTCCGAATGTAATTACATTACCGTATGAAAAACATACACAGAATGAACAAAATAGAACCAAAACTTATTTTTAAGCTATATAGGTCAATTAAAGTTTTTCAAATGAAGAATCAACATTTTATTCTTTAAACTAGCAGTATGGTCCCGCCTTACTGGGAACCCGTTAACTTCGTATTGCTTAATTTTAGAGGCATGCTTACTTGTGAAAATACACTCAAAATCAAAACAAAATTAAATTCGTGTTGGCGCATGCACACTTAAAAAAGCAAACACTAATAAAGGATGAACAGCCTTAGGGCGAGCGCATATTTCAACCAAACTCAGTCAATCAAACTAATAGAGGATGGCGTCAAATCCCCGTTTCGGCCCGGTCCATGTATTTTCAAGCCCTGTTATGGTCTCGCAATTCCACGTGGATGACGTTTTTTTAAACAAATTATATTAATTAAAAATCACAATCAACTATGAAAAAACTAAGCCTCAGGTGCACACGTAGGTATTAAAAGGAACCTATATTAAAAATTTCGAATTTTTTAGAGCAGTCTAAGTAGGTTTTTTGCGTTCCACAGACATACACACAGACAGACTCTTTCTTTTATTATTATAGATAATTTCGAAGAACTACCCCTCCTTGGAAAATCTATGCTGCGTTTTTTTTTCCACATTTGGCCTTTAGAAAGCAACCATTTAAATCCATATATTTCAACCAACTGTGAATAATTCCACATAGTGGTGATAGTTTTCATGCTTTGTCGAACCTCAAGGCGAGCAACTATTATTTGGTAGCGTGTGCCATCAAAATAATACCCCATTGAGTCCGATAATGGCAGACTTTGAAAGATCCATGGCCTGGCTCTCAAGCTAAAGTCACAGTTAGAATCGAATATTGTATGGGGAAAAAACGTGTTCTCCCGAATAAAATGGAGCTCCTATCGATAAAAAAAGAACCTCTATCGATAAAGGGGATATTGGATTCCTTGGATATCGATAAATAACAAGGACCCTCCGCAAGTTTGACATATTAATACAACGTTATCCAGATCGAACATCCGTCTTCGATAATTTAGTGGAGGGTTTACCTTGTAAATTTTTTATTTGTTTTTTAACTAGATAAATATTATCGGATTATTGTTCAGGGACATATTTTTTTATTTATTTAGAAAAAATTGATGTGTCCTAACGTTTAACGAAATAATTTTTAGTGTTGTTTTGAGAGATTTATCATATTTTTTTCCAAAACAATATCATAAAATAGTTTTCAAATGTGCACAAGAAATTTGTTAAAGTTAACTCTAAATATCAGTTATATTAAAAAAATTAAATAAGAATATTAAGACACGTATTTGGCTAAAATGTCATTTGTTGTTCTTTTTTTAGGCCTATAAGTTTGACCTAAGAGTTGAAAATAACAAAAAATGTCTTTTGAAGAACGAAAACTTATGTCTCTATATAATATAAAATTGCAATTGTCGGACACTTGAAAGCCACGTGACTTACGCGGTTTCACAATCAGAAACATCAGAGACGCTGAAAGTAAGTCTGGCGGTGTGCTTGTTTTGTGCCGGGATAGCTTCAGGTTGCGTCCCGTGGCTTTGGTGGAGATCGTTGCTTAGCGCTAGAGCTGCGTGATGCTCTGAAGCAGTCCCACGGAAACTAGGCAGATTGTATATATGGGCATTCATGCATTGGCAGTATCATCATAGTAGCCTCGCATGTTTGTTTGCGTAGCAAACAAATAGGAATTGCGTAGCTATTCCCGAGGGTTGGCGGTAGCGAGCTAGGGGATTTGCCCCCTACACTCTTAAAACAAACACTCCCAATTTACCTCAGTCTGAGTGGATTTCACTCCTCCAGACTGGAAAATGCACTTCTCCTTTTGGAGTGGATCCTTTGTGTGTTAAACCTCCGACAGGATCACTCCAAACGAGTGATTTTAACTCAGTCTGAGAAAATATGCATGCCTTTAGGGTGTCGAAAATGCACTTCTCCAACTGGAGTGGATTTCACTCTTTTGTTTTAAGAGTGTAGTTGTCTAATAAAAATATATGAATGAAGATAAATATAATTAAAATTTAGGATGAATAAGATTAAAGTTTAACGAAAAAAAAAACTCACGAAATTTTTTTCGTTAGGGAACGTTGATATCAATCACGTATGAATTCAAAATGTTATTATGCGATACGCTAGTTGCCTAGTTATTAAAACTTCATTATTATATAATTATTCTAAGAACTATAATCCTATAATATTATTAATTATTAAAATTATATTCCTAAAAAACAAAGAGAGAGAATTATTGGTTTGGAGTTGTTTAGTAAATCAAAATATGCTGTGCAAGCAATTTTCTGATGCAAGCATGCGGTTCTAATTTACGACAGCAGTCGCCAATAGCCATCGAGTGGTGCTAGTGTGATGATAATTCAAAACTAACCTAACCAGAAATAAACAAACCCGTTATGAAATATGCTTGGACTTCAAATATCGGAGTTATTTTCAACAAGTGTCTTAAGCATGTAATATATAAGCATCAAATTAAAGGAAGGAAAAAAAACTTAAAATCCTCTTGGTGAAACACGTTTAGGAAGGAAATCCCAAACAATGTCCATAAAACCCCCAACTTCATTACTTCTCTGCTTCACACCTGGATGAAATATGTCGCCTTTTTCTCATGGTTCCCCCATTACCGAGAAGAAAGATATTTTTAGTGCCTCGGAGGCGAATTGTATAAATGAGAAGAAAATATCATTTCATATCATACCGCCATTTTACTACTGCAATTTTTCCCCGTGGCTTCTTTTTCGACTTCTTTTTTGGATCATGGAACGTTTTTTTGATGAGAAGCAAAGTAGCGTATCTACATTATTCAAAATTAACAAAATATACAAGAAATACAATGTTAAAAAGTTTGGTGCAATATTTCACAGGAATCTTTGCACTCTTAAAACGAATGAGCGATTTTAACTCAGTCTGATTAATTTTCACTCCTCCAGTCTGGAAAATGCACTTCTCCTTTTGGAGAGGATCCTTTAAGTGTTAAACCTCCGACACTCCAACCGAGTGACTTTAACTCAGTCTGAGTTAATATTCACTCATTTCCAATGTCCAAAATGCACTTCTCCTACTGGAGTGGACTTCACTCTTTCTGTCGCATGACCGTGTGATAAAACCATAAATTTGATTCTCGTATGATAAAACCATAAATTTGATACACCCTAACATTGGTGAATCACCGCACCAAAAAGTGGTGGCAGCAAGAAATTTATGTTTTTAAACATTATACAGACTTGATCATGTCTGTTTTCAATGGTCCTTTCTTGTAATTCTCGAAGACAGCTTTGATTCCAAATTAAAACAAAATACAATTGAACTATGATAGCCACTTGTTACTGTATTAAAAAAAACTAACATAGAGCCTATTATTTTTACGCCTCAGACCATTTTGGCTCTAAAATGCAAATTTGTCAAAGTCACCAACTCTATAAGAAATATTTTGCTGATTTCTTTTTCTCTGCCTTATTTTATTCCTGTTAAAATGGATAAAACATCCACACGAATTCAACACTTATTTTATGTATTTCCAAAGTTATTCGTAAATCGATATTTTTGGAAGGCAATATGCATCAATTTTCAAAGAACTAGTTATTGGGGATCTTATTTGCCAAATTTCTTGAGCCCTACGCCAAATACTTACCAAGTAGTGTCTAACAACTTATATTTGGTTTAGAATAGCATATCTATTTTTTTGTATAAAACATGAAACCTTAAATTGCATTAAATAAAATGAAAAGCCTTTGAAATCTTTGTGCCAATATCAGAAGTTTGGCAGAAGAAGACCCAAATAACTATAAATTCTAGCTGGGTTTTTTCGTGAAGGAAGTGGTTTCATAAAAGAAAGTTTTTGGGGATTTAGAGGACCAAAAAAAGTGATGCGCATTTGCTCCTCATTAAAGATGGTAAGACTTTTGTGCCAGAGGCATTCATTTTACTTTTTGGAAAGTCGTGATTTTAAATGGGATTTTAAAAGAGTTTGGAATGAATAACTAAAGTAATACACAGGGATTTGTTGGTAGTTTTTAAAAACTAAAACATTCAATTGAGAAATTGTGAAAAGTGAGGCAGAAAAATACCATTATGAAAATGCTAATGCATGGATTTTGCTCCAACAAAACTTTTTCACCAAAAATAATTAGAGTAAAAATAATATAGAGTGCATTTGAAGCATCATGATTAAAACAACATTATTTTTAAACGAGTCATATGTAAGAGAATAAAATTGAAACATCGCCCCCCCCTACCCTTTTAAATTGAGACGGAATAAATTAGAAGCATAACTTAAATCGAAGATTTTTAAAATTCACTTACAAAAAAAAACTTTACACATGCTAAACAAAAGTCAACTTTATTTAACTTAATATATATTTATACTATATGACGTTTATTTGCTGCCAAAAAATAAACTTATGATTGGAGCACTATAGACATTACAAAATCAGAAAAATCTAAATGTTGAATGATAATTAATGCATCTGTAACTCTTTATAAATTTACCTATCTTCGATTCTATAGGAGAAGAATTTCCTCGATTTTATTGGTACCTTATCTTTCTCAATAGGTTCAAAACATCTTCTTTGTATATGTACGACCTTCTTGAGCATGAAATGATTTATAGCACTATAGTTTTTATAAACACTTTTTTACAAGCCAGTATCATACATAAATTTCAGTTATTTTAATTAATTCAAAGCAAAAATCATCTTCCTATACCTAAACAATACTTTTGTGTCATTGTTGTTAAAGAGTAGAAATCTTAAATAGGTCATTTTTGGGCAATCAGTCAAAACAAATTATGTTAAAAATAATTGTTTATTTTTACATTCAAATTTTTTATCGAAGAAACAACTGCCTTTAGCCGCCTCGGTGGCTGAATGGTTAGTGCACTAGCCTTTGGAGCTGCTGAGGTCGGGTTCAAATCCCGGTCAGGCATGGATGTTTGTGACAGTCAATAAATGTTGTTATTTGTCTATGTGTTATTCATTTCTTTGTGACTGTAAAATTTCTTTCTGTGTCTGTCCCACTTGACGAAAGCTTATAAGCGGTTCTCTGAACAAGCACACAAGCTGGAATATATATGTATCATACCATACCATACCGTACCAACTGCATTTAAAAATATCTTGATACAAACTATTTCCAGAAAAATATAAGAAGCTAAAAACTTCATATAAAACTGTTTTGACTATTTTCCCGCATGTGCGCAATGTTCCATCGTAAAAAATGGTTTTTTGCTTTCAAAAACTTAATCTGCTAAAAATTTAATTCGCTTTCAAAATATAAATAACCATATCAGACATCCCACCTATTTAAACACCTTAAGGCACAACAGATTCGTCATTCCCAAAGGCACAACTCAAAGCGACACCTGGTGTCCACTCCCGACAGCTCCATCACCTGAGATAAATTAATTATGGGTCCATCGCTGTGCCTAATTTCCCCCGTAAATAATTATAATTCACGTGAGGTGCTTCACTCTTTAAGCCAGGCTATGCGTGGATTGGAGCCAATATATCCCTTCCCCCCTCTTGGGACTGCGAGTGACATGTTCAGGCATTCAGAAGTTTATTAAGGATCGTGGCATGCTTTGGGGTTTTGGAGTGTGACTTTGAGGCTAGTTAGCCATTGACTAAGTTAAAATTATTGATTTTATTACAAAGATTTTATTATAAAGATGATGTTAAGAAGGTTTAAAGAGTGGGGCACGTCATACGAATTATAACAAAACACAAAATTAAGTTCAAATGGTTACGATGTTTAAAAACATTTGACAATGCTGTTATATGTGAATTGTCGAGAATTAATTACTTTGGTATGATTTTGAATTGTATTTAGAGTCGGTATACAAATACATTTCCATTTTTCTTTGAAATTTCTTTATCTTAATTTTATATAGTTTTATAAAATTGCATTCATTGTTTTTAGTCAACACAAAATTGTCACATATTACACAGTACATTTTTTTACAGAAGCGCATTTGTCGGGAAATTTTGGATTCATATAGAAAATGCTACGTTACACTGTACACGAAAAGTTACACAGTAAAAACATGCCATGATGTAACAAAATTGGAATAAATTCTCTGGCTACAAAAAAATAGTACGCAATGTAACTAAACTATAGTGCATGTGAAAACTGTGAATAGTATTTGTTGAAAACGTTAGCCAACGTCGATTTCCAATACCAATGGCCTACAAAACGGTATTTTCTTTTACTTCCTAAAATTTACAATTTCAATTTTCTTACATTAGTTAGAGCAATTTTTAAAAATATTTTTGAAGAAATAATATTTCAAAGAAAGTAATTTATTTTAGAGTTTTTAGTAATATCAATAAAATATTTTCCCCCGAGTTTGAAACATTTATAAAAAGCATAGATTGAGTTTACCAATTTTTCTTACTTCAAAACAGAAAAGAAAATTCAACATATATCAAGTTTTAAACTCAAGTCGTCTAAAGAAAAATACAATATATCGATAACGTTTTTATTTTCGTTTACTACATTAAACAAGTTATTCGGCTCAATGAAAAAAAAGTTTCATGTCCATAACAAAGCCTAATTAATCACTGCCGTAAAATAAAGTAGTTCACCCTATAATTTGTTCAGGCATTGTATTCAAGAAAACACAGGCTTTGTGTCTTTATTTTCCTTCTTCTCAGTAAAAGAAACTGTTATGAAAGGAATTCTTTGGAAAGTCATAAATCACTATGGCACAGCATTTATGGTCTGAAGAGAGTTTCCGCCTTTCATAGGTTTTATTGTATCTGGCGTGAAAAGTCGATTTAAACCAATCAAGTTGTTAACAAAATTTGAAGGTACAACAAATTCTTGACAAATTCCTTGCAATTATTAAAAATTGCAGTTTTTGTATTTCTAAAGGCAACAGATTGTTTTTAAACATTTTTATACTTAAAAATAAAAATTAAAGCTAAGTAGCATTTCTATAACTTAATTTCAAATCTTAAAAGTATTAGAGCATGTTTTACACAATTAAAAAAAAATGGATAAATTAATTAAAAGGTTTAACGTATATTTTGCACAGCTGATCCAAAATTGTAACAATAGAAGGTAATTTAATGAAGGAATCATATGTTAAAATTGCCAAAATTAAGTTCTGCAATAAAATAATTTATTTCTACATATTTAGATTTTTAGCATTATTATCAATATTTATTATTAGTGAGTTGTACAATGTACATATGGACTCGAACGATAATAGTTATATTTACAAGAACGAGAAATAGTAATAACACTGGATATTTTAGATTTATCAAACATTAGGATCTGCAAGAAATTATTTCATATAAATATATTTTTAAGTGCTTACACCACTATTTATCAGACTTTTAAATGTACAATAATATTCATTCAAAAGAAAACAGTTTCCTGTCACGAACAATCTCAATTCTATTCATCAATGCCATGACATGCCCTTTCAATATTTACTGTTTCCCGGAGAATATTGTGCGTCGGCCTCACACAGATAACATATCTCCTTCAAGAAAGCTGCATTCATTCCTGCTTCTCCTGGAAAACTTCCGGATAGAAATCCTGGAAATCCCACTTATGTTCCTGAAGGACAATTCCCCGGGGGAAGGGGGTTTGGGATATGTCATAAATCATAAACAGTTGCCCTCCGCAGATCTCACAAAACGCTCATATAATAAATATATAAATAAAAAATTTAGGTACTGCGATTTCTTTATTTGAGAGAAGTTCAATGTAAAAATTGTAAATAGAGGAAGAATGAAATGGTTCTGATGGTCCACAGACCCAAACGTCTTTTTGGAATAACTTTTTTTGACAGCTCAGTGTATAATACAAACTCGCAACTTTTTAGGAATTGTTTTCGGGATTGTTTTTATAGGCAAGTTTTCCTTTCTATGTAGAACGATTTTCCGGAACTGAACACTATTTAAGGGAATATGGGATACAATTCAGCAATTTTAAAGAAATTCCGTAAGAGAAGAGTTCATGAATTTTATATTCAGTACTATTTTAAGTCATACAGTTAAATGAAGTAACATTTGAATTTGTTGTTTAGCTAATAAAAGAACAAGTATTGTAGTGTCAATGAATTTTTACACACAATATAATTTCATTTACTTTGTAACTGAAAAAATCGAAAATGTACCAATGCATGAGCATTTGTCAATAGCATTTCACAGTACACCATCATTATATCATCATTTATACAAAATCATATAAAAAAGTTAATGAATGATTAGCTATCCACTAAATTTTTTTTTTATCAAATACAGTTTAATTAAGCATCTGTAGGGAAAATGGGATTTTTTTATGACTTCCCTTTTTTTTATTTTATGATCTTTATGAGGTTTTATAAGCCCCATCAATTTTCTCTTTGAATATTTTTATACATTACACCATACTAAATAAAACAAAAATAGAAAAATGAGAGCGAACCCAGAAAAGGCGGGTTAAGGAATAAACCTAGAACACATTAAATATGCATGGAAAATTTAATTAAACTATTTCAACCGCTAATGGGCAGTGCGTAAAAAACTAAAAGGGAAATAATTTTACCTGGCACAGTAGTATTCCATAAAGCTTCCCTGAAGAAATAAGACTCAAGTTTTATAATTCTGATCCTTCTTAACAGAAAGCTAATTAAACTTCTAAAAAAACGTTGAAGATAGCAAGCATTATTACTCAGAAAAAATACCAACATTTGCATGTTTATGACAAGCATAGACTGTTTGAAATAAAATGTTTAAAAAAAAACTTTTTAAGATATTGAATCAGGGATAAGTAAATTCCGTCGATTTAATTACTTATGTTTGGAAAAGGATTATAAAATTTTAATAAAATATAGTTAGGTAGACAGAAAGGTTTTAAAGTATTAAGATTAGCAAAAGAAAAAACATCCCAAATATGCAGTAAATTATTTTTAGCTTTAAAATATACGTCGGATATTAAACAGCATTTGGTTTAACTATTAGGTGAATAGCTAATTTATTTTAAATTTTGAAAAAAATTCAACAGATTTAGCGGATTTAATCTATTATGTCTATAGTTTTTGGTATATGGCTAACTCCATGAAACTGTAGTGCAAGTCACGATTTAAGAGTAGATTAAAAGTTTTTTTTTTAATTTAAAAAAAAAATCAAATTTAAAAATGTACATAACATTATTTAGCTATAAGTGTACATAAACTATCCCATATTTTTTTTAAAATTCAATGTTAAAAATTGTAGTAATAATTACTTTTTTTACAAAGGTGACTTACACTCCAGACAGGATAGTTTTGCATGGAATTATCTATATGTATTTTTAGAAATTATTAATCTACTATAGTGGAATTTGGGGAAAAAAAAAGTTTTGTAAAGATTTAAATGAAATGTTTAATGAATTCTTCTTCTCCAGAAGCCGGTGTATGACCAAGGATGTCTCAGTCACCTTAGACCACCTTGTGCACTGATTATATTATTATCATTTATAAAATAAACCAAATTATTATTAATAGAAAGTTAAATGCCACAACATACAAAAGATAGCTTTAAAAGTACTTTTATTTAAAAACTATCAAAAACTCTTTCAGAAAAGTTAAGTTTATCTTCTTTTAGAAAACACTCTCTTATCCGTTTCTTTGTGCCACAATTTAAAGGGTACTTTGACATCAAAACCTGTTTGCCGAGTCGTCTCACGGGGCATCTGGGCCAATCATCGGCATGATTCAGAGGGGAGTTGCTACGTCAACAAGAAATTTCCTCCTCAGCATACCTCACTAGCTTGACTCTGCGAGTTAAAGTCTGGTTGTAGGACTTCGGTATTTCTACTTTTGTTTTACTTTTAATGAAGTTGGGAACTACAAAAAAGTTGGGTTGTATAAGTAATTATCACCTAAAACCGGAGTTTCACTTACAATTAAAAAAATCGAAAAAATAAAATCGTAAAAAAAAGCTGTCATATGCATTTCTGTTTTTATATATAACAAAAAGTTGTAATATTGCTAAAAAAAGAAAATAATATTATGATTTTAAAAAATAATAACATAATTCGTAAATATTTATTAATAAAGTATATAAAACATATATTCTATTATAATACCTAGTAAAAAATACACATCTTGATTTACAATTATCTCATTTTTATCCGATATATCCATGAATTTAGATTATTTATGCACAAAATATGGATTTTGTGGGATTCTGAAGTTTCTATTTATTTAGTATAACTTAATTCATCATACATGTGATATACAGACAATAAAAACAATACTCAAATTACTTGTCTCTTTCCAACACTTAATATATAGATTTTTTTTAATATTTCTATTCGTTACTGCTGAAAGAGCATTCTGTAAGATCGAGACAAATTACTACGGTTCTGTACACTTTTTTAGCATCCAAAAACTTATCGATCATCCGCAAAAAATTCAGGGACCTAATTTTTCTTCTCCGAACTTAACAATTTACGCTGTCGCTAGCATATCTATTAATATATTTTTCTACCTCCAGTGATAGTTAGTGGTTTAATAGCAGAAAAATTCTTTACAGTACAAAATATGAAAACAATAACTAAAAGTGGTCGTTAGAGAAAGTGAAAGATGATACCTTTCTACCAAGAAAAAAAAGTATTGACGTTATTGAAAAGAAATTTTACCTCCAAGCTCTATCGATAGTTGGTAGATTTACCAATAGTTAGAGGTTGAAGTTGTTCTTTCTTAGATAATTGCTTGCTAAGGTTAGCAATTGTTTAACATAACTTTTTTGTTCAGTGTGCGAGTATTTTTTAAATCGTCTGAAGTTTATTTTTGGTTTACACTATTTATTATATTTTACTTAAAAATATAGAAAATTTACCTTCAATTTTAAGTTGTAAAATATTTATGTTAATATACCGAATATTTCTGCTGCATATTCCGAACTCATTTTTCAGTATTTGATTGCAGCTGGTGCAGTAAGCACAATTATACATAGTTGTAGTTTCTTAGCTTGCATGCATATTCTCAGACGCCAAGAACTTGGTCAGTGTTCATTTTTCCTGTCATTCCAGGAATTGAAACTACATCTCTGCCAAGGCTCAAGCTCTTGAAAATTACAGCTCACATCTAGACATTACGATATTAAAAGATAGATTTTATACATTTTGAGTTTTGTCGATAAAACTTATAAAAGCATTCGACTAAAATAATTATATTTAGAATCGAATAAAATAACTATCATCACTAATTAAATTTAGTCAACGCAAGTTAGGAAAAAATAGAAAGTTTTTTTTTTTTTTTTTGTAAAAAAAGGTGCAAAGCTGAAATTTAGTATACATGTTCCAGTATTTTATTTAATAAGCAGAATAACATAGCATAAATCGAGTCAGAGGAATTTTAAAGAGGATTGATTGCTCTCGGGGATTTAATTAAAAAAAAATAACAAGCAAGCTAAAAATGTTTGTAATCATAATTTTCGATATTCTAAACAATTTTTTTAAAAAAAATTGAATCTAGCGGGCTTTGTAAATGGAGTTAACAGCTTCCGAGCCCTTAAAAAGGAGTACCATATCGAAATTCGACGTAGGAATACTATTTAACACGATAAATAATACACTTATAGTTCCTAACATTATTCTTAGTGTTAAATAATTTACTTGTGAAACAACATTTCATTTACTACCATTAAATTTCGAAGTTTTACAAAATAGTGATACAAAATCTAGATATTTGCCGATAATACTTGTTCAAACAGTATCCTTAAAAAGATACTTTGTACACTAATCCTTTTTTCCCCTGTTAAGAACAAAAATATTATTGAAGACAAAACTCTCCTAGATTGTGTTGTCACTTCCCTATTTCTTCTAGAAACAAACACACTCAATTTCCATGAATATTAAATCTCCATATCTACAAACTTCATTTTCACTCGAAACTACAAACGATTCCCGAAAATAGAGACCCTCTCCGTAAAACGAAAATTGATCTGATAACAAGAACGGATATCCATTTTTAAGAGTGAAATTTCTTTCTAGTTCCATTACTACCTGATGTTACTTTTCGTGCTTATTTTAGAAACTGTAAGCTTTCGGAGGTGTCATCGGATCTTCTCCTCAGTTTGACGCCTCTCTGCCTTCTCTGGGGGACAATTTATTGTCTTTATGTTCGAAAGTAAAGTCGTATGGGACGAGTGAGATTTGCAGCAGTCAAGTTCGTTCCAAAGAGAATCGAATGTTTACGAGGGGAAGTAGCCATTTTTGTAACTGGATGTAAGGTGACTAGTGTAGAATAGATGGTAAAGTTTTATATGTTTCTTGTCGTGTGGGGAAGTTGTAAAAAAGGCGTTAAGATTTAGAAATTTGTAACTTTATTTGGAAGGAGAGAGAGAGAGATTCCATGATTTTCGTTTAAAATATTATTATATCAAAGTTAGTTATTTTCAGTATTAGCTCTTTTGAACTTACTAAACTGCTAAGGTATTTTTGCTTGTAAATTTGTACTTTATGTATTTAATTTAGAAATGAGATAGTGGGTATTTTTTACAGATTTAAATATGTGTCCCAAAGGAGTATATATAACCTAAAAGAAGCTTTATCTTGGACGTGTAAACCACTTTATCTGAAACATAAAAAGCAATATATGATACTTAAGGTTCAGACGGACGTAGATTTGTGACAATATTTTAATGCCTTATAATCGTAGAAGCTTCTTTTTTTTCGGAGCATAGTGCGATTTGTTATCAAATGAGATATTTATTTTCAAATTTAACAAAAATCACTTGCGATTTTTTTAATTGCTAAATTTTGCACACTTTTTTATTTTATACCTTATCTTAGTGAAATGTATGATAACATTTAATACGTGTAAACCACTTTATCTAAAAACAGCAAAAATAATATATGATACTTAAGGTTCAGACAGCCGCCTCGGTGGCTGAATGGTTAGTGTTCTGGCCTTTGGAGCTGCTGAGGTCGGGTTCGAATCCCGGTCAGGCATGGATATTTGTACTTGTCAATAAATGTTGTTATTTGTCTATGTGTTTGTGTCGTCCTTTCTTTGTGTGTCTCCTGTGACTGTCCCTTCTGGCGAGCGGGGTAATGGGCTACATAGCCTACGCCCTTCCCTTCTAGAGGGCGCAATTGCATTCCATTCCATAAGGTTCAGACGGACGTAGATTTGTGACAGTATTTTAATGACTTATAATCGTAGAAGCTTCTTTTTTTTTCCGGATCATAGTGCGATCTGTTATCAAATTAGATATTTATTTTCAAATTTAGAAAATTCATTCGCGCTCCTTTTTTAATTGCTAAATTTTGTACACTTTTATTTTTGTACTTTATTTTAGTAAAATATATGACAACATTTAATACGGTTCACATTATTTTGTTCAAAATATTTTAATAAATGCTTATCTGAAAGAGAAAATTCATCCCTTTACTGTATTTTAATGCTAAATATTTTTCCATTTTAGAAAACTAAAGTAAATTAAAAAATGGGAAAGAGTACACAAACTACAGTCCAATCAATATTACCAGCTCAATTTTGCGACCGTCAACAATGATTAACTTTACCCGTAACTTTGGGGACAGGTCAATAACAAGTACATAGTCCTTACCCATCCATTCCCCTGAGCTGATTCTGCATTCCGCTATCATGTTGGGAATATTTTCTCCCCACGGTGCCAATGAATTGGGTAAACAATTAACTTTGTTGGCTTGACAAAGTTTTTTCTTCCGACGTGACCGATATTTTAATTAAATTACTTATAATATAAAAATAGCAGATAGTTTGGCTTCTTCAATTTAGAGTTATCGCTGTCAGATCTATTAAACAGGATAATATACTACAAACAGCAATTAAGTTATCGCTTTCTCTTTTCAAGCAACTAAAAAAGCTTGCTTATTTATGTTTGAAAATATATACTTTTTAAGGGATGGGATCGATAATTAAATTTTTTTATATACTTAGTCATTATTATACATTTAACTTTTTGTGTGCTGTAGAACACAGTAAAAATAATTGTTAAACTAAAATATTCTGTTTTATGAAATAGTATTATAAACTTCCATTTAAATTTCTCAAAACACATTTTCAGTGAAAATAGATAAGTTATGTAACTATTTATACAGACAAACGCACTATACATCTGTAGAAAAGGTTTTTGATGTTTTGATTAAGAAAGAAATTAGCAACTTTCATCCGTGACCGTGATGCTGGAGTTTTTAGCCAGCCTGGGCCAGGGTTCTTACAAGTTTCGGGTAATACGCGTTTTCTAATGTATCCTGCAATATGCAGAAAATATATCGAATCTATGAATATTTTCTGCAATGCTTTACTGCAGAAAAACTCTGTCTATACATTTGTCCATTTTTCTGGCAACGTTGCTACCACAACTTTTCTCCATCGTAAAAATATGACTAATAAGAAGAATGGAAATTATAGTAGCATTGCGTGCTGTATTTTTTCTGCATTAATACTTCTCACAGCAAATTTTTTACAGGAATAGCCTCTGAAAAGAATTTTGGTTCGCACATGTTTGTTACAATTTTGTCAAGCCAAAGCAGTGTGGTATTAAGGTAAAACAATGCTGTCATTTTCTGCCTCTGTTAATCTTCTACTTACTTAGATGTTCTCGCATTAATCGGATAACACAGGATTATTGTTGGAGATATGTTTACTGTTGTTACGTTTTAATTAAAAGAATGATATTTTGCTGTGTTTTGATGAAAGTATTTTTTGGTTCAAGCATAATAAGATGTATTTTTATATGCTACGATATTATATGCTTATCAGCTTTCATTACACGGAATTAACCCAAACACATTAAATAATGCTTAATGTAACATATAGTGTAACAGTATAATTTATAATTTTAATCATAAGCATATTAAATGACTTACGTTGAGTAGTTTGTGAACTAGCATATATTTTTTTCTTGTTTACCTTATACCTTGTTAAATTTTATGGGAAATATGATACACAATTGAAATAATGAAAGCTTATTTAAATGTGCTTTAGACCCAGAAACTTGTATGAACTTAGTAACTAGACATTAGAAAAATGGGTGGAAATTTTAACCTGAATTATGGAATTTTCTTGCTGCTATTAAGATAGTTGATTTACCAATTTTAAAGTGTATCAAAGTTATGGTTTTACCACAAAATTGGTGAATTCATGTTCAAAATAGTGGTGGCAGCTAGAAAATTCAAGCATTTTGGTGCAATATTGCACCAATCTTTTTAACATTGTATTT
Organism: Hylyphantes graminicola; assembly: GCA_023701765.1. Classification (NCBI taxonomy): domain Eukaryota; kingdom Metazoa; phylum Arthropoda; class Arachnida; order Araneae; family Linyphiidae; genus Hylyphantes; species Hylyphantes graminicola. The sequence continues at coordinate 31,130,940 of CM043114.1, read as the reverse complement.
AAAACAAATCATATTGAAAGCAAAATGCAGTCAACTTATTAATAAAAAAAATAATGTTTAATTTTATGCAATTCAATTTTATGCATTAATATTTTTTTAAAAAAATATTGGTGTCTAACTAACGGAATGTTGAAAAATCAATAAAATATCTAATGAAAATATCAAACGAGACAGTATCATCCATTTTATTATTCTATAAATAAATATCTGGGACAATAAGCACGAAAATAATCATTAACATAAATTTCCATATTACACTAATAAATTTGATTTTTTTATGTTGTTTTATTTGATTTTCGCTAGTCTATTGGTTACCCTCAGGCTCTTAACTATAACGAGTATCGAAAAACGGGAAGGGACAATCTGCATCATTCATTACAGATTTAGTTTACAGAAAAAATTTGTCTATTGACAAATTCAGGAATAAATTTAAATTAATTTTCTGAAGTTTTAAAAAACAAACACTACGAACAAACTAACACTGTTAATGAAAAATTAATTAAGAGTTTTATAATTTTCTGCAATAATATTTTTTAAAAAAAATATTGGGATCTAACTAACGGCATATTGAAAAGTCAATAAAATATATATTGAAAATATCAAAATAGACAGTATCATCCATTTTATTATTCTATAAATAAAGATATTTTACAATAAGCACGAAAAAGAATCATTGCCATAAATGTCCATATATTACACTAATGAATATGATTTTTTTTTTTAAATTTTATTTTCGCTAGTTTATTGGGTACCCTCAGGCTCTTAACTATAACGAGAATTGAGAAACAAGCAGGGGCAATCTGCATCATTCATTACAGATTTAGTTTACAGAAAAAATGTGTCCATTTACAAATTCAGGAGTGAATTTAAATTAAATTTCTGAAGTATTAAAACACAAACAAAAAATTGTCTCAAAATAATGGAATAATAGAAGACGATTCTTCAACTGCATTTTTCGCAGCACATTTTAATAAAAAATATAGAAAAATCTTACTTTAGAATTCGCGAATAGTAGTTTATTTTAACTAGTCATAATATGTATTTTGAAAATATAAGTGTATTCGTTATACTTTTTTAAATATGTCATTGTACGTGTTGTATGTGTTTTAATATGTCGTAGTTTTTGAGAATAAAACGAGAGGAAATAAACTCAATTTTACAAGATTCTATTACGTGATACTTATTATAGACTTGTACGGCCAATTTCCCACAAAAAAAATCATTACTGATAAATTAATTAATCTATGTTCAAATGGATAAAAAATACAAAATATATAGTTTTTGCCTAAAAATTAACTAAATGTAACTTCCTAACATTAGGCGCGAGAAAAATCCTCCATTATTCAGACGTCGGCAAATCTGGGGATAAAATATATAAATGGGATACCTTCTCAATTTCTACGGCTAAAGGAGAAAGTACAGAAATTCATCATGAAAATTAATGCGCCGCCTGTATGTTAATTATTGGACTAATTACGGAAATGTTCTGTAGAAACGATCGGCTTGCGGTGAGGGTGTGATTTAACTTTTACCTCAGGGGGTAAAGTTAGAATTTTTGATAAAGTAATGATGGTATTTTTTTATGTGGGAAAGTTTGGTCTTTAATCCAGAAAGTTGTTAAGTATGCGTTGATTTTAAATGAACGTGACTTGTTAACGGAGTTATAATGCAGTTTTCGAAAGTTTTAGACAATGATAACGTATGAGATTTCTGCATACCAAATGAATTTAAATATTTGTTAGATAATGTTTGGAGTTTTTGTTAATGAAAACTGTATGAATAAGAGCAATTTTTCATGAAAACTGTAATTGTGTTTAGCTTATAAAGTCATGTAAAAACTTCAAGTAAAATTTAACTATTTTATTAATTTTCTAATTAGCAATCCTTCCGATTGGCTATTTAGTTACAGAATGAATGATCAAAGCAAATATTGTAATATTAAGTAGAATTTCTCAAGTATTACTAATTCTTTATTGATATAACTAGTTCTCATACTAGTAAATTAGCTAAATTTTCCATTTTAAAAGAGAAATTTTTAACTTCCACACAACATTAAATCTAAGCATGTTTATGTTCAATACTTTTACCCTTCAAGAGAAAACGCTACTACATGTATGTAAATGTGGAAAGCAGCATACCATTATCATTAATACCAAACACACATGCTATATTTTTTATCCTAACGCTTGTAACTAAAACGCCTCACGGAAAATCTACATCACCTGCGATTGAACAATTTCACGCGAACACACTTGACGGCATTCGATAAAGGCTTCGAATTACTGGATCTTTAGACGTTAATTAGTTAACTAATTGCTGAAAAGTGCACCGGAACGAACACTACGGCGGTTGTGGCGAAAATTCCATGAAATCTCTCGTCCAGTGGCGCAGAAAAGGCAGCCAAGTGCTATAACCACTTATTTGAAGGAACTAAACGGTAAGTGGGATAAAGGATTTTCGCCACTCACTTTTACAGGGTTTCATTATACCTTTATGACTTTTTTGTAACGTTTTATTTCGTGGAAGATTTTTTATAAGAACTTTTTTATAGTTGAGATATATCTCGAAACGTGTTTCCTATTTGTAAATAAAAAATAGGGTATGGTACTTTAGTTACTAATTTGAATTGAAGTATAAATGTAATTATTTATCAGTTAATCAGTTTTCGAATGTCTTGAGAGTGCACTAGAATGTACAGATTGCGATGGAGGTGGTGATTGTGATACGAAATTTCACGTTCATTGGCGTAGAAAATGCAGTCAAGTGCTATAACTCCTTATTTGAAAAATGTAAAAGCACCGAGAGAATATAACATCTTATAGTGCCTTCGTTTTAATGTTTTCGAATACTGTTAGGATTTTATTGTACTTTAATTACCTAGAGTTTTTTTTAGCTTTTTTTCATAAAAAATGACTCAGTTTATAATAACCATGCACTGAAGTAAGTGACATATGCCGTCATATTTATTCATTTAAATTGAGGTTCCCATTTGATTAGTGTTTCCCATATTTTAGGTATAAAACTAGAATACAGCAATTTAGTATTTAACTTTTTGTGGTTATTGTTACTTGCCATGGAATGCAAATGGTGTTTTTGTTAACCTATAATTAAGAAAATCCCGCGTTTTTATGTAACTGTATTATTTTTGAAGGCGGTCGAAACACGTTAGCTTTGCCCTATAGGTTTTGATTTTCTTGTTATTTTATATTTTAAATGAAAAAAAATGCATTTAGACATTAAGATAAAGTTACTATGAAACAAGTGAAAATTTTTAACAACGATCTATAATATATACTGGATGAAATGTTCAGTATTAAGAAAAATCAGATACATAGAGACCACTATTTGACATATTTTCTATCTGCGCTGTTTTGGCTCCTTTTAACGATTAATTAAAGCTTATTTGGAACTTCACCACTACCGTTTAGCAATACAAAACTAAAAGCGAGGTTAAATTAAATTACTTTTACCAACTTCTCACGTACTCTGCCATTTTGCTATAGCCAGAATGGGTTGCAATTTTTTAAATCCATTAGCACTAAAGGGCCCCCTCCGGTATATAATATAATTCATTGCTTTTGATCAATTGGTGGAATTATTGACCTCACTTCCTTTTGGAAATACATAGTTCAGTACACAATTATTGAGCTACATAAGCTATTAGAAGTGTTTTTAAATTGTAATTGAATTTATTCAATATTTTCTCTTCATAAGCGCATAATATATAAAACATAAGAGTAAAAACTATATATAACTATATATTTCCAAGCAGTTTTAAGCTTTTCAATTCACTTCTCGATTTCAAGTTCGGCAAAGTCATCATAAACATTTTCAGTATCACATTCATTTCGGTGAAAAATTGCCAGAGACATTTTGTGAAATCCTAGCACATTTTTTCAGCTTCAAACATTTTTCATATAACTTGTTTTATAATAAAAACCTCTAACCCAACGTCTACTTCAATTTATCAGATGAACTTCCATTTTCCAGCAGTACCTCTGCAGTTTCATTTGTGTTACTTCTTTTTTTTTTCGGATTTTGAAAAATGTCCAGATGGAGGGGAATTCCTACTATTATTTTTGCTACTAAAACGTTTTATTTATTTTTCCTTCTTTTAACGTTTCTAATGAAGTAAATTAATCATCAGGTACATCGGGAGTGGATTAGTGAACTTCAAGGCGAGTCTCAAATGATGGTCAGATATTTCAGAGCAATAAAAATGTTGCAAAAAGTGGTAGAAACTTTAATGAAAATTTTACAAACAAATATGTATAAATAATTGCATATACTTAACCACTAGGCATAAAAATGTTACAAAAGATGTCTTCTATTATCGAAAGTATCTCGAAAATTACATCTTATCAATTATTCATTATATATATTCATTAATCTGCAATATGAACTAAAAGCAAAATTTACTCCATATTGCTGAATGAACCCTATTTCTATGTTGGTACAATAAATAATATAAAATTATTTTGAAAAACATTAATTTTTTTATCCATTGTATATTAATACTTCAACATGTTTACTTCTACCTACAATAAAAAAACCAAGAGGTGCATTAATTTTAAACACAAATTTGCCTCTTGTAAACAGACTGTAAAAATATTTGAAAACATTTTCCACAAAATTTGTTTCTTTTAAAAGGCAGGTAATGTAACTTTAAAAAAAGCAATTTTTTAATTTTAGTATTTGTGTAAAATATGTTTTAAGAGCTTTCCAACGATGCCCTTTGTATGTCATTCAGACACCTTTAACCAATTTGAAATTTAATTTGGATAGTATTTTCATAATGTAAGTTTTCAACTTTAAGTCTAATTTTTCTCAGAATGGTGTTTTTTCATGTTTATGTAACCTTTTCTTAAAAGCTATTTCATTTATAGAGCTGAAATTCTTACTACACAATTGTTTCAGGATGTTTTACTTACTAAAATGAGTTTTCTCAAAATTTGAGGAAGAAAAAAAATATGGGTAATTTTTGTATGTAAAAAAATGCTTTAAAAATAACACATTACCTAAAATAATATTTAAAAAAAATACTTTATATATTGATAAAATCTTATTTCAGTGTATTGTTCAAAGTGCATGTAATGCACATACTTTTTTTGTGTTGTTTTGTATGTTAGCTTCCAAGAAAAAGGAACATGAAAAATGTCAATTTAACATTAGCCGTATGCAAGGTACCGACCTACCTTAAATACAAGTCTTCAATAAATACCTTTCGGCATTAACTGATATCCCTCTATCATGCATCATAAGATAGATTAATAGTCATATTAGCTCCATCACCATTTCCTTAGATATACAGATATCTGACAAATAGCATGACCACGTAGCCCATTACAGAGACTATAGGACAAATCTAGTACAAGTATGGATAATGTCATAGTCCCATTGGTGCTGGGCACGCTTAACACCAAGCAATATGTATTGAATGCGTATGCAAAGCTATGAAGATATACTACTAAGGCTCAAACCTACCGGGAAAGGGACTTCAATCAAATGACTGGAGGATATCGTGGCTTTGACAAAGCATATTATTTGGACAGTTTAAATGGAAATGTAAGCAAAATTAATCGAGTCGGTACAGTGAATTGTTATAATAATTATTTTAGAATTGTTATTATAAACATATGACAGTAAATTAGGGTGCCGTTTTCTATTCATTTTTCAATCTAAGTTTCATTCATTAATTGAAGGTCCCCTGTTTTTCATTAACAATTTGAAATAAATTTCTGATATGGAATCATTATAATTTTTCATCATAAAATACTTTTTCAACTTACTTTATTTTTCATTGGTTAATAAATTATTTTTTGAAACTAGAAAGATAATTGGTTGCTTAAAAATTATAAATTTTAGTTTTAAATAATTTCTTGCCTTACATATAAAAATAACAAGATTTAGTTGACGGTTATATCTCTTAAAAAATATTGCAATCAATGTTTGCATTTTTTATAAGAACTGTAAAATAAAGTGTTTGTCTTTCTTTAAAAATGAATCTCGCATTGTTCCGAGTTTTATTTTTTCTTGTTTACACAAAATGTCAATATTTTTATGTAAGATATCTTAGATCAAAGTACTCAAATTTATGTCCACAGATATTTTTTCATACTGCAAAAAAATGGGAGTTTTTAAAATAAATTGTTATTTGCAATTTTCGAGATGTTTTTAAATTTTTACTTCAACAGATATAAAGATTTCTCCATATGTGTAAGTATTTTGAAACGTTTGCCGAATATTTAACTGGCTTATGAACAATGTACAACTACAATTATTTTACTATAAGTTTTTGTCTGCTTAAAATTGTATTATTAATGCTTAAAGAAAAACGACTATTTGTTTTAAATAGCGGAATGTAAACAGCTGCTAACCATTTTAGACATGGAACACCCGTCAATTAAAACAATTCAAAGCAATCACTTTAATTTCTGATATTTATAATTAAAATTGTTTTCGTTTAAAAAAAATTATGCTTAAAAATTAATTTCAATCAACTTCAAATTGCTAAGGAATTACTACAAATTAAAAAAAAATTCAGAAGTCAACAAGTGAGTAAGTAAGTTTGTGAGTAATCAAAGATGCCCTGAAGATGACCTTAATAAAGAAGACGAAAATTATATTATTTAAATCTATAAATAAACCCCGGTGATATAAGCTAATGTAATCAACTTATTATGTATCATATGTAATTAAATACATATAATCACAGTTTTTTTTAATAACCAGCAATTACATTATCAATAAATGATTATCATAACTTCCCATTAACCTTAAAAAACCCTATTCAGAAATACATTAAAAAACCAATCCTCTAGTACTATTACTCTAATCAGCAGATATACGATAAGACACCCATACCCTCATTTGTCAAGCCACTATTTGACCAAAAACATCATTCTAACGTAAAGACAATTACGGGGTGGATCAAAGACAGTAAAGCAAAGGTAAATTCGGTCAAGTGATGGATAATGATCGTTTTTCCGATAAAGAAGATCAACTGATAGACATTCCCAGACCAGCTAATTGCATTAAATGGACACCGAAGTAAGAGCCTTTGTCGCCCTTGCTGAAGTATTAACCTTGTTTATTTGGCCCCAGAGATGTCTAACCTTGTAAAGGATTATGTCTGACTTGTCAGTAGTTTTAGGGGAGGAAAATGACGAAGTTTGAGGCCATAACATTTCAGTGTATTTTAAATTGGCTACCAACTTACAACTTAAAATTCTGTGTCAATTTCTACTAATTTTAGTAAAAGTGTAACATTATCGTTTATCAATGCGAATTTTACTTAGTGCGTAGATAAAATTGTTTTAAAAAATATACTTTTGGATATTTTAGAATTAGAGCTTGTCAATTAAAATTTTTATGCAACGAAATATTCTCATTGTTAACAAATTTGTTAAATAAAATTAATAATATTCTTAACGTATCATTAAAATTAATAACATTCTTCATTATAAATTTCGTGCGTGGCATCACAATAATAATAATGATTCCTAGCAGATGCAACGATTAGGTGGTGAAATATTCAACCATATTTTTGGTATTCAGCTGATTTATATATTTTTTAAAATTTTTAAATCAAAAACAAGAAAAATTGTTCAATCGAACTCCAAAACTGTGGTTAACATTTCCAAACATAGCTGTTGCACCAGATAAGAATTATATTTTTCGTGAAACTATGCGCCACATTTTTATTTTGAACTTTTATACAAACCATTTCTATCCCTTTAAAATACGAAAACAAGTTATAACATTAAAATAAGTATTAATTTATTTAAATTTTTTTACCCTCGACTTTAAAAATTAAAATTTTTCATACCTCTTAATATTGTTCTTATCTAAATTTTTACAACAAACCCCATTTAAGTTGTGAATAATATAACTGCACACATTTAAATGTATATACGACTCTATTACCAGAAACTAAAACAAGCAGGCTACATTATGATTATAAACTAAATAGTATGTTAACTTGTTAACCTTACTAAATAATTCCAATTCTACTATATTGAGCTTCTAAGAGAAACCATTAATGTCTTGTTGAAATTTCATCCTGATAACTTTAAGCTACTATACTTTATTTATTTGTGTTTTCACGGAATTATGGAATAATCCTTGTCCAAACTTATCTACTGGAATTAACAACCCTTTTTCCTGACACTATACGAAAATTGCTCCCAGGAAAACTCACATAACATATAATGACAATCATTCCTTTAGCTAGAGCAGCAACATAAGATGCTGAAGCTTTAATTCCTATAAAGATAAAGCTGCATTATATCAGTCACTTGATCTTAATGATGTGGAAGTCAATACAAAGAGAAAATCCCAATCAAAGTAGATTTTATCTTGTACTCTAGGTTTATGAAGGTAACGTATCTATTTTAAGGAGTTTGGTAAGACATTTGACGGAATCGGGAAAGGGAATGGCGGTGTGGTTTATTATATTTAAAGATTTAAACATTTTTTTGAATAAAAAATAAACAAAAAGTTTGCTTAAAAAATCAATTCATGGACTGTTTTTCAAGAAATCGTCTCATAAAATTAAAGTGACAAATTATGATATGAATGATTAAAAAAGCTTCAAGGTATTGAATTTGTTTCAGTGATTTTTTGATAATATTAGTAAATGATGGTTTCATCGAAATAGAAGTATTTCAGGATAGTAAATAAAGGTTAGGAAAAAAACGAGAAGTTAAAAGTAAGTGGGGATAAGAGAAAACAATATAAACAATGGAATAATTTACTGCACAAAGGTATTAAATGAATTAAAAATATTGAATTATAGAGATAATTTTCTGTAGAGATAATTTTATTAGATTTGAATATACGACTCAGTTTGGTTGGCTACTAAAATGAAATGCAAAGAGTTGAATTAAAAAGTTCACAATAAAGCCATACTTATTAAGATGTAGATAGTAAGTATTAGTATTACTGTTTAGAGGTATTTTTAGTATTTATTAGCAGTAGTATTAGAAGTAGCTGCAGAAGTAAAGTTTAGGCTGAATTAAAAAAAAAGTTCTGGTCACCATCTACGTCACTTTTTCATTATGTCCAAATGTCAGGTTTGTGCTCTTGCGCTTAGCAATTGGTAGAGGCTCATAAAGCAATTTATCTGAGGATTTATGTTAAGTATATGCCTAAGCATTAAATAATTCACTTTAAATATCTTTTATACCGGTAAAAACACACATAGATCTAATTTGCCTTTAAAAGGCTTTAAGTCAGTAGTGAAAAGCATTTAAAAAAATAATGTCTAAATGTTTAGCTAAAGAGTTTTGCACTTAACTCTTTTATTTACATATTCAAATTAAGTTAATACAAATTCTAAAAGCGAGCAGTTTTACCAAATGAATCGATAATATTTCACACCCTACTAATCGCATTTACCCAATAAAGAATATTTTACACTTAACATTAAAAATAAAAATCCAGTTAACTATATTTCTAGGTACAACATGGTTAGTTAGTTCATCCGATATTTCGCCTTTGTACCAATGCAATATTTTCGCCACCTTTGCAAAAGCAGATGATTTCACCGAATCACCAAACAGGAACTTCCTTTGAGACTTCTGCCATCAAAGCTCTCTTGATTACTATCTCGATCAAAATCATTCCAGTCCCACTTGGGAAATCAAAATCACAAAGGATAATGTTGATCTTGAAAGCAATATCAGGTCGGTCGTGTTTCATGTACACAAAGCAGAAGTACACAGAGAATTACTTCGAGTTTAATTGGTATTCTTGTATAATGAGATATCTGTTTGAAAGGATTTAACACAGGCGCGATTTATAAACGAATTCGTTTGAACTGCATTTTTCAGTGGAAATGTCTGTGCTGTCATATTTCTCTTAAATTTGTCGTTAGTTGTTTAATCGAGCAGGAATTGTCTCATAACAAGGATAGCAATAACATTAACAATATCTATACTAACAAGTCTTATTTTTGATGAAACTTCTAAATTTTCTGGATTAATTACAAAGAAAGATTATCAGAAACGACCTAACTCAACATGGAGTATTTTTTTTAATAATTTCTATAACTTGTCTAAATAGAATGTAATAAAAAATGCAATTTTAATATTTTTTAAATTGAGAAAAGCTGTTATTGTTCACATAACGAAAATATTAAAGGTGGTAAAATATTACTTATTTGTTTTGAATTTCCTTTTATTAACTTTTTTTTTACAATTTTTGTCGTTAACAAGTCTAACGTGTTTTTTTTTTCATTTTGGTAGACAGGAAATAATTAGTTTGGCTCGTGTTGTCGCTTTCAAAATGTCAAAATGTTAAACAATTTTTTCGACATGTCCTGTCCCGATGGAACCTGCAACAGTCTAGATGTATCCCTAAACCTCTTTCATTTATTCATGAACAAAATAACTTGTTAATATTATTTTTTTAATTTAATATTTCATCATACTAATATGGTGAACCAAATAACAACCAAGAAAATCAATTTGGATAAATATTAATATCTGCAAATCTAACTGCATTTAGAAAACATTTGTTTCATAAATGAGTGTCTGGGAATAGAAATATTTTTAACAGATAACGGCGCAGCAAAACTTTTTTTCACTTAAATTCCTTCCGAAGAATAAAATAATAATAATAGGAAGTGCTTTATGCATAGGATTTACATTTTTATTAGTTATGTTTCAATACTGATTTATTCAAACTTAATATAAAACACTCACAGGAATTAATTTATTACACACACATTTTTCAAACACTTTATTAATTTATAAGAAATTTTATTTTGACAGCTAATAATGCCTGTTTATTATTAGAAGCAAGCCATCTGCAAGCTAACCAGACATTTAAAAATTCTTATGTATTGCTTTTAATGGAATTCTAGTTAGGAGAGAATACATTATTTGGCTAGGTATTGGTAGCGTTAGGTAATTTTCTTTTTCTTGGGCTATCCTCATAAAATATTTTAATTAATTATTATTTTTGGTTTCGTCTTTTTTAACGTATTTATTCTGTTGTTCCGTAATTAGTTTGGAAGACATAAATTGAAAGACGATTTAGTTAAGAATACTTAAATAAACTAAAAACTAACATGTAAGCGAAATCATATATAAGTTTATTGTTAAATGAAAAATTATATATGAGTTAAAATTAATGGAAAATGTGTGTGCTTTGTTTCTATCGTTTTCTGAGCAAGAGTAGTGTTAAGTTACTGACAAAGGTGTAAGTCAAGTCATAATAAGTTATAAATGTGTTGTAATATAATATGTTTGAAAATATAAAAAAAAAAAAAACTTTTTCTTCTTAAAACTACAAACAATCATAAAATATCTTCAAAAACTACAAGTTTTTTTCAGAAACAAGAGAGTAAGTATATTGTAAAATAGTTAAAATTAGTATATTTTCAGTTTGAGTTTTTAAAACAAAAAAATCCAACCAAAAAACCAAGTTGGTAGAGAAACGCCCTTTAAAAATTTACGAGTACAGAAAATTATCCCAATAAATCTTTTCTTTTGTACACCTGTTACAACCAGTTCAAAAGATCGAGTCAAGAATCGATTCTTGAGATCGATATCAGTGACAAAACGTTAAATGAATCGATACACCAAGTACCATTTCAAGTGAAGTGACGAAATCACTCTTCCGTTGAAGATTTTAAACGAAGATGGATAACCAGTTTTTTCCGGTCTTTATTTAAGTTTCGGTAATTAATTTAAATTTGAGGGAATCGAAAGAAATCGAATAGAAAGAGCACGGAAAATGATCGATTTTTCCTATAATGAAAAATGCTGAATCATAAAAAGGAAGGCTCTTGGAAAGATTTTTTTTCTTTTGAGTTGTGATAAATATTGAAAAGAGGATGTAGACATTGATGGCTATATGTTTAGCGAGTATAAATTTATTATTTTTACTGGTTTCTTTAAAGCATTTGTAGTGAAAGGAATTTATAAAGTACTAATAGGAATGTATAAAGTATACTTAGGTTTTGATCATACATAATGTTTCTAATGTTTACATAAGATCTTGTAAGTTATTAATATTGTTTTTTAAAAGCGTTTGGACTCTAAGATTACGTAATTTCGAGTTGCAATTGAAACGCAATTTGTAATAATTTTGCAGACTATTTTATATAAATTGATTCAAGTGTCGTATTTCATTATGTAGACTATGACTATTTCGTTTTCATCTAATATTTTTCTAATGACTATTTTTCAATTATTATTTAGATGAAATACCCCCCGATAAAAATTAAATATTTTATTAGTTTTCACTAATTGTTCTGCTTTTACCGATATATTTTCAAGTAATTTACTAAGTGAAATTGAATCCAAGAAATTACACGCATTCATTTAAGATAAATTGAAACAAATATATAGCAATTAAAATCTATACATGAATAAAAAATTCGAACAAACTATGAATTAAATATACATTTGCAAATACTCAAACAACTATTTTAATTGCATATTGAAAAAACGGTAAGAAAGTATTTGTATATGTATATAATTTTAGGCTTCACTTACACACCTATGTTTGAAATTATTCAAAAGTATAATAAATTCAAAACAAAAGAACTTTAAAGTCTTGTATATTATCTAAAATCCTCGTTTTTCTTTCGAATAAACTATTCCATCTCCTTGCATTTGTTAAAATCTCGATTCGAAATGTAAAATCGCAAAGAAGAATAAAACAAATAGTTCCGGTTTCTAACAAAAGTAATTTCATTTATCTCCTTCTGACAATAGGTATGGTTTTTCTTCATAGCTTTCAAATGACAGCTTCCGTTTCGCCGAAGGGGAAATAACAGTAAGAAAAAAATAAGTTGTAAAGGAGAAAGGCAATATTTTTTCCACTTCATTAAGAAACTTTTGTTCGATTGTCAAGAATCAAGAAGGGAGACCATATTTGTTCTTTGTCGTTTGAAAATTAATACAAATGACGCAATAAATTAAATCTTTACAAATTCAATTTTTTTTCCAATGTGATACGAATGTGTTATTTTAAAGGATTCATTGCGCAAATTTTGTAATTTTAAACCTTAAAAAAAGGAATTATTATTTAGATTTGATCAAAAAACTATTTAGCAGCAAAATTGAACATTATTGTTTTAATATTTTAAATATGAAGCAAGTGATATACAATCATTTGTCCGATGCTTATAGTTATAGATTTGCATAAAATGTATTATTTAAAGATATCTATATTTAATAATAAAAGTACAAAACATAGTACACAACATACACAATAAAGTAGTTACACATTTCTGGGGGAAAAAAATAAGCATGACCAATTCGAATTTTTAATCAAAATGGCAACGTTTTTATAGCTCCAACGTACATAGTGTAAAATTTGTAAACTACATAATTTAAAAAAGCCAAATAAATGATTTTAACTAATTCATTATTTAAATACATTTATTATAAATGCCAAACAATAACACAGGATTTTTAAATGGAGCTTTTATGAAAATAACAATTGTTTTATAATCGCTCTAATGTATTCAAGTAAAAAAGCTTTTAGACTAATAACTTTCCGTTTTTTAATATATTTATTATGCATTTAGAAAACAATTGAGTTATATTTCAACAATTACTATTTTTAGAGAGAATTATAAAAATTACTTCGAAAATTAGTGCATTAAATCGTGGTACTAACTTCAGCAACTTTATGTGATTAATCATAAAATTCATTAGGTTTATCAAAGTGTGATGCGTGCAAAGATTTTTAGTATAATTAGGAAATTTCTCTCTCTGTGGAATACAGATGGATGAATATTTTCCATTTTTCCAACGCATATAATTGCAATATTTGAATATATTTGCATAGTAGAACATCATAGTTAATGTAGTTTTATATCACATAATAAATAATTTAGCGTTTACATACTGTACTTTTTAAATTTTTATTAGCGTAAGCGAAATATAATTAGACATGTTTATTAAATAAACATGTCTATTCTGCGATACGTTAGATAAAATCAAAAGTTGTAAACAATAATGTAGTTCATGAATTGTTATAAATTGATCCAGGTACAATAAAAGTTTTTAGAATGAAGACAATATAATATTTATAAGTTTTGAAACGTGAAAGCTTTCAAAAATTATATTTACCATATATAAAATTTAATTATAAGCTAGTACTTACTTTGTAATATTAAGAAAGTCGTTTTAGTTCCTTGAAACCGTAAAAAGGGACCGGAAAACAATCTACGCCAGAAATACTCCATGAAAAATTATATATTATTTGTTAAATATTGCTCTTCCATCCAGGATAAATTAGATTCAAAGTAAAAAACAAACCGTCAGAAAATACTACCGAATAACTGTCATTTTCAGAATGTTTTTTTTTTTGTCCAACTAATCTTACATTGAAATATCAGAAATAGTATAGTAACTTATTTAAAGTTTAGCTACATTTAAAAGATGGCTAATTTTATTGCCATAATTAAGATAAAAGGAATTAAAAAATTATATGTTTGCAAATAGTTTTTAAACGTTAAATTAAAAAGTGAGTTTTTACTTTTTTGTTGAACTAATCTTACAAAATTAAATATTTTTGTTACAGTTTAACGCCTATGTTATACAACAAAGATTTCAATTTATTAAACTTACATATAAATATTAGTTATATGCACCGAAATTTCATAACAGCCTGTTGAACATAGTCATAATCACTCCATCAATAAAAATGCTTCCACTGTCTGACCACTCAGACGCATTTCAGATGACAGCAATTCATATATCAGAGAAATAATGGCGTATCTACTATGTGAACTCAATGAGAGAGGGGTCACTTTTCCATGAAGATTAAGCCGTTATCTCACATAACTCCACGTAAAAGGGAGAAAACCATATAAGTCACAGGCACAGAGAAAGACGCATTACCAAATTGCTCACTCATATCTGAGAGATGCTTAATTGACAATCCAACTTATGATATCCTTGGGATATATTTGATGTACAAAATATCATATCTCATATTGTATTAGGCCATTTTTATTAAAAAAAATATGTATTTTAATATTTTTTTGTTTGTTGACCACTTACATTAAACTTTTTAATTATTAATTTTGAATTATTATCTCCCGAAATGCTATTATTTAATGCTAAATCTCTTCTTTCTATAATTACATTCATAACATGTCTTTCTGTACTAAATGAATTTGTTAAATATTGGTAAAATATTAATTTCAATAAGAAGAATACAAAATTTAATAATGATAAAAGAAGAAATTTTACAAAGAGTAACTGAAATTTGAACCGAAAATAAAATCGAAGAAATACGATTATATGTAAGAATAAGACGAAATAAGTAATAATCGAACAATTCATTGAAAAATACACTATTTTTTGAAAGACTTTTCAGATTTTAAATTTACGTGTTTTCAGTTTTTGTCAGATAAATCAGCTTGGAATTACGTAATAAAACGTAGAGAAATGTGATTATTTGGTTATTCATTATTTGTGTACTGACAAGCCTACAAGGCAAACTATTATTTTGAAAAAAAAAATAGCTTCGTATCCACATATAACCTATACCAAACAATTTTAAAAACACATAGTATATTATTTTATTCATACTAAAATTGCATTTTTATTATAAATTTGAGGTAACACCGCATCTACTGTATAATTTGACTTGGTAGTGGATTTGGCATTTAAGCTTGCAGACATTCAAGTCAGACAGAGGCAGTAAACCTGATTTGTGGATCGCTTTGTGCGACTCAGCAAGCGACATGGGGACGCCAACCCTAACTTCCTATGATGGGGATGCCGTCTATCAGAGCTGAATGAGGGGTCTCAAAGTATGAAGGTGGTTTGGGGTGTCACGATTTAGTTTGTTATGTTTATGTGATGTATGATTAGTTCCTTTTTGTTATATAAATATATACTTGTTTTCCGGACATAGTATTAAAACAGAAGCATTACATTTAAAGATAAACATGTTTTATTTGTTTTTACATGTTAACGAATAATAAGAATCTTATCTTTTTTCATAATTTTTTACATGTCTTCCATACTTCTAAATGTATTTGAATTTGTTTCATTTTTACCACGCACATATGTTAAAGAAACCTTTCATTCTCAAGGTAAAATCATAATTTATTTAAAAATTACCAGCGAGAATTACCAGCGAATAAAATTAATAAATAATTGATTAAAACTTCGTTATTTAGTCACAATGTATCTCAAAGAGTACTGAAAATAAGACGGAATTGTATGATAATAGTCTAGAAATAAACGTTTTAAAAAATTCCATCTTTTGCAAAATAACTGCTTATTATGAAGCCCGATGTAATTGTACTGATCACTTCATCATACAAATTATATTAATTACAAAATAGATAATAACTAACTTGCAAAATTATAAGTTAGTTTAGAATATTTCAGCATTTTTACTACAAAGTAAACATTTATTAAGTTTCGTCAATTGTAAGGCCGCGGCATTGAAAGGCCTCATAAAATTTCTTTTAGTAACTACCAATATATTAGCATTTATTCTACCGGTTATTACATTTACTGCTGTTAGCCGATCGTTTTAGAATGCCTAGAACCAATGTTTTTATGGGTCTATGTTTGATAAAATGTTTTTTTTTTTCAGAGATTCCAATCTAATTTTTGTACGATAAATATAAGTAAGATAGCTAAATATGTTTTATTGTTTACCAGGATTTTAAAAGTTAATAGATTCCAGTTAAATACTTTAATAGTTCTTAATAAAAGCATTCCCATTTTTTTTTGTTCTGCAAATATTAGCAATAACTTACATTCAATATCAACATCGATATATCATTTTACCACTTCTCAAAACTTATATAGAGGCCCTTTTAGCATGAAAATTTTCGAATGTTTTCTCAAGGTAAGCTCCGATTATCTAGACAGACTGTCTGGAAATGGGCTAAGTAAAAGCTTTTTTTCTATGCATGACAATGAAATATGAATTATTTACTTAAAATTTAATTGTCTTATTTTTTTAAGTTACATTTTGACTCATCCATAGTATAAATGTTAAAATTTGGTAAACTTTTCAAATTGACAAAATATTAAAAATGTGTGTAATGTTTTAAAACTTGAAATTCGGATCACAGGTATGTGTATAACATGATACATCAACCATATTAAAACATTAAAATCACGCATAAAAAGCCAAATATTCGCCATGTAAAAATAATAAAAAAAATCTATAAAATATGTTCTGCAGGAAAAAATTAAATATTCCGCACTTAATACGATTTGATAAATGAGTATAACTTTTTTTTTTGGTGCACTCAGTTGAATACTTAAAGGAAAGTCATGAATTGAAAATTCAATATTTTTAAAAATTATTTAAGATTTATGAAGCACTTTTTCATATGCTGCTTTTGATAATTGCAACCTGAAAATTTTATAGATTAATTATTTTGCTAATTAATTCATCTTAGTCACAGCTTAGTAGGAAATACGAAGTACAACTAAAATTAAGTAAAATATTTCGTTCAATACTTTCGTTATTGAAGTATTGAATGTAATAATTTGCATAATTTCTCATGGTACATTATAGTGTGGTTACGTCATTATGGATTTGAAGCAGAGGTTTTGCATTTCTATCTTTCAAAATTAAGGGATAGGTCCAATTTTGACTTCTGTAGATCAGTTATGGAGAACAAAAAATCCAAAGATTATTTTGCATTCTAAAAAATTAATATTCACATGATATTAAGTATTCAGACATAACTTGCTGTTTAAGCATCAGTTAATGTATGGGTAACTCCATATGTGAAGGAATGACTTTTGAATTTGTAGAATCGAAGTAAAACAATTACCATGAAGCTATTTTTAATGAAAAATTGATATTTTCAGTTTATATACTACTGTTAATGATTAAATATTATTAAAAAATTTTGAAAAATTATGTTAAGTTATTATGGTTTAAGTTATTAACTGTCATTTGACGTGACGGAATGACTAAAAGCTTCATACATTTTATTTTAAATTAAAAATGCGTAAAATATTAAATTTAGTATTTTTTTATTGTCTAGATAACTCATAAGATATTAATTATTACATTTTTTACATTTATTTACATGTGGGAAGTTTTTCAAACACTTATCGAGGATGATTTCCAACAGTCCTTTTTTTAAAAAAAATGCGGCTGAATTTGCCGAGAAACAAATATGTTTTGTTCACAAGACAACGATATTCTTTTTTTGGGAAATGGCTCCCGCTTTCTTAACCATAATTTGAATGCTTGGACTATTTTTTAAACCTAATTAATATATATTTTAATGAAATTTTAAAAAGTTTATATTTTTGTGGAATTGCCCATGTATAAATTATTATTTTTCTTTAAATCTGTTACTTTGTAAAAAAAAAATATATCCCCCTCTTTAATTTAGTTCCTTTTTTTTAAGCCTGTTTTGTTAAAATTTATAAAATTTAAGCTGTTATGTTGTCATAACGCTGCGAATTTTATACAAAGTCTTTTTTTTAATTATTTAACCCAACGGGCATGAACTTTTTTATACATATATCTATAGACAAATTGACTTACCTTTAGGAAAAGTAAAGAAAGCAAAACACAAAAATGTGAAGATAACTTTTCTTTTGTCTCGCATAGTTGGTTGCGAAGATATTAGCTGCACTTCATTGCATTTTTAACTTCATAAAAACTGTAGAATGGAAACATCCGAAAAAAATTCTTGAGCATAACAAAACTCACTTTAGCAATAAAGTTGAAGCTCTTGAAGAATTCATTCGTTATAAACTTCTGACTAACAGTTTCAATTCAAATTTTTGAAACATAAATTACTTTGTATTTAAGTGGAAACTGACTATTAAACATATCTTCATCACATCAGCCATTCTTTTAATGTAAGTTGTTCTAAATATTTGGAATTATTCAATATAGTAGTCTTTTGAAAAAGTTTTATTAATAGTTTTCATTATTAACTTATTTCATTATTAACACTTAGTAATAAACTACGAAAGCACCAAATATTTTTATATACTATATTTTACTTAATGAAGTAACGTAATATATCTCAATATATTAGTATTTTGATTAATCAATAACTAGTCCTATATATTTTTATTCTAATATGGATATGATATTATAATGAACTTGTTTATTTAAAAATTTGAGTTTGTCAATATAAAGCAGTATTTATGAAAAGTTTTTATATAGCTAGATCTAACGATTTATTTTCTATGAACATGTCTCTAATCAGACGATAAAACATCAAGTATTCTTATAAAACATTTTTTCTTCAAACCTTTTACTCTTGAAACATTTTAACATAATTCTTTAAACTCCTATAGCCTCTATATCATTCCATTTGAATATCGTACTTTCTGGAATAAAAACTTTCAGGTAGAACCATAGATCAAAGCACCAGTCTACTAAAGTTCTATAACGACATTGGACAACTTTTAACGGAAGCGACGTACAGCGGATTTTTATGTAAAGCACCTTCAACAACGACAACAACAAAAATACGAAAAACGCCAAGGACAACCACTTAAAAAATATTAAAAATTCATTACACAATCCACCACACAGATCCGAAATAAATCAATCATTCAATCAATCACCGAATTTCCTGTTGACGCCACTAGGTAGTGTGCAACAGGGTAGAGAAAAGTCCCGCGCAATTCTGGCCAGAGCATTCGCATCTCTTGGCGGCATCCGCGACTCTGCCTCTTACGATCCCTCTTGCTCCCGGTGTTCCTCTCGGAGACGGCGCATGCGCAGGGTTTCGCTTCCAGGTGTGTTTTTGCGCTGAGTGATGGCTCGATGGGGTGATTTATTGATAAGGGGCTTGGCTGCGGATTTCATCCGCTGAATAATTTGCGCGACCGCAGTTTAGATTGCGCTGTTTGTTGGCGTCTTAAGGTATGCAGAAACGATAAAGAATAAAACAGAATAAACACATAAATGTGTACGTTAAAATGTGGGGGAGTTATAGGTAACGAAACTGCAATGAGTTATGGTAGACTTACTCAATAAGATTTTTGCGGTGTCTCTCACAATAAGGTAGCGATAAAGAGCAATACACAATAAACAAGGGTTAAAATGCGGGGAGATTATTATTAATAAAGGAAACCTTACATTCATTCTGAATTTATTATTTTTGCTTTGAATATGCAACGTAACTGCTACGACTTATGGTTGATTTACGAAGTAATATGTTTGTGGTGTCTTAAAGAATAATGAACCGATAATGAACAATACCGAATAAACGAGATGATGTTCACAATAAACTGTGGGAAAAGACTATTCTTCAATTAATTTAGAATTGTACATATCATTACGAACTGTTATTATTGTTTTGAATATGTAATGCAATGTGTAATGTTTTGAATATGTAATGTAACTGCTAAAAATTATGATCGATGTTACAATTCAGTTAAAGTTATGTTTTGCTATGAAATGTTAAATTATTACATAAAAATTCAACAAAAAAAAGTGCTGAGTGATGGCTAGGTGGGGCAATTTATCAATAATGGGTTTTCCTGAGGATTTCATCTGTTGAATAATTTGCGCAACCTCCATTTACATCGCGCTGTTTGTTGGCGCCTTAAGGAACTCAATGGCGATAAAGAACAATTTGGAATAAACGGAGTGGTCAACACGATAAAATGGTAGAAGAGGCATATTATTATTATTTTTGAAACACACATCATTATGAAAATTTCGTTATTGTGTTAATTACGTAACTGCTGTAGAATATTATATATATTGCAAGTAATTTATAGTTATGTATTGATATGAAATGTTAATGTTTTTCATGCAAACTCAAAAAAAATATACATTTTTAGTTCACGGTGTGTTTCTGTGCTGAGTGATGGCTCGATAGGGGGATTTATTGATAAGATACTAGGCTGAGGATTTCATCTGTGGAATTATTTGAACTACCGCAGTTTAAATGGATCTGTTTTTATGGTCTTAAGGAATTTGGGAGACATAAAGAACAACACAGAATAAAGACGGGAAAATAATCATTGAAATTTGAGGAGAGTTATTATGAATTTATGTTATTATGTTGTATGTTATTGTGTTTTTCCCACAATCATTATGAATACAGTACTGAGTTTTGAATAGGTAACGTAACTGCTACCACTTATGGTAGACTTATGCTGTTAGATACTTAAAGTCGCAGTGCTTGGCGATCTTGCCCCCCACCAAGAAAGTCATAAGTCATATGCTGTTAGATGCTTGAGATGTATTAAGAATTTGGTAAGGAATTGATAAGGGAATTTAGTCCAGATTTCATGAGCTTAATATTTTGCACGAGCTCAGTTTTAATTGCACTGTCAGTGAGTCTTAAGGAAGGCAGGGTTGACTAACCAGTGAGTAAACAGGTCCCAGTGAATGAACATTTGGTAAATACAACTAAAAAATAAGGATTGAAAATCATTCCACCAGATGGATTGGCAACTCTGACTTCCTCCCATCTAGTAGGAGGCTATCTGATATATGGTTGGTTGTTCTGGTCATTATGTCGGTGTTTAATCACTGGCGAACGCAGCTCCTTTAACGTTCATTCACTGGTTAGTCTAGCCTAGCGGTAAAGAGAAATACAATATAAACACGATAAAATGTGGAAAAAGTTATTTACTATGAATTTAGAAATTCACATAATCACCATGAAAACATTATTATTGTTTTCATATGAAAATATAACACATAACTTTTCAAAGATGCTAAAATTCATTTAGAATTATGCATTGGTATTACTTGTAAAAAAGATATCCTGTAAACTTAAAAAGTTTAATTCTTCGTCTAGATTTTGTTTGCAAGTAATGCTTTTTGTGATGAGAAGTTACTCGGTAGGGTGATTTATTGATAAAAGGACAAATTCAGCAATTTTTTATATAATTTGAACTTGACCACCTAACCGGTATATCCTTTTGTTATCTGAAGGGGTTTTAGTGAGATTGAAAAAAAAATAATAAACAAGTCCTTTATGATAGATTCGATCGTAGGTGGGAAAATATGTGTTTTGCATGAGCTATGTACGCACTTCCTTTGAAATGGAAATGCAATTGTTTTTCTTTACAATGCGGTACGATTACCGTTCGATACCGTAAATTTGGTATGGTTTTGATACGCTAAGAAAAAAATAAATCTTCGAAGTGTATCGATTTGAATTGTATACAGATTTTTGCTAATCCGAAAAAAAAACTTGATTCAGGAAGCTTTGTTTCGCTTCTAGTTGCGCTCTTGTTTTGGCTCATGGAATGGTATAGGATTTTGTGATAAGGAGCTTGACTCTGGATTTTGTATACTGGGTATTTGGCTAGCGAACGCTTTGAATGTCTTAAGGCGTTCTGAGGCAACTGCGAAAAAACGCAGATGTTTGTGCTTGTCAATAAGTGTTGTTATTTGTCTATGTGTTTGTGTTGTCTTTCTTTGTGTGTCTCTTGTGACTGTCTCTTCTGGCGAGCTGGTTAATGGGCTAAAAAGCCTACACTCTCCCTTCTAGAGGGCTCAATCACTTTCATTTGTCATTTAGCTATTTTCAATATATATTTCTTTTGGGTGTTCAGACAAATATTCCGGAAATATCTTCGACTTTCGCAAGAAACATAAGAGGAAAGAAAACAACGTAATTATTATCGCAAATGGTTAATTTGTTGATGGTATGGTACGGTACATATATATTCCAGCTTGTGTGCTTGTTCAGAGAACCGCTTATAAGCTTTCGTCAAGTGGGACAGACACAGAAAGAATATTAACAGTCACAAAGAAATTAATAACACATAGACAAATGTCAACATTTATTAACATTTACAAACATCCATGTCTGACCTGGATTTGAACCCGACCCCAGCAGCTCCAGAGGATAGCGTCCTAACCATTGCTCCTGGCGGCTAATTTGTTGAAATTGTACATGTTTCGGTAAGTACCGAGGCTAACCTTGTATAGAATCGTATCTTGTATATTGACACTTACGATACATGAACATTTCAAGAAATAAATCATTTGATAATTACGTTGTTTTTCTTCTTTCTCATGTTCCAGACAAAGTTGTAAGAAACATATTTTTGTCATTAAATGATCATAAGAGTACAAACGTCATTTGTGGTATTGCTAAAATTATGATGATCATTGTTTTTTACATGAAATGAAATGCCAATGTTTCCAATTTGTCATTCAAGGAGCGAAACAATTCCAGTGATAGTTATTAATTATTTTTCTAGATAAAATTTCACAGTCATGTTAATCAGTTTATCAAATTCACATTAGTAGCCTAAAACATCACCTATTATTAAGTAATGGCACTAGGTGTCAATTGCGATATTCAAACTTTTTGGCTGGAATGAAATGTAATATAATGTAATATTTAATTTGTTTTTAGTAAATGGAAATTGGTTCCATATAAGTTTCTGATTTAACTTTTTTATTATTAGTGTGCATGTAGCTATATTAAAATTGTTACTTCTTATTATTTTTCAAAGCAATAAAATCCAATAATATTTTTAATATTATAACTATATTTATATTTATTAGAAATTTTGAAAACATGTATTCAAAAGCATGTTTACAATTCTACATATCAAGAATTCTCAAAGCACAAAGTCAGATTTAATCTGGTTTCCATAGAAACTAAGGGGGACTTCTTAATTTCGCAAAAATCGAAAGGAAAACATAAAGAAAATAAACGTTAGACTAGAGTTAATCTGGTAACTAGAAGCAAAATATAAATGTAAGAGTGTTTTCTAAGAATGAACATCAATGAAAGGACATCAACAAAGAACGGCCAACATGTCTATGCACATTTTTTTTATCTATTTAGATTATTTTGTAGATTTTTAATAGTAAAATTAAAGTTTTATTATAAATAAAACATGCTCCATAATCAATAAATACTGATAAATGCTTATATAAATTATTTTAACAAAATTTGATATCATGCATATTTCTATTCTAAAAGAAATATTTTGCAAGACAATAGTTTGCTTGATAACGAACTTTGAATATTCAATTTCCAAGAGAATAAAATTCGGAACTCTTATTCGAACAACTGTAACAGGAATAAAATATTTAAAAACGAGTTTGTTTTTCCATTCTTCCGTTACTAAAGTTTCATAATACGTAAATGATAAATTGTGAAATTTGAGAGAAGAATCGAAATATCTCGAAATAAAGTCAATTTGAATTTAAGCTTTCCATCATACAATACAAGTCCTAACACAATGTTTCGTTTGGTGCACATTATAAAAACTGTTTTTTTACTTTAAAATGTTAAAGGTTAATAATAAATAAAATCAAACCTTTATATATAAGAAAATATTTTCTGCATTCCAAAAAATAATCAATAATACGTAAATAAAATGATATTTAAAAGAAAAAAAAGAGTACCGGTAGGACTGTACACATACACATACATTGCTTGAATTTTGGGTTTGTATTTCATGATTTTTTTGTAATACTAAACAAAAAGTATTTTTTATTATCTCATAAACAACACAAAATAGCATAAGTACAACTTGTTTTGGCTTACATCCAAGCATAAATTCGAATATCAAGCTCTCTTCGCGTCCGGCAAAACATACGTACATTTTAATAGATTATGTGGAGGGAAGTGTGTACAAGAAAAGAAAGACAAAGTTGCAGAACTGACATTCTAAAATGTATAACTAAGATACAGGGACCGGCTATTTTATTGGCGACTTTTGACTAGGACAAATCCAATTCGACTAAATCGCCAATGAACGGACTGGACCCCATATCTTATTTATACATTGGAAAATTTGAGTTTTGCAACTTCTCACCCTTTCAAGTAGGGTATGTTTAAAGGACTAACCTCGAGTGGGGACTGGATCATGAATATAACAACGTTATTTAGTCGGACAGCCTTGGACATCACCGTAGGCATTTTTAGATTTCCATGCATACAAAGAAATGTATAGGGTAAGGTGGGGTAAGTGGGTCATTGGGGCAAGTGGGCCATTGGGGCAAGTGGGCCACCCCCCTGGCATTTCCCGAATTATGAACGTAAAAAAAATCTGTTACAATATTTTTACGTATTTATCCCAATAGATGCAGGAAACATTATGGCATCATTTTCATTAAGTATTTAACAGGGTACAATAATTCTTGTGATTTTTTTTTAAATTGCATCTTTTCGTAATTCACGCCATCATACTATTTTTTATTTATTTCCAAACGGTTCATGATACAAAACAAAATGTTATATATTTTGAAAGTGTATAAAACATAGTATCTTTTTGTAGTGTCATGTACTTGCGATGATGATAAGGTTAAAAGAAAGCCCCAACTCCTTAATATACTTAAAAAAAGTCATATTCACTGATTCTTAGGGTTAGTCATATTCACTGATTCTTAGGGTTAGTCATATTCACTCTTCATAGTCCTATTCATTGACATAAGCCAGTTTAAAATCTGTAGCCCTAACATTTTTTTACACTGCATGCAAAAATGACAAGATGAAAATTAACGTATTTTTTCTTGTAGTAAGCTTGCATGCCAGAAAAAGTTGCTATGCGGGAACTATTAAAGATACATCATTACTTTTTTTTTCAAGCACTCAAAAAATCATGTAGATTATTCCACTTGCCCCACCATATCTCTACCAGTTATGTGTTAAAATATATTAGGGGGTGGCCCACTTACCCCACCTTGCGGGACAAGTGGGCCACTCGGATTACCAAAAAGAAAAACAAATTTTTAAAATTTATTTTTTGCCAATTTGTGATAAGGTTGTCATGGGTACAATAATAACATATGAGAGAATGGACCACAAAAAAAAAAAATAGTTGTTAGGCCGATTACATCGATTGGTATGAGGGTCTAAAATCGAATTATGCCAAAAAGGTCTCTGCCACTTACCCCACCTTACCCTACATTGAAAAAACGCCTTATATTCATGCATATCATCCATAGATAGCGTTATCAGTCAGTGCTAGGGGAGAGAAGGGGAATGGCGCCACCTTAAGGGATATTGAATTTTCATGCAGAATTGTGTTGCAATTAATGTACATTGTAATGATTATAGCATGCTACAGTTCATAACCTATCTTGTAGTGATTTTTTAAATTAAAATTTTTAATAGAAACTGAATAAAATTGTATTTTTCTAAAGCTCGCATAGTGGCGGGATTACCCCGGTATCTGGGGTAATGCCGCCACACCACTGGGTTTATGCCGCCACATTAATAAACGAAGCAAATAATCTATAAATAATGGAAAATTACATAATAAAGCAATACATATAGAACTAAAATAGTTTCAATTAACTTTTTGGAATGGTAAATTGTACAGGGTACAGCTCTTTTATTAACTTTCTGTGTGCAACTAACTATACAGGGTTTTTTTAAAGCTTCGTTGGTCTATTTGACCAGTTCAGTTATTCTTTTTCGGATACGTGGCATCTCTAACGAAAACTAATAGGTTGCAGGGCCAATATATGAAATTTCTATTTTATGGATTATGCCGCCATCCTTTTGCATGTGGCGGCATAACCCCAGAGTGATGTGGCGGCATTACCCCAGTAAGACAAAATGGCATAGACGGTTGTTTAAAGAAAAATAGTTATCTTAGTGTCTAAACTAACGACGTGATAAAATAGCCAAATAATTAATCTTTTAAATGATATATAACTTATTTATCTAACTTAGAGATAGCAGTCACTTGTCGCTTAATTTCAGAAGGCTCAAGATTAGATGCAAATCACTAAAAACCGTATTTTTTAAGTAACTTTACACCAACTCACCGCACGGCCATAAGCGTCTATACTATAAATTACTTTGTTTCCTGCTACAGGTCAGCGCTCACAGCCCCCCTCCCACACACACCGCTGGCGAGATACAAGGGGTGGCGGCATTACCCGAGGTGGCGGGATTCCCCTGCTCTCCCCTACACTGGACTAGGATGTGTAAAACTGCACGAATTTCAAATACCACTAATATTAAATCAAAACATTTACAGGTATTTATATACTTTATTAGATAATTTGACCCGTCCGTGGCTAAATGGTTAAGGCATACGCCTCAGGATTCAGCCTTCTCAGGAGTGCAGGAGTTCAAATCCCACCTTCTGCCAGTCATCGTATAAATCGGATATCTGTACTGGGAAAGAATATATAATCCAACTCGTGACGGATGGGCCCGAGTACACTGGGACAGACGTGCTCGTTAAATCTGTGGAGTCCAAAGTCCCGACGAAGTCAGCGTACGATGTCGCTCGAAGTTCCGTTGGGTGCCCGCTCAGGTGTCGACATCGTCACTTGACCAAGGTTCTAAATTGCGAGGCGTTATTGGCTGTGTTGAAGCTCCTATTGGAGGCTAGAAATAGACAGCCGGAAACGATTACACTACAATACCTTTAGAACCAAATATAAATCAGAACTAAATTCAGAATGAAAACAACCCAATTTTTGATTCATAAATCCAATTTTACGGAACTTAATGTTAAACTAATAACTTTAATCGTAAATATTTAAAGGACTCTATTACCATAAAATATTTACCCAATTATTTAAAAAAAAAATTTAATATAACCTATCGTTATTTTGATACGGCAATTTTGCTAAATAATTCATAATGTCACAATTGCTAAATAATTCATAATGTCGCAATTTATCATATATTGTCAAAATACAAAAAGAAAAACTGTTTAAACTAATATTATTTCTGTTATTTTTTTTTACTAAACTTAAAATAATGAGAAAAAACAGTGGTTTCCTGCCCATACAAAACTGTAAGCTCAAGAGATTTTGATGGTTATTCAGGCAAAAGCTTTCACATTTTTTCAGCAAAAGTTTCTTAAACTTTGAACAGTGATTAATTGCCTAAAATAGAAACATAGACATTCAGTATTTTCAAAGTGAAAATAAAAAATATGCACATTTAAAGCAAAATACTACTTAGATAATGTTTGAAAGTTAGTATATTTTAGTAATGAAATGAAATAAAAAATATATTTGTCCTTATTAAAAATCAAGTGTGTTTTTTTACTTAGATTGTTCGAAAAAACCCTCATCTTATGAAGCTACATTCAAAAGAAATGTCATAATATGCATCAAAAAATACGTATTAATTTATTGCGTTATTTAAAATGTGTGTATTTAGGAACAAAAAGATACTTAAGACACTTAATTTTTCATTCAAAGTTTATCCAAACTTAGTTTGATTTCAATTATTGGTACAACTCAGCTAAACAAATTTGAAAAAAAAAAAATAAAGATAAGCAATATTTTTTTTACAGTATCTGATGGCTGGAAAGGCTAGTATATCAAATTCTGAAAGAAAAATCATAAAGAACTAAACACACAAATATTACAATAAAAAATAATAATAAGCTCTTGTGTTGGTTGTGCTTGATGCTGATTTTTACAACAAGTAAAAATCAGCATCAAGCACATTTTTTTTAAAAAGATAATGCGTGATTTTGATGAAGTGTTTGATGTTAAGCGGAAATCTTCTTTCTTTTTTCTTCCTGCGTCGGTTTTTTTTTTTCGCAAAGTGTGTGTTTGTTTTTTTAAGGTAGGCGAATACCCAAAATTCTAAAATTTTTACTATTACTTTAATCTTTTCCAAATTCGGCATAGTGATTTCAAATATAATGAACAATGCCTTTTGGGCAATTTTTTTATTTAAATATAATTGATTTATTTTAAACGGTGTTTTTCAACTAAAAAAGGGGTTTACGCCAACACTTCTAGCATAAAAAATTTTTCATTAATTTACCTGAAATTTTTCACAGATGCATTTCAATATAATCTGTGCCATGAACCTCTAACATCTGTTGTAAGTATGAAAGATTTTTTAAAAAATAATGCCCAAGTGTAAGTAAATCGAAAAAAATCCTTTTTTTTGTGGTTAACATTTTTCTTAATAACTTTTTTTCTTGTAATTTGAATATAACTCTGGAAGGTCATTGCATGTATCAGTTCAAAACGAGGAATTTAACACATAATAAATGTTCATAGGATGAAAATTCAATGTGGTAGACTTGTTGGCGTAAACCTCTTTTTTTAGTAGAAAAACACCGTTTAAAATAAATAAATTATATTTACATAAAAACAAAAACCTAAATAGTATTATTCATTATATTTGAAATCAATATGCCAAATTTGGAAAAGATTGAAGCAATAGTAAAAATTTTAGAATTTTGGGAAATTTTGGTATTCGCGCGCCTACCTTAAGATATTTTTTTAGTTATCATGATGATGCATTTATAATTATTAAATGTTGAAAATTTTAATACTTAACATAGACGGCTTACTTAACATAGACGGTTTTACCATCCAAAACTGTACTTTTAATAAAAAGAAGGGACAGATATATGAAAATGTTAAATTTTTATGTTCTTATCGATATTACAAATATATTTTGATTCCATAAGCTAAAAATTTTACAAATGTGATATTTTTCGTTAAAAAGTCAAATTGTGGGAAAACTTCAAAAAAAGTTTGTAAAAAAATCATAAAGCATATTCTTACTCAGAATTATAAACTACGTAAGAATTGCCTTTTTACTTTTTTTGAAAAAATTGTATTCTGAAAGTAATTGTTATAGCATTGATTTTTCGCACTTTTTCCACAATAGAATGTTAACATTTTAAAAACTTAAAGAAAATAAACAAGATTTCATTCTAATATTCGGGTAAAACACATTGAAATCTTTTAGAATTTGGTATAATCCAAATTCGCTTACAATGGTTTCTAAAGACAAATCGTGGGGCATGGATGGCTGAGTGGTTTGGACCATAACGCTAGCAGTCTGCGCGCTCAAACGGGTGCGGGTTTGATTCCCGCCTTCGCAATGGGTGTACTTTCCTTTTTCTGTGACAATAAAAAGTCTTTCTGTCTATGTCTTACTTGACGTAGGCTTATATACAGCGGGTCTTTGATCTAGCACAAAAGCCGGAATATATCATCACTTAAGTTTCCACTTATGCTATCTCACTTTGCACAGCTGTAGAAATTTACTGTACGGTAACCCTTGGCGAACTTTCCAAAATCGCGCCAAAAGTTGGCCGAAAACTCAACCGAAATGAGCAAATAACGGTCAGATATGGTTGCCGGAA
This sequence comes from Hylyphantes graminicola, assembly GCA_023701765.1. Classification (NCBI taxonomy): domain Eukaryota; kingdom Metazoa; phylum Arthropoda; class Arachnida; order Araneae; family Linyphiidae; genus Hylyphantes; species Hylyphantes graminicola. Next base: position 31,100,923 of record CM043114.1, on the reverse strand, counting down.
AACGTCATCGTTGCGAAGTCAAATAACTTAAATCATCAGTCGAAGACTGACAGTTGCCACCAAAAAAATATTTATCGCCAAATCCGAAAAAAAAACGCACGAAGGGTTACCGTACAATACATATGATCCTTGCACAGCAATGAGATAGCACATGTGGGATCTTAAGTGACGAAACATGTATCTACCCTTAAGGGGGGATCATAGTAAACAAAAACCAAAAAATCGAATTTTTGAAACCAATATTTTCTGATAGATGGAAACCCAATCTATCGAATGAGACCAATTTTGTATAGATCGGTTAATTATTTCTTATAAAAAATTAAAATTATAAAAATAAACAAATGTACCACGCCCCCTTTGAATTACTAATTGTATGCTTGTATTATTTATGTATTACATTATAAAATATGATTTTTTTGTGTTGATATTTGAAAACCAACCACTGGCTCAATGTAAAAAAAAAATTCCCAACGATTTACATGAAATTCGGTTAACAAGAAATGTTTCGGTGGTCATTTCGAGTTCGTGTTAACGGGATCGACTGTATTTGTTTTTCGCGTTTTACTCAAAACTATAATTTTCAACACTTAGGTACACTTTTCTCCAAACCTATCGAATATTTTTTAATAATTTTTTTTGTGTGTTATAAAACCATTTTAGATCTATTTAAGTCACCTAATTTAGTCTTACAAATTAAAATAAATATTTTATTATTTTACACTTTTCTTCGTTGAAAATCAGAATTTTTATGAATGTTGAATATAATGTTTTAAAAATAGAATTTAAAAATTATTTTAGGCAAAAAAAATAGGTGACTTGATTAGATCTAAAATGGTTTTATAACACACAAAAGAAATTATTCAGAAATATTTAATACATTTGGAGAAAAGTGTACCGAAAAAGTACTTGTATTTTTGAAAATTCGTAATTGTATGTTTCAAAAGATGTCTTTTTTCAAAAATAATAATTTTTGAAAATAAGATTCTTAGGAGTAAATATAATAATAAAAGTACAATTTATAATTTGATACAATTTTTTTTATTGTACCATCATTTTTAAATGATTTAGAGCCTTTCGAAATCAATACTAAGAATTGGTCATTTTTGCTGTCGTTTACTATGATCCCCCCTTAAGACAACTCGTTTATAACGCTTTAAACGTTCGGTCCCTTCATCTAAAATCGTATGATGAAACGTAATATGAATATTATACCCACTATAAACATCATATGAATTTTACTTCGGAATTAATCCCATCTGAATAAACATAATTGTCTAACGTAAACAAGCCAGATTTCAGACCGTCCTTTCTGGTAAACACGCGCAGTTGACGCTATGTCCCAGTCTGCTAGACGCTTAATATCAGAGTTAACATTTTGGGGGGTGATGAATAGAAATGGTGAAATTTGAGCTTGAGAATACTCAGAACCGTGCGAAATGTGTGAATTCTAATGCATCGTCGGTTAGATTAAATTAATCTATGGTGACTCAAAAATATATGCTGGAATTGAGTCTCTGGATATTAGATTCAAATAAGATAGGGGATTTGAAGCTTACTTTTCTGCAATAAAAATTTACTAAAATACTTTTTTGTTATTGTACTAGGTATGGTGTACTTTAGGCATCATCAAATCATGCAGTAGTGTAACATCAAGATTCGTTAATAGTTAGCCATTAAAATTATTATTTATACTTAGCATGATCTGTACCAAAATCATTTTAGAAAGCAATAAAGGGTTAATATTATCTAATGACTTTTTTTGTAACTTTAAATTTAATATAATTATGGTGTAATAATTGCCTTTGATAAATAAATCTGACATTAATTTAGATACACTTAGTACAAACATTTAAAATTTACCATTTGTTTGAAGCTTTAAGTACTTGTCTACATAACTTAGCATTCTTTAACTATGAAAATTCATAAGCATGGAATTCTTCGTTGAGCTGTAAAATACGACAGAAAACTCGGTGTAATTAAGTAATTGAACGCAGGTATTGTGTGCGTGATACTCACAATTAAATTAAACATTAGCTTAATTGTGTAACTTCATTGCGCAGTTGGCTGGTAATGAAGTTCTGCAGTTCAATTGTACATATATAATGACAACTATTTGAATAGCCTTGAAGATTTAATACCTATTGTTAAATTGTTCAAACGATTAATATCGAGTATAAATTTGCTTTAGATGTAAAAGTTACAAAAGTGTTTTGTTAAGGCGTAAAAATATTTTATTTGGCCAAAATTAGAATGAGAGATCAAGCAATTGGTTAAATGTTTTGAATCAATCATAATGATTCAGTTATTTTATGATTACTTATATAAATTTATTGTTTTAATAGCTTGAGAGGATAGTTGTATAGAGATGAAATATTTCTTATTTAAAACCGTTTTTTTTTTACTTCTATTTTATCCATTTCATCTTCACAATTCAAGGACATGCGGTTAAAATTTTATGGGGACTAGTTGTCCAACTAACTTTATTTTGCACGATGCGGCTAATGGATGCCAAAAGTTAACTGTCTGAAGGAGTGACCCAGAATACATAATATGTAATTTGTTGTCTCTTCTACGATGTCAAATTTTTGGGGAAGTAAGTATTTATGATATTTCTGGCAGGATATAAAACGAAGTAGACTAAAAACACTCTGTAAAATACCGCACATTTGCTGTATAAAATAGCGCATATTATTTAAATTTGATTTCATCTCACATCTGCCTAAACATTTTCTTTTAAATGTTATAATCTTGCAATAAAATAACAGTCACAATATTTCTAATTATGTTAGCGTGTTAATTTAAATTCATTGTACTACAATGATAATAACAATTATTAGATAAATGAAATAACGATGAAATCAAATAAACATTTCCAAAATTAAACTTATGATGATATTTTTAAACAAATTGTTTTCATTTTCAATGAAAAGGTTTATGCTGAATTTAAAAATCGAAATCTTTAATAAAATTAATCGCAAATGTGGAAGTTTTCTATTTTTCACACATACTTACTAAATTCCTTTTGAAAACCACTCAGCCAAACATCAAAAAGTAATTATCACTTTCCACCAAAGTTTTAACAGAAACATAAAACTTGTAAGAAATATAAGTTCATTTGTTTGCAAATCCGTTACCCTTCTGTTTTAAAATTATACTAAGATAAACATTTTGACATTGATATAACCCAGCATTTTTATCCGAATGTTTTCAAATAATAGTTAACGAAAACAATCCCAAAGGGAAAAAAAAAAACTAGAAACAATTTCAGAGCTTGAATAAATAAAAAATTAAAATTATTCCACTCCAACAAAACTCCCACAGCACATATCAAAAAGTAATTTTATTTTAAACAAGGCGATGCTATGTTAACGACCGTACGACAACACTCTCAACAACAACAAATGATTTATTGACTTTTGTTTCCGTTAAATGTTATCTAAAGAGGCTTGCGCTTTTGCAATCATTCTTGTTTAAGTTTATTTTAGCCGTTAATGAGGAGCGGAAGTAATTATCTGCACGCATATTCAATCTTAAATAAAGAAATATATTTGCTTTTAGAACAGACCGTTTTTGCGACTTTTGTCTTGAGATTTGGAGAGGAAGCTCAAACGGAATCCAACAATGCAGCTCATTGAATGCTCATTTCCTAATTAATGTTAATGGGTTTTATTTTTGTTTTTTTGCAGAAGCTCATTCATACAATAATTCGTCATCCGAATGGACAAGCGTAGTTTCGTTTTACATACTTTCCCACTTATGAAAATTGCAATTAATTTGTAAACAAAATATGCGGAATTGTAAATTAAGCGTACGAGCATACTGATATAATGAATTAATAACGCATGATAAATAAAACTATTAAAATATTTTATGAACTCACACGTAAAAGAATATACAGATGGTTTTTACGGTGCTCCACTTGAATTGATTGATAATGGAAGTGTACTATTAAGGGCATCGCATTTTTTAAAAATAATTTGCATTAGCATACTTATTATGCTTAATAAACAGTGAGTTACAGAAACTACTAACTTTCTTTTCTTAAGTATGTAGAAGAAATGTGGTCACACATAAACATTTTACTCTTATTATACTAAGATTATTTGAAGTGTATATTTTAACGTTACTTTACCAACCAATATTTTGTACCACGTACAACTGAATTCCCATTATAATGGTAGCTCTAATGATAATATTTACTTCACAAAAATAGTTTTTGCCGATGTCGCCCTTAACGGTAGCGTTGGGTGCCTATTCAGGTGTCGGCTCGTCACTTGACTGTGGTTCTAAAATACGACGCCCGTCGCCAATAGCCCTCGTGTAGCTCTAATGCGACGATAATTCAAACCTAACCTAACCTATTTTTACCCATCAAATAAATTTTTGTTTTATTATCAATAAGATCAAAATATTATGTAGTATTATCGAATATATTGGTATTTGTTAAACTCGAAAAGTCAGATGTGTTATTTTTGAACTCGCAGTGCGACATGTAGTATATCCGCGGTGTGACACATAGACACAATAAGAAAGACTTGACTCGTAGTCACAACGTAGCCTATCCCTCCCCAAAACCCATTAAAACCAAAGTGTAAAATGCATATCTCCACGTTGATCCGCTTTGTTATTGGATCCATTTGTCTGCTTCTAGGTTGATATGTTGATTTTCAGGTGGGGTAGCGTTAAAAATTGCTATATTTTGTTAAAAACATTAAATTTGGACTAATAATTTATTTTAATGTTTTCAGTGGAAATTTTTTTTTATTTATAATTAACTAGAAAAAATATACTTAAGCTAAACACATGGAAACTGCAAGTAGATTTTTTGAACCAAACAATATACTATAAATAATTAAATAAATGAACGCTTAAATAATAATTATCAAGCAATCAAAGACTATCAACGCATGTCTACACCGTGCATAGCTTCTGCCAACAATAGACTACAATACTGACAAGCATATCCAGGAATCTGTATAATGCAGTCTGCAATTTTATAATTAACATACCATTTTGATTAGAGGGCCGTTCTCAATACGGTTTCCGGCTGATGGATAATTGCGATATGTTAATCCGAAACGAACCAACGGATATTTTGCCAAAGTTGAGTTGTTAATGATTTTAAACTATTTTTGGGATCAGAACAAATTTCATATACGTAAGCAAGTGTGAAAGGTATCTATATTTAGAAGGAGGTAATGACCAGTCATTTTGTGATTCCTATGATCATTTCCAAAATTAGCTTATATTAGGCCGACGATTTCTGGTAATTATCATTGGCTATTGGTTCTTTTTAAGAAAACGGGAATCAATTGTGGAATCACAAATCCAGGAAAGCTTAATGATGGTTGGCCGAATAGTGGTTAGTTCTGCAAGTGTTAGCATGTTTGAGTAAAGTAAATGTTTATCGTAGTGAAGAAGATATAATGAACAGTTTACACAAATATTACGCTTGCTTGCGAACAACTATGTAATAAAAACTAGGCATTGCTTGGATTGATTAAGAAAGCAGCTGACAACTTAAGTTGTATAATGAAAAGTTTTTACACTATGTAATTAGAAAGAAATTACATTAAAAAAAACATTGAATATCACCCATTAGAGGAATAGAAACCTCAACTAGGTTTATTGGCCTGTAAATACACTGTTTTTACTTAGGCACAGTAACTAATCTCATTACTGAGAAAGTTCTTGGTAGCAGTTATAGGAAAAAACAGCGTTACCATTTGCTTTTTTTTATTCTTAACCCTTTCACTACGAAGGATTTTTGCTTCCTTGTATTATTTGATAAGAATAGCATTATCGAATCCTTAGTTGTTTGGGCGTTTTGGGGCGCTTTAGTAAGGAAAGTTTTTAAGTTTGTTCCAATTCCATTACCATTACTTAAAAACTTTCTTACCTTACCTATTTGCAAGGATATTTTTAGATAGATCCTCTTGAAGTGTATATTCCCTTTTAATTTAATTTATTGTATTACGGTAGTATAATTTTCGTTTTTAATATTTTTGAAATATTAAATATTTAGTCATAGTTTTTTTTTATATTTTAAGATTTATATTTAATGCGTATAATATGAACAATAATATGTAACGTAATTGTTTCGTAACATATTTTTCTAACACTATTTTTAATTGAGACCAGTGAAGTTACAAAACAATTCTTACTTATATGTCAGTGCTCAAGAAAATTTAAATCTTTTATTAGGAGGGGCACTGAAGCTCAGAACTAAAATAACAAAATACCATCTATGTTAAGACGAACAAAAGTTTAATTTTATTTAGTAAAGACCCCAGCACGGTACCACAAAGTTGTCCACTAATGAGGTTATTCCCTCTAGGTAAGTCAAGCAACTTATCCTTTCTCCCCATTAAGTTTCTCATAAAAGATCTCTATTCTTGTTGGTACGAAACTAAACGAGCTTTACGTAGTTATGCATATGAATGCAAATCCATATACTTAATATTCTTAGTACATCACCTTGCAAAACAAAATGAACTTAGAACAGTTAATGATAGTGTGAACTAAGACTGCGGGTAGTTGAAAGATGCTAAGAAATTGACTTAGGAATACATGGGCGTTTCTTTTGAGAAATAATGAAATTAAGACAAATATTTTTCATTTCCCATGGAGTTAATATTGATAGTCTGAAGACTATAATAAGACACCCCTTGTAAACACAATAGAATGAAAAATATTCTGAGGTTTGAAACTTAAAAAGAAATAAGACACATTGGAAGTATAAAATTTTGTATTTTAATAAGACGGCAGACCATAACAGAGGGGCTTCAAAACACAACGACCGGGCCGTACCAGGGGCTTGACGCCATTCTCTGTTATCATTTGCTTTTTTCTTGCTCATGCTCAAACACGAACTGAATTTATTTTAGATATTGAGTGTATTTTCACAAGTAAGCATGCCTCTAAAAGGAAGAAATGCGAAGTTAACGGGTTCCCAGTAAGGCGGGACCATACTGCTAGTTCTGTAATAAAAACAACATTTTAAAGAAGTTTCACTTAAAGGTAGAAACACTAAACCCAATGAATTGTTTAACTTAATATTAACTAAATTATATAATAAAAAAGCAAAAAATTGAAGAAGTTCACGGGACATTGGAAAAGTTTAGACGATCTTAAAATTCTATTTAATTATTTTTCTACCATGTGCTTTACTTTTGATTACAATACTGGTTTTTTTTTTTTTTTTTTGCTAAACAAATAATAAATAATGAAATATCCCACTGTGAAGATTAATAACTGTGAATAATAATAATTTTGTTAATCATTAAGGCTTAATTGTCTTACAAATAACACAAATGAAACCTTTTGTTCATTTAATGAAATGTATTATTTTGTTCACGCATTACAATGGAATAAATATATGCGGTTGTGAAGTAATTCAATTTCAATTGTGTCTAGAGAGTACTTTAAATGCAATGAAAATGTAAACTTGTTTATTAAGAAAGTAAACAAAGCGATGTGTTTTGTTTATCACGTTTCAATAATATTTGTTTGATTGTGTGTGCTAACCTTATTTATTAAACGCAAACTCCAGTTATTTTCTGCTTATTATTTTCTAGGCTATTTTAATGTGTGATTTAAAATCATTTAACAACTGATATTAAATTATATTATACATCTATTTATGCTTATATTTACTATGTTCAAAAATAATTTTTTTTTATAAAACTACATTCTTCCATAAATTTAAATATTTTTGAAAGACAAAACAAATTTAAGGACTTAGGGAAGGCTTAAGTAACTCAGTGTTGGAATTTTATAAATTCCAATAAAATACTACAACTGAACTTTTCAAGATTTTGGAACTTTGTCGCACACATCATTAGGCAAATTGCTTCCCTTGCGACCTACGTAGAAATACTAAACTTCAAAAATGTATCAAGTTTGGCTTCAGATACCTACCATATCCAGTAACTTCTATAGCTGTCGGGGATGCTCCACACCACACCTCGTTATCATCTGCTCATCTATGATGTAGGTGATAAACTGCGTAACAAAACCAAGAACAAATTTTTTAGTATTTAGTTGATAAACAACAATCTGAGTTGATTTCCCAAAACAAAGTTAACATAGCAGCGCCTTCACATTGAAATAACTTCTTAATTTAAAAATTTCGAAGCCAAAAACCCAATTGATATTTCATGTTCCAAAACAATAAGTATATTTCATTGAGAATTTACTTAGTTTCTGGCGTAAAAATAGAATCTACATGTAAAGTCAATCTTAAATAAAAATGCAAATTTTCTTTAGAATTGACAAATTTGGTGACTTTAGTCTTGGTATTTGAATTCTCCATTTTTTAAATGAATTTTTCAATTACAAGTATATCCTACGCTGCAAGAAGAATTTAAAACTTAAACTTTTTTTTATGTAAGGCTTTGTGATTACCTAAATGCAATTCATATAGTTTTAATTAAAACCATTAAAAAATTAAAAAGAAAATAGAAACCACATATTTAGGGGATAAATTTATGTCATTGAATTTTGCCGTAATTCGTAATATGTTACTCCAGAGTTTACTTTGAGGAGAAAATTGTTATTTTTTAATTTTCTGAATTTGGAGGTCGTTGTAGAAATGCCAATACGTCTATTATTTTTTAAAGAAAGACTTAACATCTGTTTGTAAATAGTGTCAGTGTCTTTAAACGCGATATAATTGAAAAAAAAAAACTCTACAAATATTCATGAACCGATAATTAAAAAAATAGGATTAAGGTGTTTTGCCTATGCTAAACATTTCAAGGTACAATTTGAATTAATTACATATTTCTTAACACCTCTATACCATCGAAAACTTTGAGGTTTATAATAGTTTTAATATGAGCACAACCCATCTGCAAATTTTTCTTCAAGTAAACTATGTGGAATTGATATTTATGGTGTGTGCGATAAATTTAACACCAAAATCAAGAATTCTAAATTGAATAACGACCAATAGCAACAACATAAATATTCCATCTGCTGCGATGCTTTTTGTTAGCGAAAAAAACTTGCATTTAAGCTACAAAAATAATCTTTACTATATTATACGGGCTTTCAATTCAAAATAAATAAGGTCATTCATTATAAGAAAGTTCTAAATAATTGAATTGTAATAAAAAAAAACATTAAATTATAAATATATGCATATTTATTCAGAAGAACAATGTTGTGTATCTTTCAGTTGGCTACTGATGTTACAACATGTGTACCAGCAACAGTAGGCCATAGACTAAGAATACTCTAGACCAGCAAGTCAATCTGATACCAAGCGTTCTAAAATTGTCTATAAAGTAACTAATGCACTATTAAATATTGATTAGTGATTGACATAATTTTACTTTCCTATTACAGTACTACTAGAGTTTACTTTGAGGAGGAAATTGTTATTTTTTAATTTTCTGAATTTGGAGGCTGTTGTAGAAATGCCAATACGTCTATAATTTTTTAAAGAAAGACTTAACATCTGTTTGTAAATAGTGTCAGTCTTTAAACGCGATATAATTGAAAAAAAAAACTTCTACAAATATTTATGAACCGATAATTAAAAAAATAGGATTAAGGTGTTTTGCCTATGCTAAACATTTCAAGGTACAATTTGAATTAATTACATATTTCTTAACCTCTCTATACCATCGAAAACTTTGAGGTTTACAATAGTTTTAATATGAGCACAACCCATCTGCAAATTTTTCTTCAAGTAAATTATGTGGAATTGATATTTATGGAGTGTGCGATAAATTTAACACCAAAATCAAGAATTCTGAATTGAATAACGACCAATAGCAACAACATAAATATTCCATCTGCTGCGATGCTTTTTGTTAGCGAAAAAAACTTGCATTTAAGCTACAAAAATAATCTTTACTATTTATGGGCTTTCAATTCAAAATAAATAAGGTCATTCATTATAAGAAAGTTCTAAATAATTGAATTGTAATAAAAAAAACATTAAATTATAAATATATGCATATTTATTCAGAAGAACAATGTTGTGTATCTTTCAGTTGCCTACTGATGTTACAACATGTGTACCAGCAACAGTAGGCCATAGACTAAGAATACTCTAGACCAGCAAGTCAATCTGATACCAAGCGTTCTAAAATTGTCTATAAAGTAACTAATACACTATTAAATATTGATTTGTAATTGACATAATTTTACTTTCCTATTACAGTACTACTTTTCAGTTTTTCCTAGAAAAAAGCAGCCATTACATTAGTTCCCTTAGATACAATTGGGAGCGCTAGTGTCTATGTCAATTTCAATATAGAAATCCTCAATGCTAATCCCATCGGAGTTTCAGATCTGGAGTTTATTTAAATCTATTTAGCAGGCAACAGTACCAGTACAGTAGGCAAAAGATTAAAGGGCAACATAAAGTTGTGTGAAAATAACTTATTTCTCCAACAGCGATTAGTGAATCATTGACATGAAGAAATAGGACACCAATCGTAACACCGATCAAAGGAAATTCAGGAATGAAATATGGTAGAAAATACATCGTCAGAAAGTAACCAATTCAACATTTTATTAAAATTTTTGGGAAATGTTCAGGCGAGCTACACTATACTGAAATTCAACAACCGGCCCTTTTCAGCCTACTCCGGCAAACTTTAAAAGTAAATCTCTCACGAAAAGCATTTGTTGAATCGCTTTAAACAGGAAAATAATTGAACGAGCTAAAGTATGGTTTCAGCGCACAATTCTCTTCCAGAAAATTAGTTTGAGTTATTGTGCTACTTAGTTTTATGACTTGAGAGCCTGTTTTGAAACCGTGAGAGAGAAGAATCGGTAATTTGCCTTGGTTTTATGCCCAGTTTTGAGAATGTATTCGTCTTGACGTTTATTAATATGAACAATTCAACTTTAAATGGTTTTCCCAGGTGAAAAATGAATGTTAAATATCATTTGAAAGATTCATTCTTTTTGTTTGTATGGTTTTATAAATTTGCGCTAGAACTTTTGCTAGTAGGCGAATTTCGAAATTCAGTTACAGATACTGAAAAAAAGTGACATAAATGAATTGATCATTTTTGCTAAAAAAAAAACGCTCAAGTATATCTTATGAACTTTTGGACTAAATCAGGATGCGCTGTCTCTCCTTCAGAAATATTCTTTTGTTTCTCACATGTTTCACGTACTCTTGTGTTCGTCTTTTTTAAACAAATGATTTTAAAAAAGATAAAATTGCTTTGGAAATAATATTCTACTTTCATTTTTCCTGAAAACGTTTTTTAAAAAATACTAAGCGTAAAATAAAAAATAAATGATGTATTTTCCAAAATATTTAGAATTATTTCAAGCATTAAATCTGACAGATATGGATGTATAAACCATATTTGACTTGAAAAATTAAATACGTATGTTTAAACTTTTTGCCCGCTTTGCGATTTAATGAATAGAATTTAAGATTCGTCGATGATTGTTTCCTTGACTGTATATCTCATTCAAAGTACCTCCCTAAAAAAGAGCTAAATAACAATAACAACAATAATAATAATAATAATAATAATATAGTATAAAAAAGTACAAAGATAATATTGCCTTTCTACTTTTAGTATTTGAGTAAGTTGAATATATATCTTGAAAGAAACACTGTACAATTTTAAGTTCTCAATGTACTTGAAAACATTTTATCCTAGCACAATAAAATTTTCTAGCCGTAACACTGTTTGTGATACCTAGCCGATCCAAGCTTTCCACTATCTACAATAGATGCTAAATGATTTTCCAAACAAACGCCACCGAAAAACAAACTCGGATAACATTCCCCAAACAAACTTCTGACCGAGAAATCCACTCTTTTTGGTCGCTGAATAAACAGGACCTAACAAAGCACAACTTGAAAGCAATCAATGCGGAAACCCCTGTCAAGCACTCAAAGAAAAATATCCTTTTTTCCTAAACAGAAGGAGGCAAACCGCACAACTCTTCCAGCCCCTGCTGTCCTGCTCATGGAGGAAAAATAAAATGGATATTCTTGGCGGGAAGAAAGAGTGAAGCCGTCTGAAATTCGCCAAGGCAATTTTATGTTCATCAAACAAACCGGAGTTCGCGCAGAAAGTCATTACGTAGAGTGAAGAGCGGAATTGAAATCAAGCAAAACGCTCAGTTTCAAACAAAACATATTACTTCAGTTTTGGTAATTGGGTTGATTCAGGAGACGAATTTCCTTGAGGATTTCATTTCTTGCTTATCTTACAGTCGGCCCTTCAATTGTAAATCAGTTCCCACGATTCTCTAATCGAATCTCGAGAAAAAAAATATGATCAAGACCTGATACATGCCCATTAATTATTTTCCTTATAAATAAATAAGAAAATAAAATAAGAGATTTTTTTTTTTTTAAAAAATCTTTAATTTTTCATATTTCTGTTTGAATAAATTAAGTTCACCAATGAAATAATCTTTTGGCAACAACAATCCTTCATTTCGAAGTGGTTTGTTAAAAGGTGCATAGCACTCGTGCTAGTAAAACGTAACAAATACAGGGACGTGATAATTTTCAAGCACTTCTAAACTCGGCCACAACCCAGTTTGAATGTAATAGACACCGACCTCAAGGTAAAGGCCTTTGACCATGTGCAAGCTGAGAGACTACATGCTTGTGTTTACACCACCACATGCAATCATATACAACAGTCTGGATAGTATAAGTCAATTATACAGCTTTTTTACAGGAATTATTTAAATTAAAATAAAGCGAACTACGCATCATATAGAAAACCATTTTTGAATTGTTCTTCGGCCATCAGCACTTCATCTTCTTTAGCCTCTACCAAGCCGGCTCTTTTTCTTGATCTTCGAGGGGGATGTCCGCAAACGTCTTTCTCTACACTCTGCGCGACGCTCCGTCTTTTTATCGCATTACCTCCGAACGATATCTATGCACGCGTGGGGCCGGACCAGGAGGTATTGATCGTCTGAAAATTCTTCCCACACACCCTGGGTCGATGTGAAGGCATTATTGATAGGCGTCGTTGTGAACTTTGTCACATGCATGATAAGATTTTTGAGGACTAAGATAGGAGAAAGCGAAGTTTTTGAATAGGAGAAAGACATAAATTATAGGAAATTCGCATTGTCTTAAATAATAAATAAACTATGGTACTTTTTTGCATTTTTTATAAAGGTTTGTTCATTTTTATGCGATTTATGACTCACTGCAGAAAAAAATCAAACAAAAAAATAGACTTTAAAAAACAACAACATTTAGCGCGTACTGTTTTAGTAAGTATTTTATTTGTAAAAATCATCGGGTAGTGAAACGTTTATAAATTATATTACAATTGCTATTGAAATACGTTTACTCTATTTAAATATCATTAATTTAAGTTCTTTATAAAAATAATTATAAGTTGGGTTAAAAACTGTACTAATATTTTTAATATTTTTGTTCAAGTTCTTTAATTTTGCCTAATACTTATTTTTTTAATATAAATTTTCAATAAAACTTACTATATTTGTAGCCTAAAAATCTTTAATACTTTCAATGACAAACGTCAGTTATTATTTTAAATGCATGAAAAAAGATAAAAAGAAATATCCACCAGAATTTCTAATAGCATAACTTTTATGCCTTCAACATCAGAGAAACATACAAAAGATATTAGTAATTAAAATTTTTACTCTTGCGCTACCAGAAAAATTACTCATATACTGATTTTTGGCAATAATGGTTATACGCACCCTTTTCTCGATCATACATTTTGTTTACATCATCCACCAATAACCTTAGGTTATTAGTCATCCAATGACGTGGTTAGAGGCAGCAATCTTAGTCACTCACGGAACGATGAGATTAATTCAGGATATCATATTGGCTAATGCCTCAATATTTACCATTATTAAACAGTGATATATGTACTACTGAGTTCGGTAGTTTTAGCTCCCGGACAAGATTCATAACGTAAACAGTAGAATGGATTATAATCGTTCAGTTCACCTGTCCATCCGTCTGCCATACCTTCACAGAACGATCCACAAATATAATAAAAAAGTGACAATCATCAAACAGTGATCATAAATTGAAGCAAATAAAGCAAAATTATACCATACATTTCATTACAAAATCCATTAGAAGTATATTAAAATTTTAAAAACGAAGTAAAAGAATAATGCTAGTTAAAAAAAAACAGAATATTCCATTTTCCCTTAATATTTTTACTCCGCCAAATGCGCAATTCTTTATCTTTAGAATAAAAGTCCTTAAATTTGAACTTACATAAATATTCATTTTTTGGGTTAGCAATGAAGTTATTTTAATAGCTCATTATACGTATATTACGAAGGCTCTATAGAACTTTAATTTCTTCTTTACATAAATACTCAAACCTCTTTTTTTATTTACACTTCAATTTTCATTCATGCAGAACAGCATAAACACATAGAACTACACATTAATGTTTTTACCTGTTTTTTTAATTGAAATCAGTAGTCGAAAAATATGTAGTTAAATGGTTATTAGAAACAAAAGCCTCTAGTTTTACAAAAAAATTATTTTACTTTGTTTTTGAGGTTAATAAATTGTTTGCAGAATCTGTTCTACGTGACAGCCACTGTTGCAAACCTATTTATATAGATTAATAGAGTATAAAGGAATTTAATTAATAAAAAATGTGGTAGATTGTATATTGTTTTCTTTTCGTAGATTTAAAATGTAAGCAATCAGGTAGAGATAAACATTTAGGCTGGAAAGAACCTTATTCTAAAATGATTAGTCTAAAGTGCTAATTTATTTATCGGGAACAACTAACTTTATCATTTATATCTTAAAATAAAATTTTAAAAATACACAAATCGACTCTTTATAGAAGTAGTTCCACAAATAAAGTTTACTTTTAAGTAAGTTAATCCGTTATAAACAGTAACTACGTTTAGAAATAGTGCAGTAGTGAAAAAAATTCTGGAAATATTTTCACACTTTACCAAAATCCTTAATGCAACCCTTAGAAACAGTGTCGAAATTTCTAAGGGTTGTAATTTAATAGCAATTTTATTCACTAGCAAAAAAAAAACACATTTTTCGCATATACTGAAAAACATATTAACTCAATTCAAATATGTGTACAATTTAATATAATGTTAGGTAATAAGGTTATGCTATTGCTCTCGCTCATTATAAAGTATTAGATATTAACTTATAATTCGAATTTTCAAAATTCGCGTGATAGTGTACGCCTTCATAACACAAATATCATCCTCAATATAAATACACACTTTAACTCATCATTATTTCCCTCATAAGTACAGGTTAAACCCTTATTATAAGAAAGTATTCCATGTAAATATCTCAATTATGTGGTAAAAACACGCATTTGGACCTTATCATAACAATAATTTGAATAGATTTATATCAATTTACCTATATGTTGGCGATAAAATTAAGCTCGACACTTAACCATAAAAAAAGCTATAGTAGCAATGATCATCAAACGGCAAACCTCAATAAAAATCATTTAAAAAACTTCTGATCTTTCAAATTTCTGATTTGAAAGTTCAAGAATCGTAACTTAAGTATGATCTACACATTTGTGCCAAGTTACAAATTGTCTATCATAAAAGTAAATAAGGTACAACAAAACACAAAAAAACATTTTAGTTTTATTATTATAGAATAATTTTTATCAGTACGAATATTTTATAACATCACACACCAATGCAGCACACAAATGTTAATCATAAAATACTTCAAAACTAGAAAATCTTAAAAATCTATGCCGATTACGTCTAGACCACAGACGACAACATTTTACAGACCCAAGTCCTTTGTTTTCAAGGGTATTTTTTAACATCGATTTTCACTACCCAATTTCCGCTTTTCTCCGATAAGATTCTCCCCAACATCTTCGTAACTGTGAGAAGATAAAAATGCAAATGGCGTCAAGTCGAAAGCTTTTGTGCCACATATTTCTATTCTTCGAGTGGAAGGAGCAGCTAGAAGTGATATTAAATATGTCTTTTATCGTGGATATAAATTGTAAGACGGCATAAATTGTTAAAATCACAGGTAATCTACAACGTGTTTTTGTAATTTTTTTGTAGAGAGAAAATTATGTTTTTAGAGTCCTGTCAAAAACTTTAATTACAAGTACAATGTATCTTGCACACAAGATAATTATAACTAACTCTTTAATTTCTTAAAAATATATGAATGCAAAATTGACCCAAATTTTTCTCTCGAAACTTTTTACTTCCAACATTTGAGCGAAATATGAATGTTTTACACAAATCATTTTTGACACTTGGCTCTTTTTATATTTAGAAATTCATATATTAATAAAAAATTCATATCGAAAATAGTTACGATATATATTACACCAAGTTATTTCTACTGTCATTGTTAAAAAAAACTTTTTCTGTCCAACGTAACCGATTTCCCCAATACTTTTAATCATTGTTCAGAAACATGATAAGAATTTTAAGTAACCCAGAATACTAACACACCGGGGAACATTCCACAGAATAGCACTACAAATATAGGATTTTCGAAGTCCTAGAAACTCTGCTTTTCCCACGGGACTTGGGGATTGCATTACGATCCATTACCTCTGGTCGGATCCGTTGATATTCCCTCGAGAAAAATTTTCGCCTCAGTTACGCCTCAAGCAAAAAAACGATGTTTTGAAATCCGAAGGGGAAAAAAAGCCTTTCAAGCAGGGAAAGAAATCCACTTGCCTTTTGCGATGGAGCCGTAAAAGTGGTAAAAAATTAGATCTTGGCTCACGGTTAAGTTTTTGCATGCTAAGGTAGATCAAGTAAAACAGGGTTTTTATGTAGGTTTTAGGGGATTTTGGGGAGATAAAGTTTGCAAAGTTTTATATGGAGACATTAAATCTTTCTAGTTTTTTTTTGCATGGGAGCTTAGATGTATTTCATCAGGATTTGTAGCTACCTAGCAAAATTATTATTTTTTGATTTAGACATTAAATTTACTTTTTGGTAACAGGGTCTATCAGAATGAAACTAATAAATCACACAAATGTGTTAATCCTTGGTCGGTAGTTTTTTTGCACTCTGTTTATACTTTTAGCAGTATCGTTTTAGCACCCATAACCATCTTTGAGTTTCGATTTTTATTACAATGTAAAGTGTACTACAATACATAGAAAAAATACCCCTAAATACCAAAAGCCACTGCCAGTAAGAGCTCTTATAAAAGTCATATCCCAACCAACAGCATTTTCTTCCTTTTAATACAACATTACGATAGTTTGATATAACCGTAGCTGAAATTTGCTTTTTAAGAAATAAAATGTATTAGAAAATAGAAAGTCTTTTTGATTAACACATAATAAGTTGTAACAATCATCAAAATCATAACATTTATTATGTTATTGTTATTTTAGAATGCTATATCGGATTCTGCTAAAATGGACATAGATAAAATAGCTTCTTCTATACGTGCCATAGCACAAGGTAGCAAGTACCACCCAATTCTCTACAACAGATCCGTTTATTATGGTTTTCGAAAAAAAAATGAAGTAATTTTCCTTTAGTGCATAAATAATCCATCGTATAATTTACAATTATAAATAAATTAATCTAATTTAGTAAATATGATCTCAGGCATTGAATATTATAGAAATATTTTAAATTATTGAAAAAAAAACTAATAATGTTCAAATTAAAATATTACCAATTAAAACTATAATGCAAATACATAATTTTAAAAAATTACCCCACAAGATCATAAATATATGAGTTTTAAAGTGATTGCCTTAAAAATTTAGAGGACAATTCCATATGTGACGGAATGACATTTTTATTTATATTTTTGTGGAATTGCCTCAGAATATTTGATTAGCTATTCTATTTTGAGCTATGAAAGTGGGTGAGGCACAGGCTTGCTCGTCTTCTGTGAAGTCCAAAATGCAGAAGGTGCTTGGATAAGATGTCCTTTGAAGGTCCATGGGAAGCCAGTTGACAGCGGTCCCTCTTCGTTCGTTTTCAGATTCAAACGACCTAGAAAACTGGAGTCTGCCATATTGTGGGTATTGCTAACAACACGTGACGATACGGTATGGTATGGTATGGTACATATATATTCCAGCTTGTGTGCTTGTTCAGAGAACCGCCTATAAGCTTTCGTCGAGTGGGACAGACACAGAAAGAATATTAACAGTCACAAAGAAAGGAATAACACATTTAAACAAATAACAACATTTATTGACGGTCACACACATCCATGCCTGACCGGGATTCGAGCCCGAACCCCAGCAGCTCTAAAGGCTAGAGTCTTAACGATTGCGCCACCGGGGCGGCAAGTGACGCTATATGTCAACCATTATAATAAATTTTAATTTTAAATAAAATATTGATACATCTTTTTCTAACTAAAACTTCGAAGAGGAGATGGTTACACTGGAAAGTGTTTTTAAGGTAAGAAATCGATAATGTCTTTATTTTTTCGCCTTATTCTGAGGGGACAAAGTGTATTGGAGTTTCGAGAAGAAGAGTATGGCGTTTCTTGGAGCATAAAATTGCTTAGCAGTGTTAATATCAGTGTTACTCTTGGCCCTGATCGAGTGAAAGATTCTTTTTGTTGCTTATGAAAATATGTATGGAGGCTTTGGCGTGTATTGGAGTTATATTTGCTATGTTTTTGTTAAAAGTTACCGTAAGATTAAGGTTTTGGGAAAACACTTCTGACAAAAATTATAATGCAGTTCTGTTATTAAACAGGCTTTATTTTCATGTCTTGTTGTAATCATTGCATTAGGGAATAATGTTGTTAACGCACTAATAATTGCAGTTAAAATCTTACGTGTTTCATATCTTGTTACTTAAAAAACAAAAACAAAAAATTTGTAAAATGTATTATTTAACTTAATATTTTTTTACAAAGAAATTGTAAGTTTCAAGAAGAAAGATAATTTATTGTTTTATACATTCTAAAAAGATTACAATATCTAAAATTTTGATATTTGTAAGAAATATATTTAATATATAATATTTTCTGCTGCACTAGTGATAGCTTTATTTTTTTAAAGTTACTAATGTAAAACAAAATAATTGAAAAAAAAAGTAGCCAAGAATTTCAAAGTGCGTGTAATATTTATTTTTATTTCCATTTCGTTGAAGTTAGAAAATATTCTTGGTTTCTGGAATATAAGGAATGATGCAGATTTAAAAAATATTTTTTTCCTTAGCAAATTTCTTACTTAACATTAAGAAATTTGCATCTAAAAATTTGATTTTTCAATTGAAATTGTTTTTTAAAACTCAATTTTATCATAAATTTTAAAACTTTTTTGAATTCTTGTTTTGGTCTTAATTTAAGTGAGTAACATCATTTTTCTTCAAAATTAAAATATATAAATAGATTAAACAAAATCAAAATAAAAAAAACAATACATTCTATTGAAGCACTTTCCTCAACAAATTGTTCTGATAGACCTATTATATTTAAAAAAAAATAAAATCAGTTTATTTTATCATCAAATAAATCAAAATGTCATTGAATAATTAATGATATTGAATCAAATGTACCAGTAAATTTTTTATTAAAAAAATTGGAAAAAGTAACTAATCATAGACTTTTCTTGTGTTTTTTTTTTAACTTTTTGAATTTATAAAACGCTTTCAAATGTATATTAATTTTTTCACATTTTATGACAGTTATTTTCAAAGTAATAAAGCGGAAACTTTCAAAAATCAGTCTTTTTTTGGTGACGAAATTTAAAAAAAGATGATAATAAATTACTTTCACAAAGAGATTTTTCTAATGTATATTGTTAAATTGGGTAGAACATGCGAGCTTACTTTTAAAAAAGATTTTTACACTGATCTCGCCAACTTCGCTCTCAATGACACAAACACAGAAAATAACGCGAAATTCGAATCAAAAGGGAAACAATATATAAAAAAATCTAAGCAAGTTTTTTATATATATTTTTTTCATCACACATATCAAAAACGTGATTTTTATGTACCAAATAGACTTTACTTCTGTCACTTTTAAGTATTTTTAAGATATTCCAATTGTAAAACAGCAAATTAAATTTATCCTTTGTTTCAAAATATTTGAAAAACTAATTGTGTGTTTTATTATATGCACACACTGCTCAAAACAATTAGGAGAATGCACGGTTTAAAACCTTTCACCGCCAATGATGTAGTGTAGTGAAGTGTAAACGTTTCCGGTTGCCTCATTCTAGCCTCCATTAGGAGCTTTAACACAGCCAATAGCGCCTCGTAGTTTAGGACCCTGGTCAAGTGACGACAGCCAATGATTCCATTTGGAATCATCAGCTTGCAATTTTTTTCTCACTAAGGTTATCTCAAACTTATTTATCGATAAATAAAATAATCATTTATTTTGATTAATTAAATAATATTTGCTTTAATTTTAAAAAAAAATATGAAAAACAGGGTAAAATAAAATTTACACCCACAAAATTTTATGAAATAAATTGACCCTCAATTCTTCATTCTTGCATTCTTCGATGTTTAAAAGGTGATTTTAACTTTTTTTTAACAAATTATGTTTAAAAAAAGTATTGTTATAATTTATTCGAAACTTATGTTTCCATTTTTTTTCTTTTGAATTTAAGTTTTAAAAGTAAGATTTCCCCTTGTATTTTACCATTTTATTCTGAATGTTTAATGAATCTATTTTGCAATTTTAAGATTTTTTAAATAAAAAATAAGAAGATGGAACTGAAAGGATCAACAAAAGTATGCAATGTGACCCCCTAATTGTTTTGAGTAACTGATTGAGTTGAAGATTTTTAATTTTGAGAAATTAAAAGGTGGTTTAAAAAACTCATTTGAATTTATTTCTGTTGGGATATTTTTTTGTATAAAAAAAATTGTTGACAAACCACAATACATTTTTTTTTCTAAATATGCAAAAATTAAATAAATTAACTGATTTTAACAGGTTTTAAGCACATATATACCTAATGGAAAATTGTGTATTTGTTAAAAATATAAATTAGAACGTTGAGAGTTTAACAAATTTGCGTTTTGAAACGTAATACGTAATAAGTTGCCTGGTTTGTGTGAGAGAGTAGTGTTTGGTATCATACCATGATTTTTAAATATTCTGTTCAAAAATTTAATTTGGTTGCAAAAGTATTAATCAAATTCTATTCCAACATTTTCATCCGTGTTTTTTAAGGTTTACAGAATTTTGCGGGAAAAGGTGGATGAAACTACGAATGGTCGTTCTTTGCTAACTAAAAATGTGTCCTTAAGTCAAATATTTTCCCAAAAAGTAGATACATACTTTGTCTTCTTAATAATTTACTACCAGGGGTTTTACTATCAATATGCAAATGGGCTGGGGGGGGGGGGGGGGGGGCTCAGTCGGTTAGGCACTAACTTAGTATGCGAAAGGTCCCTGGTTTTGGTCCGGGCATAGCCAAAATAACTGCCGACCTATAAACGCACTGTGCAGCCAATAAATGCTCGACGACGTGTAAGGGAGGGCATGTTAAAATCTCCTTCAAGGTAATTAACGCTGCTTACGATGGCGCCCTTAACGGTTGTGTTAGGTGCCTATTCAGGTATCGGCTCGTCACTTGACTCTGGTTCTAAAATACGACGACCGTCACCAATAGCCCTCGCGTAGCTCTAGTGCGACGACAATTCAAAACCTAACCCAACAAACTATTTCATCGCACAGAATTTCAACAAATAGGTATAACCACGTTGCGGTTTCAGACAAGTAAGCTTTACTTGGTTAAAAGAAGAAAAAAACATTTAAAAAAAATGACAGTATTTTTGGGTAATTATTTGCTTTCTTTCTGCTAACTTAACTGATTTTTTACATTGTATGCTAGATCGATACTTAAGAGCTTAGCAAATACACTAGGCAGTCAAATGTATTATTTGAAGAAAGTTAGATAATTTTTAGCAGCTAAAACTGTTAGACATAACGATTTGGAAGCCCATAAACTGGTAAAAATTTTTGTTTGATTTCATTATCATAATGGTTTCTAGTAATAGTAATTGCAAATCTGTGAAATGAAAGGTTTCACCATATTTTCGGCATACGGTTGAAACATTTTAGAATTTTGTAAACAAAAACCTTTTAAATTATTTTATCAAATACCAAATTCTTGTAAAGCACAGCCGTTGCATCTATCAGCAACCATATTTTTTGGTTAAACGGGCCACCAAAATTTGTAACATTGTAATGTTATACTGGGTGTCTTTCTAATAACTGGAGTTATACTTAACTTCCTGATTCTCCTTAGTATCCAAACCCCAAAGAAATCCTCCGCAATAGTTTGTTCTTTGCCCTTCGAAAATGCCCCACAATTTCTCATCCGGCTACTTCGGAAAAGCTTTCGGCCATCCTGATCCCAGGCTTATTGTCTGGGAATGAGATTGCTTTTAAATGGGGTAGTGATCGAAAAACTCTGTAAATCTTCACCAAGTATAGAGCTGCTCTTTTGCAGCTCGCGTTAATCCGTGGTATTTATTTTTATAAAGTCTGTGTTGTCCATTATTAGAAGTTTTAACAATGGCCATTTTCAAACCAGGATTCTGATTTTTTTTGCGTAAGGATTAAAGATTTTTAATGCATACTTTTGTCACGAAATACTTGTGACATTTTAAATTTGCTGTAGAGTTTTGCCTTTTTTTAATGTTCGTTTTAAAATTTCAATTTTTATAAAATATATATAAGTAATGTTGTTATTTTGAAAGATAATGCATTTTATCGATTTCGTTTTGATTTACAACAATAAATGATATCATAATTGAGCTCCCATATCCAGAAGTACGATCAAACAATTATATACATTTAGCTTTGGTATGGTGCAATGATTAAACATACGTATGGTCTGGTATGGTACATATATATTCCAGCTTGTGTGTTTGTTCAGAGAACCGCTTATAAGCTTTCGTCAAGTGGGACAGACACAGAAAGAATTTTTACAGTCACAAAGAAATGAATAACACATAGACAAGTAACAACATTTATTGACGGTCACAAATATCCATGCCTGACCGGGATTCGAACCCGACCCCAGCAGCTCCAAAGGCTAGAGTCCGTACGATTGAGCCACTAGGGCGGCTAAACATACGTATTCCGAGTACTAATTCTGAATTGAGATACCAATTGATCGATTTACATATAAAAATAAAATTTTAAAAAAATAATGACGTTATTTCAAATACATTACTAGCATACATTTCTACGAGGCTGTCGCTGATAAAAGGACATTTTCGTTATGAACCGCTACCAACATTATGCATGTGTTCGCATGTGATGTGCTATGTCGAATTTTATGAAAGTGTCAATCTAGATACCAACGATTGTATTCCAAAACTAATAATTTAAACTTCCTACAGAATTACGGATTCGGAACTCGAGCATGTGTGGCTAACCTAAAATAAATGCATGTAGCTTGATCTAACCAAACTGAAGTTGCTTTAGTTAAATGACTTAATATTTATGCAAATTATTCTAAAACTAGCGATCTTATTAGAAATTCTTCAGCATGAAAATTGTTCAAGAACATTGAACAAAACAGGGATGGCAATGTGGAATTTTTATTTTTAAAAGATAGATAAAAGAAACTTACATAATTGTGATATAGCCATAGTAAAATTACTGGGAACAGACGCTGTTAATCAATTTCTGATGGGGCAAGATATTTTATAAGAGAGTAATTTTATTCATGAAGTTTATAAATTAATGTGTACAATAAGTATTTTAAATAAAAGTCCATGTAAAACTCATATTATAAACTAAATGTCACTAGATTCAGTAAACAAAATTCTATATACATGAGTTAAATAAGCTTCTCACTGACAACAAGACACAACAAATTAAATATTTTCATTACCGAAACCATAACAAATTACCACTTAACTAACAAAATAAATTTTAAATCAAACCCTTTCATTCACTTCATCGCTGTGCTGTACTTTAATAAAGGAGAACCATCTCAATTGTTCTTTGAATTCCACGTCAAAAGGACCGTAGATAGTTTAATTGAAATGTCGACTCATCAGACTAGAATTATCGCCTCGGCAATTAGTTTGAGTTACCGCGACTTCCGAGTTTATGGTCGGTTTGAGAACGAGTCACAGTCTTCAGAGGTTCTATTTTCGCAATGCAATAGGGACAAGGTTTATAATATTTAATCAGACGTTTATTAACGTCGCACTCTTGACTGTGGACATCAATTTAAGAAACGGAAATTTGCATGGCTTTTCAGCACATGTTATTTTTTGAATTTATAAGAAGAAATGATAGGTGACATCGACAAGCATACAACTTTTGAATGCATTTATTATGCAAACAAACACAAATTTCATTTTGTTATTTGTAAAATAAGTACATTTAAAATGAAATTTAAAAAATTGAAATAAATTTAAAATCAAACACATCATGACTACGCTATAATTTAATAAAGGAAGCCCATCTCAATTGTTCTTTGAATTCCACGTCAAAAGGACCGTAGATAGTTTAATTGAAATGTCGACTCATCAGACTAGAATTATCGCCTCGACAATTAGTTTGAGTTACCGGGACTCCGAGGTTTATGGGTCGGTTTAAGAACGACTCACAGTCTTCAGAGGTTCTAATTTTCACGATGAAATAAGGCGAAGGTTGTGAGAATATTTAGTCAAACGTTTATTAACTTCGCACGGTTGACTGTGGTGACTGAGGTGATTAATTTAAGAAGCTGAAATGTCCATGGTTTTTCCTCACATATTATTAAATGAATTTTCGAGTAATGAAAATTATGGATGAAATACGACAAAAGTAACACGTTTAAATGTATTCATTACACCAAAATATAAATATAATTATAATAATTATTTTATTGTTTAGTATTAACATGAATCGTATTAATATACGGTATTAGAGTAACCAGACGTATCACATTTAGTTTAGTTTGATAGAGTAACCAGACGTATCACATTTGGTTTAGTTTGATATAAAAAATCAAATAGCTGAATAAATAAGATGTTTTTTTTATGAAAATTTAATAATGATTCCATATTCGAAAAATTAATCACTGAATCTGACACAAAAAGTTATAGGGGTAAGTGGTGTACCTTGGACGTATGTGTACCTCGAACCTATGCTGATTCTATCTTGATTAGCTTAGATATTGAAACAACACCACATGCAGTTTAAGTATTTGCTACCAGGGATCTCAGTGAAGTTCTATCTGTTTGTTTAAAAGGTCAATTTATTAAAGAGGTTTCGAAAAACTAAATTCACAGTTCAAAAGTAAATTTTTGTCAGATTCTTTAGTGTAATTTTTTACTCAAACATGTAGTGTTTATTCAGAAACGATGGTTATGCAATAAAAAGCAAAGTTTTTGCTATAAAACAGTGTGCTTGAAATTAAGTTAAGTCTAACCTTAACTTGGTGATTAACTATTTTGTTTTTACTATCCAAGTGGTGTACCTCACACCTAATACAAGTGGTGTACCTTGGACTGGTCCAAGGTACACTACTACACTGTTAAAAAAAACTTACTGAAATTGAAGAAAAAAGCCCGGCAGCTGAGTTGCCGGGCTTTTCCCGTTTCGTTAAGTATTTTTCCGTTAGGAAGTTCCGTTTCTTATTTCTCCGTTATTAAAATTTTCCATTATGCATTTTCCCGTGTTTATCCTTAAGTCCCGTTTCTTATTTCTCCGTTATTAAAATTTTCCATTCTGCATTTTCTCGTGTTTCTACTTAAGTTCCGTTTCTTATTTATTTCAATTTATTATAATAACAAATATATTATTTATACAGATAATAGAGCAAATCTGAGTTAAATAGGCATAATTTGAGCTTGATTTCCCCTGCATATAAGATAAGTTAAAAATTATATGATTATTTTTACAGCAAAATAAATTCTCAGGATGGCAAATTTATTATTAAGTTAAGAAATTCAGACCTCTAACATTGCATTCTTGAAAATTTTATCTACAGTCTAAAAACTTTGTCCAATTAATTTATTTGATTTTCTAAATGAATAACTTTTTATTATGAATAAGAACTGTAAAATCATAATAAACTGTAAAATTATAATAAACTGCAAAATAGTATAATACGAACCGTAAACATAATAAATAAGAATTCTTCTCAAAACCTCGCAGCAAAATACAACTTGCATATGTGTTTTATTTACTTGAACATTTTATTAACAGTTTAAAAACTTTGCTCTTTATTATGAATAAGAAATGTAAAATAATAATAAACTGTACTGCAACATAATAAATAAGAAAGCAAATTACAACTTGCATACATTTTTTATTTACTTGAAAATTTTATCAACAGTTTAAAAACTTTGCTTTTTTAGTATGAATAAGAACTGTAAAATCATAATATACTGCAAAAGAATAATAATAACTGCAAAATAATAATAATAACTGTAAAATAATAATAAGAATTGTAAAATATAAATAAGAATTTTTCTCAAAAACTTGCAGCAAAATACAACTTGCATACATTTTTTATTTACTTGAAAAAATTTTCAACAGTTTAAAAACTTTGCTCTTTACTATCAATAAGAAATATAAAATAATAATAATCTATAATATCATAATATACTGCAAAATAATAAGAACTGTAAAGTAATAACAAGAACTGTAAAATAATAAATAAGAATTTTTCTTAAATACTTGCAGCAAAATTCAACTTGCATACATTTTTTGTTTACTTGAAAATTATATCAACAGTTTAAAAACGTAACTTTTTATTATGAATAAGTACTGTAAAATCATAATAAACTGTAAAATTATAATAAATTGCAAAATAATAATGAGAACTGTAAAATAATAATAAGAACTGTAAAATAGTAAATATTTTTTTTTATCATTTTAGAAGAATATTTTATCTACAGTTTAAAACTTTGTCAAAGTCATTGATTTCATTGGCTAATTTAATGACTTTTTTGGTTAAAGAAGCTGGTTTTCCTTTTTTATTTTGGCTAGCTTCATTTCCTCTTTCCGGATAAGTATCAACAAGACACCTAATAAAAGATGAAATAGTCTTAAAATTAACAAATAAACCCATTAGCGTAATTGTATATATACGTTAAATGCCCTATCTAACATAATATCCAAAAACCACAACACCATTTTTTATTTGCCCGACTGGTGGCTGAATAAATGGTGCTCAGGGCTGTATAGTTCACTGGGAGCAGGTTTGAATTCCTATCTAATTAGCCTGTAATATGCAAAAAAATTACCATAGAATGACAAACCAAAACAAAAGCAACACAAGTTTGAATGTCTATGAATTATACTCAAATAGTTAGACCTATGATATTTTTATTAAGAAATAATAACAGTCAATGTATCATTGATAATTTTTGTAAGTCATTAAATGTTTTTTTTTTATATTGTAAACAATATCAAATTTTGTATAGATTATGTGCAGCAGACTAGGGGTGTCTATATTTATATTACTGCTACATAAACTTAACTGTAAATAAAATTATATGAAAACTGAATATTCCATCCATTAAATATACTTCTCCATTATATACTGAATTTTTACAAATTAGGTTAATATTACGTGAAACCCTAATATTTCTGGTAACAGTTTAAACTTAATGGATTTACATTTACAAAAATCAATTACAGATCTCCATTTATGAAAAATAAGAAAAATATCAAACCTTTTTGTTTAAAAAATATTTCTTTTTAAATACATACCGATTTTTAGAAAATATATTTAGTGAAAATAAAAGTCATATTTAAGTTAATTCTGAAATTATAATCAAACACTCAAAATAAATGGAGTTAGGGCGTTTGTAATAAAAGCTAGTTATTTCACCCTAATTTGTTAGAATCACTTATTTAAAAGGATACGTTTGAGACATTAAGTAAAATATATTTAGTGAAAATATTAAGGTCACATTTAAATTATTTTTCTATTTATTATCAAAACTCAAAAAATAAGATTGCGCATATTCAATAATTTGCCGAAGGCCGCCGATTTTCCAAATAATAAACAACATGTGATCGAGTTCTTAGTTCATTCGAAATGCAACTGCCCGTTGTTTTTGTAGGTGAAGTGCATATGAAAAAAACATCTGTCCTTTTTCAAAACAAACTCTCATTTCTAAGCCTTTTTTTTTTAACGTTCTGTAATAGAGTCGTATAAATGATTCTTTACTGTATTAATGAAAGTCATCAGGGTAATAAATTTTTTTAGGAAAAGTAATCACATAATTTAAAATGATACAAGTTTCAAACTAAGTTAAATAATAATAAAACTCACCTCCATAATAACTAGAATGAGAGAAAACAAATACAAGAAATGATGATTCGGCATTCGATCCTCGACGATGAACGTCGCCATTAGATGCGTTCTCTTTCCACATAAAACGAAACCCACACGGCCGGCCATAAAAAAGTTTATTTTTAATTGATAGCTGGATGCTTTTCTAAAAAATATTTCAAAGAAATAAATAATATTTCGTAAAACAGGTATTTTATGTTCGAGTTTCGATGTTATTCTTAGTGCATTATCGCCAATTCTACTATAGGGTAATAAAAGTATGGCCGCTCTAAAAACGGGAAAATTCCCTTTTCGCTCTTTACGGACATTTTCCGTTCGGTTTACAGGCATTTTTAGTTTTTAGAAGGAAAAAGCCCGTTTTCAGAAGGAACAAATAAGTTTTCAGTCGTTACGGGAAAGTTCCGTTAAAATCAGTAATTATTTCTCCTGAAATTTCAGGTTTTTTTTAACAGTGTATAGGTCTTATGTGCTTCAGATTGTTGAAAACCCTTTTTAAAATTCAAGTAAATTCTTTCCTTTGAAAAATTAAGTATTTTAAGCTATTAATATGCAACCCTGATTTGTAAAATCTAGAAAAATGGAAATTTGTAAGTAATTTTGATATGATGTGATAAAGAATTTTTTTTTGTAGTTAATTATTTAGATTTATGGAAGCCTATAAAATTTTAACCATATTGACATAATATAGAAAATAATTATTGCATGCTCATCTAAAAAGATATTTTTTATAATAAATATCTTAGCAGAACATCCTTTTTACGTTTAGGCCTAGTTGAATAAACTTAGGGGGAAATATTTGAGGGTTTTTTTTTCAAATTTAAGACAGAAAGATAGCCAAATGTTTTTCTATGGCATGAAATAACAGTTTAATTTTTTGCTGCATTTTAACGAATACACCCGAGAAAGATTGCATTGCAGCTGAAAAAGCCAAAAAAACTAAGTCAATAAAACCCCTTACTGTGCCAATTGACCTAACATAACCAATTACTACAATCTTGGCTAGAAATAAGAGTAGGTTGTAAAATGTATATTTGAATTTGGTATATTTAATAAATATTGGTTTTCGGACTGTAAATCGAGTCTCTCTACCTGTTAATAAGTGGTCCAAGGTACACTACCGGTTGGACCAAGGTACACCGCCGGTGGTGTACCTTGGTCCTAATTACAATTTTCTGTATTTATTTTTTTAATAGTTGAAATCATTTAAATAACATGTTAAAATAAATATATGTCGTATATAACAGCATAAAGTATTCAGTAAAAATATTTTCATTCACTTTTTGACAAAATAGGTCCAAGGTAACCCACTTTACCCTACGAAGTTCAATGACTTTTTTTAATCCTTTTATTTAGCACATCATTAAAAATAACACAATAAGGATTATACTGCCAAGGGCAGTACTGCAGTATCTAAACTAATGATTTCAACCACTGTTGTAACCTTCAATACTTCTAACCTTTGAGAAAATATACCGATAAATTCGAAAACATTTCACTTTATTGTAAGTGGTTACTGCAAACTGCCAACAGCAAAATCGTTTTTGGTTAAACATATTTTATGGGTGTACAAAAATATTATTTACCATTATTTTTTTCTAATATATCATGATTTAAAATATTTATAGTTGCTAAATAAAAATGAAATAAAACTAAACATTTGAAATTCATAGAAGGATAATTCCATGTAACTGTAGCGTAAGTCACATTTTAAGAGGAAATTGCATGCGTTTTTTAAATTTGAAAAATAAATCAGTAGAAATAAAGCACGTTACATTAATTTTAATAAGTGAAAATCGGCTATGGCGCCACTTTATTTTCATTTAATGTTAAAAGTTGCAGTGACAATCACTTTTTAATCACATGTCTTACACAACAGAAGGGACAATTTTGTATGGAATCAGTCAATAGACTATTCATGCATAATTTTTGTTTAAACGTTAGTGTGTTATGACACATTTTGCACCAGTTAACTTTTTGTCAAATTATATCATATTCCATTTTCAGAGCTAAAAAAAAAAAATTCCTTCAAAGCAAACGCACTTTTTCCAATCTATTAAGGATATTTTATGCATTATCACTTATTGAAACCCACGAAATACGTAAAACCTGAGCGATCATTAATATTCAATTAAAGTACAATCCACATAACTACACCAATAACTCAATCCCTATCACACAGAGATATTCTAATCTCCGTTCGTATTCTAAAAGAATTTTTTGCTCTTCCATAAGATTAGCGTCGAAATTTCTTTCCATAATAAAAAAAAATATTTCCTCCGTAGATAAAGCTTCTTAACATAGTCTTCAATGCGTTACCATGGAAACGAGACTCTTCTTATTCGGATTACGGATTCCAGGAAAATTTTTCACAAATAGAAAAATGTCGACGTCTCAGGTAACAACTATTCTTGTTTATATTAGCCAGGCGTGGAAAAGGTATGCTAGTTCAGAGGAATAGGTTTTGTTTTATGGAACTCAATGATTGTTAGATTAGGTTGAAAATTTCCAACTGTCTGTTTCTAACCTAATTGCATAGTGAGGATAATTCTTCGTTTCCGTCTGCCTATTTCTAGCAATTTTTATAAGGAGCTTTAACACGGCCAATAACGTCTCATAATTTAGAACCCTGGTAAAGTGACGAGTTGGACACCTGATTGGACACCCAACGGAACTTCATTGTACGCTAACGCGGTCAGGACTTTGGACTATACAGATTTAACGAGCACCCCTGTCCCAATGTACTCGGAAAAATCCGTAATGAGTTGAGGATTTTCTACTATTTCCAGTACAGAGATCCGATATAAAGGATGACTGGTAGTAGGTGGGATTTGAATCCCCACACTCTTGGGAAGGTTGAATCTGTAGACTGATGACTTAACCACTTGGCCACGGACGGGCTTTTAATTGTATAAAAAAATTTAAGAATAAGTTGTAAATATTTTTCGGCTCTCCATTTCTAACCTGGTGCTTTTGTACAGCAAATCACGCCTCATAATTCAGAAATTTGGTCAAGTGACCAGGTTCACACTTGAGCGGGCCACCAAAGCAAACCAGTGGAGTTATCGTGCTATTGTTCGGATTTCACGACTTAGGACCATGACAGATTTAGTGTGCATACAGACAGTGCTAATAATTGGAGTAAATGTTTTGGTTAGCTCAATCCGTTAATAATAGGATGACTAAGTAGCCTGATCATATTTGTTTCAGGGATTACTATTCACTTATGACTTTATGACTTCTCAACCATGATATCATCATTACATTTCCATTAAATATTTTATTTACGCTGTTTTTGATTGAAAAATATGAAGCGGAAACTATTCGTATATTTTTATAGCTAATTGTACATACACATAACAACAAACTAAATTGTACTGCGAAATACAGTTCATCTGATCACCAAAAACAAGGACAGAGTTACAGAGATCGAGAGCCCGCATACTATAGTCGAAAGTGTTTTTTTTTTCAAAAAAAAGTACCGTGGGTGGGAATTCCCAAAAGATCCAAATTCAACTTATTTTTGATGAGACTTACTATTTTGTCATGATAAAGAATTATTCAACACTGAAAGTGTTCAACACCTAATTTAACATAATTTGTAAGCGTCTGAAAATTGTTTATAATGTGAAAGTAGTCCAAAACATATTAAATTTTATGTATAATACATATTAAAAATGCCATATTTTTGCAAAACCTTACAATAACTACTTATTGTTCAACCGAAAACAAGGAATTGTTAAGTATTTTAAGTGATAAAAACTTTCCCTGCTTTTTTTCAGGAACAAATAAATTAAACTGCTTAATGTTTTATTTATCATCTATGCTATTAACAGCATGCATGAAAAGCAGAGAAATATGCTAAGGCGTCGGGACACTTGAGAAAACATTTGTCAGTCGACGAAAGAAAATCGACTCCCGGATTTGAATTTTTGTGAAATGTTCTCAACGAAGAATTTCAACCGTCACCTGGAAGATGTGTGAGAAATTTGCCATGGTGAAAAGAATTTTCGGGCGGATTATTCACGAAAGAATTTTTTATTCGCAAAATTTTCGTTCCATCCACTCTCAAGAATTCTTAAGAATGACAAGGATGTGTTGATGCAACAGACAAGAAGTTTTTAGATATGACTCACATATCCATTTTAAGGATATGCGGCAGTATGACAGTTATTACAAGCACGTATGTCACAGTGTTTTCAATACAAATAACGACAAACATAAATTATATTTTATTTATGTTGTTTTTATTTGAAAGAACTGCGAATTATTACTTAAATAAATAATATTTAAAAAGTTCCCAAAATAAAAGCTATGCGGTGGCAGCAGTTTTATTCATTTGTCATAAATACGTTTCTTAGACTACTTAGCATCTTTCATTAGAGAGTAAAACCTTTTACTTCTAAGTGTAATGTGGAATACCCAAAACAAAGAAATATTAGTAAAAACACTAAGGGGCAAAGCCCCCTGCTCGCTACAGCTCGCCAACCCCCGAGAATTGCTGCAAACAAACATGCAAGACTAAGATATTTTAGTTAAAAGGTCCCGACCAGCGGGGAAAGTGCGCAAGACGAAAAAGAGAAAATGCATGGGCTTCAGCTGTTTTCACGATGCGTGGCCGGAAACTCAAGACCGATGCCAACAGTTGAAAAATAAGCTAGTTTCCGTGGGACTGCTCCAGTGCATCACGTAGCTCTAGCGCTAAGTAAAGATCTCTACAAAATCCACGGGACGCAACCGGAAGCAGCCCCGGCACAAAACAAGCACACCGCCACCAGAGTTTCTGACGTTTCTGATTGACTGGAGCCGCGTTAGTCACGTGGCCTTCAAGCATACGACAATCACAATTTTATATTGTATAGAGAAAATTAAAAAAAAAAAAATAGCAGGATAAATAACTACCCTGAAACTCTGTAAACACCCGCTTAAAAACACGGTACCTTAAATATTGATGCCTTAAAACACAAGCTAAAATCAAACAGTAACTGACATAGTTACAGTCTGGTGAACAAATAGTGGGGAAGACCGTAAACTGTAAGTAATAAATTTTACAAAAAAAAAATTGTATTTTCCACATTATTTGTAAGTATCCTCACAAAATTTTATAGGGAATATATTATTCATAATTGGAATGATCTGTTATTCTTTAAAGAACTTCTAAATTTATTACTGTTTTAATTTGTCTATTATAATAAAACTATTGTGGAGATTTATTTATTAGACTATTTCGATTGACTTTAAATGGGTGAGCGAATGGTTGAAACTCCTTGGAATAATTATTAATTTAATTAAAAAATTAAAGTCATTGCGTTTAACATAAATGTTGTTAATTCTCAATTATATGTAATGATGTATAATTATCACATTTCAGTTACCAATTTTTTATTCGTTCTCAATTCTTTAATTCTGACTAACGCTTAGTAAAATGTACATATTTTAAAAAAACTATTTAAAAATAGCAAACGTTATTTTGTTAAAATATGACCTTGCAAAAAATAACCCATAAGTTGTTCAAAAAAAATATATTCTGATAATAAAATGTATACAAGACATTTCGGCCCCTCAAAGTTTGCTTTCAATTTTATCGAAGCTGCAGTGTATAGAGATTTAAAAAGCAGTCATATTTCTTTGCAAATCCAATGAAATAGTTGTGCTATAAAATGTATTTCGAAAAAATAATAAGTTTACTAAAAATATGTGAAAAAGTTCTATATTCTTGGAAATCTTCAAAGGAACATTTTCTTCGTAAATCACATGCATGGATTTTTGAAGCAGGAATATTTGTTACATAGGATCGCAGCAAATCGTTTCCTTTAAAATATTGCGATGAAATATACTTTACATACCGAAGGAAGATTTACCCTTGCCATTTCTATCGCAGATCTTCAGATGTCGAAAACTGTTTAAATGCTTGCAGTAAATATGTATTTTGAATATCAGTACTTTTTTATTCGCAAATGCAAAAATTGTAGCAAAATATATTGATTTTTTTTATTTTATGTACGCCATATAACACTCTAAGCAGTCTAAAGTAATTACATATTTCATACTACAAATAAGTAGCAGTTTATTTTATTAATTTACCACTGGAAATGAGAGAAACCTTCTAAATAAACTAATAAAATTTATTAACATATATTTACCAGACTAACAAAACAAATATTTGCCTGACTAACATACATTTACCAGTCATACATAATTTTGTTCAGATGTGTCATATGTTTTTTGGCTATGTTTAAATAGTACATTACACAACTTTTAAAAAAGAAAATATTAAAACTATATTTCCAATGCTCAAGAATAAAGCAAAAAAAGGCCGTTCCAAAAGAGGTATTTCTACTATATTACAAACATCCTTTGTTATTGCATCAAACTCTGTTTTCAAGGAAACAAAAACGGAAAATTTCCAAGTAGATCCTTCACAATTCCCTAGAGTCTCTGTGAAAAATTTCAGTCAAAATCCTTATACTTTTCTTCATACAAATCCTACTTTTCCATATTAAAAAAAATAACAAAACTATAGTTTGATACCTAAAAGGTCAACGAAAGATTACAGTAAACCTTATAAATTGTGTACGTTGAATCTGAGAACAAGTAACAATCGAAAAAAATATGTTGTTTTTACTGAAAAAATGGAAACTAATGGTGCGTGCTAAAATTGAACGTGCTTGAAAAATACCGCAGTTTTACACAGAAAATCTGGTGAATTTATACGAACAATTTGCAATTTTAACACTCAAAAGATATTTTTTTAATTACGCGAGTAGTAAAGAATTAACAAAATTCTTTCCCTTACGAGTGCAATCTGTCAAACCTATCGAAAACAGTGAAATATGAAGTGTGTACTGGAAAAACTTATATATTTCGGAAACATAACTGTGAGCTTGGATCCGGTAGCTTCATTAGGACAAACTGGCGTCTAATTAAATTAAGAATTGTAAACTTTTGACTAATGTCGATTCAATTAGACGTAGCAGTTAATAATCAGGCCTGACCATATAGTTTAGTTATGCTTTGGAGAATGTGAGTTTTGCAATCGCACCCATCACATGGTTATTTCTATGGAACGGCTAAAGATCGATATCTTAACATCGATCAAAAATTCGACTTTTGGATATTTAGGAGGGAAGGAAGCATTTTATGTTGCGTGAAATGAGAACATCACCCTTCGAAGGTATTTATCAATCCTAATTCCGTGAGTACCTCGTTCGAATTTTCGAGAGTGCATGATGATCATAATTAAGAAAACGCAATGCCGCGTACAATTTCCATATTTTTTTACTTCTTTATTTCGGCGATAGAAATTGATGTAAGGCATGTTACATTGCTCGCAAAAATACAACTTTTTCACTGATTTAACATGCCCAAAGATTTAAGCATTTTGAAGGTATAAATGCCTAATATTGCACGGATAATGTTAATGCTTATATGAAATAATAAGAATTTTTTTGTGTATTAATTTAAACAGTGTACCGATTTTTAAATATAAACAAAAATTTCATTTTTAAAAATAGTCTAAGATAAAGAATAGAAGTTTAAGATAACTTCATTTTTAGAAATAAAGTCAATAAATGACAAACTAATTTTTATATTCATAAATACGAAAAAAAATATATTCACAAATATTATTTATACTATCCCCTAAACTAATATCGCTTAAATAATATATCCCATTTCTAAAGCTAATCCGTAACTTAAATTTGAGCTCACTATTTACGCACAAAACAAAAAAAGAGTCATTTTAACTACTTGAATATTTTTCGGGGGCGAATCGCAAAAAGTGATCCGGCGCTTTTTCAAGAGATTCCCATTTCCTCCTGTTTACACAAACCACTAGTTTGAAAAATTTTCCACGCTTTTACTTTACATTTTCGTTTTCGTAGGAGCGCATTTTTGTGTTTGTCTTCTCTCGCATTTGCATGCTGCGTCTGGGAAAGAATAAAGAGGATAAACAGGGGGTTTAAGCCACCATTCGTGACGATAGGGAATATACGCTTAGAGAAAAAAATATTTCTTTCAAAGGGAAAAAAATGACTTAACTTGGAAAAACTACCTTTTTGAGGTTAAGTCAACTAAAGTACGCAGGACTTATATTTATTGACTGTCTCCTTTCTTTTCAATCATCTATTATACTATACTAGGAAAGTGCTGTAACTCACATTTTAGACTTTTTTTGCGTTAGATTACTTTAAAAAAATTGCAAAACTTAAACGAATTAAAAAGGTATTGCTGTATTTCAAGTGATTTTACTAATAGTTCGGTTACGATTCTGCGTTTTAGTTCGGCATAATTCTTAAATAATTAAAAATTCAATTTTATTTTATTAAATGTGTTAATATTTTCCAAAAAAAGCAAAGTCATTTGTCAAATATATGTTTAAAATAGGCTAAAAATTAGTTATTTTTTTATTTTATTTAATAATAAAACTTTATTCCGTATTAAAATTCATTTTAACTCAATTTTTGTTTCACTACATAAATTTCAGAAAATATATTCTTGTTCCGCAATCGGTTTTAAAGGTGCCCTACTCATTACTTATTATTAGACTCCAGTACCTTAAACATCTTTTAAAATTTTAAAGAACCAACTTAACATAAGTTCGTCGTTTTCATTAAATATTAGTTCCTGATTAAAACTATCCGGCCAAATACAAATTACGATATTCAGCGCAAAATTTAAAACTTCCTTGAGAAGATAATCGGACATTATGTTCTATATTAAAACAACATCATGTTTTAGTAATTACAACGCATAATGTGGTCCATATAAGTAACCCACGTTTCGGTGCAATAGGTTGTGCAACTGCTCATCCCAAGAACCGTTTCATCTCACATTAATCATTAAATATTGACGACGTAATATCTATTTTAACTACCATCGAAAACTACTTTCTAAAGAATTGCTGGGCTTGATCGGTTCCGTCCGTATACATTAATCTTCTCACTAGGATTTTCAAACATACCTTATACTTAATAACAGTTACTTTTGTTTCTAACTTTTTGATAGCTGTTCATTTGAACAACGGCTCTCCAGCCCTCGTTTTCAGATGGAAACAAATCGTATGAAACTACTAAAACTGTTGATATATATTTGGCTTGTATATATTTTTTTAACCTACTTTTCTTTTTTTTTCCGAAAAATTTAAAAAAAAAAGAAAAGGTAGGTATTGAAATGCGGTCGATGTCCATCCGTCTGTCCGTCTGTCTGTCCCTCTGTCTGTCCGTCTATCTGTCCGTACACCCCTTCCAAAATCAGTTCTATCAATCCGATCCTAAAAATTCTTCTTTTATTAGAAAGGTATAATCTCAAACACTAAACTTTCATACTTTTTGTCCGTCTGTCTGTACGATCGGACGGACATAAATCTACTATTTGTCGATGAATTTCCCATTGAATTAGCACTGAAATTCAATTTCGAGTCATTTAAATCGCTGTTGCAAACTACAAATGCTACGTACCAAGTGAGATACGTAAAAAAATTCAGCGTATCAAAATGAGAATACATTGAAAATTTCAGAAAAGAATTCAAGTTCTAAATACTTCAATTATTTAAAAAACTTCAAAATTTAATGCTCATTTAAAAAGTATAAGAAGCCATTTTTATTAGAATTAAATTACCATTGCCATCGCAACAATCGCCCTAGAAACCTTAATTCTATTAGACAATAACTTAAAATAAATTTATTTTTGCGACATCTAACAGTTTGAAATATAAATTTTTGCAAACGATTTAAGTAAAAAATATTTAATTTTCGAAATAAAATAAATGAATCTAGCCGAATTCGGCGGCTAAATATTTAATATAGAATTAATGCTGTGTTTGGCGTCTTTTTACCCGTTAAACACAATGTTGTTTGGAAGCGGGTTAAGTGACAGATTATGTTACAAACCTACTTGTTAATTTACATTTCCTATTTTAAGTGTATTTTGGGTAGTTTTATGGTTTTTGTTCTACGAATAATTAAATATTTATTTATAACTGCAAATAAATCATGCGGACGATAAATAATATTTATTTTATTGGAGATAGAAAATTAATGAAAATAATTGATTTGGCTTTAAGAAGTTGAAATTATAGCTGAATGCGGTGTTTAGTGAAATTTATTCCAATGTATATAAATTTAATGTAGAAACTGTTGTTGATGTCACTAACCGCAACGAACTATTTTTTTCAATATAAGAATTTAAGTAAGTGTTTAAGTAACAGGAAAGTAGGTTATTTTAGTTCTTTTAGAACTTCTTGTTCTTTTAATAAAATCAGCTACAAACCTATTATTATTTATTCAATACCGTACCTGTTTTGAATATTTTGTATAAAATGTCAAGCAAAGTTAATGGACCCTTTGCTTGCCATGGATTTTTTAGAGTGCTTGGACTTATAGAGAATGTCTACACTGTTAAAAAGTTTAGTGCAGTATTTCGCCACAGTTCTGGATCTTTCTAGCAGCAACAGTATTTGTTGCTTGGATTTACTACTTTGGTGGTGCATCAAAGTTATGGTTTCCATACAAAATTGGTGAATTCCCTCGCCAAATAGTAGTGGCAGCTAGAAAGTTCCAAAATACCGCTGCAATACTGGGTCAACCTTTTAAACAGTGTAGCTGCCTCTACACAGCGAGGAGACTGGTAACAAAAACTAGTGAAAATAACATATTAGTATTTTCTTTATTTCGCTAGCTTTTTTCCATTTTCTGTCCGAGCGCATTTCGAGATGAGAATGTAAAATATAAAGTTCCAGGAAAAGAAATCGAGAAACGTGGAATTTTCATCTCCCATTTTAATTCTAAAAGATGACCGTCCCTACAACACCTGAGAGAGCTCACTTCGCAAGTGCAACTCGAATTTATGGCTCAGTTTTATAGTCGAAGAAGCTGTTTTAATGGCCGGCGT
Source organism: Hylyphantes graminicola (assembly GCA_023701765.1). Classification (NCBI taxonomy): domain Eukaryota; kingdom Metazoa; phylum Arthropoda; class Arachnida; order Araneae; family Linyphiidae; genus Hylyphantes; species Hylyphantes graminicola. The sequence continues at coordinate 31,061,819 of CM043114.1, read as the reverse complement.
CAATAAATATCGGAATCTTAATCTTCATCGAATGGCATTTCGCCACGTTTATGTGACTCCAGAGTTAGAGGTAATCAAGCCTATGGTGTTTTAAGACCCTAATGTGAAAAGAAGAAAAAAATAAAGAAAAGTTTTTATTGCGAACAGCGTGAACAGATTGAGTTGTCATCGAATGTTTACTTGTTTTTAGGCTAAATTTGTTGCGGAAATAAATATCAATGACAAGGTATGCAATGAAATATCAGAATAAAATAAATTTTATCGAATACGTGATTACATAAATATAAAGTTTATGTATCTTCAATTTAACTATAATTTGATACACTAACTATTGGGCATGTCTTAGAATAATAAATGCAATTAGCTTTATAATTGTTTTTTATGTTTATTTTATTATTGTGAACATTCTATGATAAAAATTTTCGTTAAAATATATTTTTTTTAAATAAATACCAATCTAATAGTCTCGAATTTTTAAATAATACTAAGTTGTACAATTCTTTCAGAAAACAAGAAATCGAGAAATTGTTTTTAAAAATATTTTTAGTTTTCTTTACAGTATGCAAATTAAACAATCTCCAACCAGGATCTTAAGATTAAGTTTAGACCTCATTAGATCTTTTAAAATAATAAAAAAGTAATCTAAGAATAGTAGAGAAAAAAGTATAGTTCAATTTTTGTCAAGATAAAGTATACCCTATTCCAACTTCTTTGATTGAAAAAAAGATAAAGTGGGACATATAATGCAATACTTTAATTAAACATTGTCTCTAAATATCGTCACTATGATTTCCGTTACATGACCTAGAACTAATTATTATGATTCAATTATAATAGTTACTGAATTCAATAGTAACTGAATGATCAAACCACTAGAATTAAAAGTAACAAAACTAAAATCCCAATATCGTAACTTAACCGAGGTTCTAAATTATGGTATTGCTCTAAATTATTCTGGTATATTAAAAAAAATAAAAAAACGAGATTGTGATATTAAAAAATGATAAAAAATATTAAAAAAAGAAATATTATGATATTATGAAAGCATAAAAGTTCTAAATTATTCCGATTCTGATTATTATATTAAATTATTATCTAAATTATTCTGATGTGTTAAAGATCCTAATGGTGGCTAGAAAGAGTATGTCTGAAACTTGCATATACAATAAAAAATATCTTATTTAATTTATCATGGATCATTTACGAATTTTTACTATATCAAACAAATCGCACCACTTGTTTAATTAAAACAACATATATCCTCTTAATAAATCACCAAAAATAATAACATCCTGAGAAAATTGAACAAATTTGCTACCAGAAGTCATCAGGACCAAATCAATTCCTTCTCTTCTTTGAAATAACTCCGATCACTCCAAATGAGGAAATCGGAAAAAGATATTAGTCGCAACCGTGACTTCCGCCCTCCTCACGCGTCGGCGAGTAATTTTGAGAGGGAAATTAAATTACCTACCCCTGTGATTCATCAAGAAATCATATCCGTTTGTTTGGTAGAGTTGTAACGATCACTAGCTTCGATTGGATAAGCTAACTTTCTTTTCTTTATACACAAATGAAGTTGGGGAGCCCAGTCGGTTGAGCACTCGCTTAGCATGCGGAAGGTCCCAGGTTCGGGTCCGGGCAACGCCAAAATAGCTGCCGACCTATAAACGGCCCGTGCAGCCAAAAATGTCCGACGAATCATACCCCGTGTGAGGGAGTGCACGTTAAATATCCTACAAAGTCCTAACGCTGCGTACGATGTCGCCCTTAACGGTTGCGTTGGGTGCCTATTTAGGTGTCGCCTCGTCACCTGATTGTGGTTCTAAAATACGACGCCCGTCGCCAATAGCCCTCGTGTAGCTCTAGTGCGACGATAATTCAAACCTAACCTAACCTAGATACACAAATTGTCTGTTTGTAGCGGGGTCTATTTCTTTTTTAAAGAGGTTCAATTGATGAGATGTGCCACAAAATATTGGGATGATTATTTTCGCAATCCATTCATAGAACCATATTTTGTGCCGACCCGTTGGACCCCAAATGTTAGGAAGCTAGCCTTTGGAGCTCCTGGGTTCGTGTTCGAATCCAGATAAGGCATGGATTTTTGTGTTAGTCGAGTATATGCGGAGTACGAGCTTGTTAAATATGTTGAGTCCAAAAGTCCTGTGGGCTGTCATTGTGCAGTTTCAAACGGGTACAGGTCCGTGGAGACTATTCCCCTCCCTTCAGGGACATTTTCAAATTGTGGAGGTGGCGAGCGATAGGTGACAGCATCTGTCACGTATCTGTGTGTGTTGTGTCTATCTTACTTGACGAAGTTTTATAAGGGGGTCTCTGACCAAGCACACAAGCCTGAAAATATATGTCTACCAACCAGTCAGCCAGATTTTGCAACACATTTTTCACTCCATCACCGATTTATAGCTATAATCCAGCCAGCAAAACCAACCAACCAACCAACCGATTTATAGTATAGGTGAACATTCACTGCGAAAAAAAAAAAACATTGATCATTAATGATCAAGCCCCTTGTAACAGCTGGTTAATAAAACTTCCTTAGTATATAATTTTAATAATAAGATATTTAAAATAATAAATAAAAGTAAAGGAAATTATAATAACAGTAAAATCTGATTTAATATAAAAATGAACTATTGAGATATAATTTATCTACTATTGACTAAACCCTATTTGTTTGTATCTAAAAAAACAACTCGATCAAATAAAAAAATATATATTTTTTTACCATATTATATTTATTGAGGTAAAATGTTCACTTGATAGTGAAACTACTCGAAACCTTTTTATCGTGTACACTTTAAAATATAAACGTATAATTACAAGCCTATGTTTTGAAATCCAATATAAACAGTCCAAAGAGAATATTCACCCGTAGTACTTTTTGATTGTAAAATCATTTTGAAAGTAACATTTTGACTCATGAAGTACAAGTATTTTCACGTCTCTTAAAATTTGGGCAAAAAAACCTAATTTTATTAAAATATAGTCTGCGAAAAATCTATTTAAATATGTCATATAATATAAATGTCATATTTAAATATAATGTCACGATATAATGTCACTAACCAACTTAACAAAAGATATAACAGCCTACCTGTGCTAAATATCGTTTCTGATATGTAATTATAAGTTTAGATCCGGGTAACGAGTCCGTGTTTTTTTTTTTCCGGCTCACTACAGACTGAGAGAGAATGTTGTGAAATTTGTGATTTATAAAGCAATGCAATTGCTTTGCAAATACATGATAATTATTAGAATAATAGAGCCATTAAATCTCGCTGCAAACTTGTAAACAAACGCGTAATTGCTCCGATATTTTACCAGTACAACACTTGTGTCAAAATGCTTAATCGTTATATTACTTCAGAATATAATGGCTTGATAGAATATTCGATATTTTTCTGCCATCAGACATTTATGAAGTTAAAATGTCATATTATTAATCGGACTATTTTGTATTTCAGATTAGCTTTAGTGCAAAAAGAAAATTTGTACCAAAACTTTATTAGTAAAATTTATTTTGCGAAAAAGCAACAGAAGCAAAGACATTTATTCTTTAAAAAGGATATTTAGTTGCTAGGTGGAATTAAGAGTCAAAGAATTGATGAGGAAGCATGTCGCAAATATGCAAAATTTAAGTAAAAGGAACAGTAGCTAAAAAACGTTTTAACGACAGAAAAAACCAACAAAATTTATTTTCTAGAAAAAGGAACACTTACATTTTACACTGTTGCCAAAAGTTACAAATTATATTTCACACAGACAATAAATGAATATTTTCGCGCGTGACATCTTCCGATATATAAAGTGGGATGCTAATTTATGGTGTTTCACTACATTCTCCCACCTTTGAACTTGAGGAAAAAACTTAGAATACAAGCACTAGTAGTACTGCAAGTTCAAACGACTTGGAGCTCGGGAGCATCGCCCGTATCTGGTTCGTATACTCGTATCTTTGAGTCCAGAATCGATGTTTTCGGACGGTAAGTCATTTGTCTGGAAGTGTGACCTTTCAGCTTCTTGTACTTCAAGTGGATACAGACGTTGTAGCGGCCGTAAAAATGTTCCAGACCTTGTCTTCACTTGGGCAAGTCGAACATTCCCATCTTTTCCGGGATACAACTTTAAAACCCTCGCTAAAGGCCAGCTTAGTCTTTTGCAGTTCGTATCGCCTACTAATACGACATCTCCTTCTTTTACATGTTGATCCCTTTTAACCTTATAATATTCTCTTAGCTGTCCAAGATATTCAATCCGGAAGCGTTTCCGCAGGTCTTCTCGGACACGAAGCCTATAAGCCAATCTTCTATTCAACCTTTTTGCATCTATTTCATCAAAGTCTGCCACTCCAAACTCTTCGATTTCACTTAAAAACATTGATGGTGACAGCACCTTTAAATCATCGAGGTCTTCAGAGACGTAAGTCATTGGTCTAGAGTTGATTAAACTCTCTGCTTCGCACAAAACTGTACTTAACTCTTCAGCCTGTAAGCAAGCATTGCCAATTACTCTTCTAAGAATTCTTTTCAGTAAACCAATCAGCCTTTCCCAAAAACCTCCCCACCATGGTGCTGATGGAGGGTTGAACTTCCATTGGATTTTCTTTATCGTTGCTATATCTTGTACTTTTTCCCAGTTTACATATCGAAAGGCATTAGATGTTCCAACTAAATTAGTTCCATTGTCTGAGTAAATAGTTGACGGTCGTCCCCTTCGGGCTATGAACCTTCTCAGAGCTAAAATGAAGCTGTCAGTTGTCAACAATGCTACTAATTCAATGTGAACAGCACGATATACTGCACAGGTAAACATGACAACCCAGCATTTTGTTTTATCTTTCAGGTACAAAGGCCCACACAAATCGACTCCGACAACTTCAAATATTTTAGCTTCCCGCACACGATCTTCTGGCAAGGGGGCTTCTGGAATCTCGATTGGAGCTGTCGTGAACCTCGCACATTTTATGCACTTTTTCAAAACCTTCCTAATTGTCTTTCTACTCTTTAATATCCAATAACTTTCTCGTAATCTTGTCATAAGGACTTGAATTCCAGCGTGGCAATTATCCGCATGTTCTTGCAAGATTAGTTTCTCTACCAGTTGATGCCCAGACGGTAATAACACTGGATATCGAAAAGCCTTGAGATCTTCTCTCATAGATATTCTTGACTTAACTTTTATCAGTCCGTCTTCATCTAAATAGGTCTGGATGTTAAAGGTTTGTTTATAAAAACTCTCTTTCTGAACTTGTTTCCAAATGACTGTTTCTGCATATTCTATTTCTTCCACTGACAGTTCTCCTCGAACCTTTTCCTTTGGTTCTTTACAATTCTTCAGAAAACGCAGAATCCAGCCCATTACTCTCGTGATCTTTCTAAATGAAGATATTCTTGAGGAAAACTCGAACTTCACAGTGGTGACGTTTGTGGCAGCAACAATGGTTTTCTTCTTCTCTGCTTGTACTATGTCCATATTTGGAAGGGCATGGGAGGTAGGCCATTCTTCTTCCGGATTCCGCAACCATTGAGGTCCCTCCCACCATTTTAACTGGAGCAACTTTTCCGCAGAGCATCCTCGAGACGGTAAATCAGCTGGATTTTCAACGCCAGGAATATGTTTCCAGCAGTCAGGTTCGGTAAACTTTCTAATTTCATTGACTCTGTTCATGACAAAAACACTCCAGTTTTCATTGCGTTTAATCCAATACAAAGCATTGGTGGAGTCCGACCAAAAGGTGATAGGTACATTTTCGAAACCAAGATCAATAATCACCTTATGTGAAAGTCTTGCACCAATGAGACATGCTAACAACTCGAGCCTAGAAATTGAAACTTTCTTGAGAGGCGCCACCCTACTTCGAGCTTGTACTAAAGAGCATTCAACATGATTTGCAGTTTCGTATCTTAAATATATACATGTCGCATAAGCACTTTGAGAGGCATCACAAAAGACATGCAATTGTATAAGTTTACTGTCAGTTTGTAAAATCCATCTTGGAATTCTTATCTCTTGTAGCTTTGTTAAGGCTTTCCACCATTTTCTAAACTCCTTTGAAATTTCTTCTGGTAACTCTGCATCCCAAGATAGCTTTAAAGTCCAAGCTTTTTGCAACATCATCTTGGGTATAAGCATCACAGGGCTTGTATAACCAATCGGGTCAAATATACTGCTAGATACAGAAAGGACTTTTCTTTTCGTCAAAGGTTCCTCACAATCAAAGTCCTTGACAACGCAATGACAACGCAACAAAATGACAACGCAAGACAAAGTATCATCACTAATGTTCCAATTCAAGCCTAGCAGATTAGTCTTCTCTACCCCGGTGTGATCTAGAACCCTTGAGTCGACATTACTGATCCAATCTCGTAGATTAAATTGAGCGCTGGACAAAAGAAAGCGAGACTCCAAAACAAATTTCTCCATTTCTTCCACATTATCAAAGCTAGCGATGCAGTTGTCCACATAGAAAGAAGTTTTTAAGTGCTGTGCAGTACTTCGCAGTTCTACGGGTGAGGCATCTAAATGATGATTCAGAGTTACGTTTAGCAGAAATGGACTCGATGTAATACCAAATACAACTCGTTTATGTATATATTCTACTACATTCTGTGCTTCATCATACCAAAGAAACCTTAAGAAGTCGCGATCACTTTCACGAATTCCAATTTGCAAAAAGGCTTTTTCAATATCTGATGTCACTGCAACAGCTTTCAATCGAAATTTGATCAACAAAGACGGTATATCTGCTACTAGGTTTGGACCTTTTTCCAAACAGTCGTTGAGTGAGAGCATTCCTTTTCTTTTAGCAGACGCATCAAATACGGGTCGAATTTTCGTACTAGCACTGCTTTCTTTTATTACAGCTCTGTGTGGAAGATAATGCATCTCATTGTTCGAAGCATCAGGTGCCAGCTCTATAATTCCCTTTGACAACCAATCCTGGAAAACTGCTCCGTATTCATTTACATGACCAGAATTTTCCAGTTTTTTCTTCGTTGTGCAAAGCCTCTTTTGTGCCCCTTCTCTGTTACTGCCTAAATTGCTCCTTTCACGAACCCATGGCAACGCAACTTCGTATCTTCCTTCAAAATCTCTGTTAACAGTTCGTTTGAAGTGGGCAACTGTTTCTTCTCGTATTAACTCTTCGCTCTTGTCATTTGGTGATTCAGAAATGCCTATCAAATCTAACTTCCACAAATTATCTATATTGTTGCATAGAAGCGAAGTAACAGTTAACACGTCGCTCGTATTTCTGGCCTGAGCTCGAGGAATTTTTCCCATCAGTGTCCAACCTAATTTCGTATGAACAGCTACTGGCCCAGTTTTACAATAATGTAATTTCCCTGTTAACAATTTTCCTGCCACATCCGCTCCAATTAATAAATGAATTTTGGTGTCCATACGTCTAGACTTGTCTTCTCTATCTAAAATACTTATATTCATGCATTCCATTTCAGTGATCCATTCTCCAAATGGCACTCTTGCTATTTCATTGCAAATTTTCTTTTGGTCCAATACCTTAATGCGACAGTCAAAGATCCTTTCAAAGTCACTTAAATTCAAAATGTATTCTTTATGAGACTCTTCTTCAGTTTGTTCTCCACCAAATAATGTGTGTATAATTTTAACTTCCTTTATTGGCTCAAAACCCATCACGTCTATTATTTCCTTGGTTGCATAGGACCTCTGAGAACCTGTATCAATCATTGCTCTTATTAACGCTTCTTTATCGCCATTACTCACTTTAACAGTAAGAGTTTGCAGAAGGACATCAATTTCATCCGTTTGGTTTGATAAAACACTGTTTTCAGAGTGCCTATTATTTGTGACTTCGTTGGCCGCATCCTTTGAACCATTCTGTCGATTCTTTTTTTCATAACACATAACTGTATTGTGACCTCGAACCCCACACTTTGAGCATTTGATGTTCATTGGGCATGATCGTGAATGATGATTTGGTCGCAAGCACTTGAAACATGCATTATTCTTCAGTAAAACAGACTTTTTCTCATCATAAGACATGTTAGAGGTTGCTTTACATTCGTGACTTTTATGTGATTTTTCACAAAATATACAAACTGGCCCTTTATCAGCTGTAATCAATAAAGATGAGGCAGTTGGTATGCGGTTGGAATTTTCTTCAAATTTCTTTTTCTTTGTTTTCGTTTCATTATCTTTATTTATCCCAAAACCGGACATCGCCAAACTTATTCGTTCCTCACCTTCAACTTCAGTTTTCAAAAAATTCATTAGGTCATCCAGTCTGTCTTTAGCTTCTTTCTTCGAATGTGAAGTGACACTTCGATTCCAAGCCTTTAAAAAATCATGGGGAAAACAGGATTCTACCATTGGATAGAGTATTGAGGCACATTTATCTGTAGTTACGCCTAACGTATCAAGGGCCCTCATATAGGATTCAAGTTTGTCGTACAAATAAGTGATGCATGGCTTCTCTTGAGTCTGCACGGAAATAATAAGTTTCAACAATTCTCTTACATACACCTCAATTAAAAGATCTTCTTTCCCGAACCTTGTTTTCAAGGAATCCACTGCTTTAACATAATTATTCCCAATCGGTGGAAAACTCTCTATGACTTCCCTTGCCCTTGATCCAACAACTGTGGCTTGGACTAGGTACTGGAACTTGTCTTCCGGAGCTATATCTTCATCATTGTGGATGTTAGAAAACTGCCCCCAGAACGGCAACCATTCTTTAATGTCACCTCCAAATTTTCTAAATTCCAATTTTGGGAGTGTAAATTTTCTCTTACAATTATCTTCATTTGGGAAGGCTAGAGCGTTAAACTGATTAGAATTGGCACCTTGGGTAGCTTGTATTCTCGCCAACTCGATTTTCATATCGTTTTCTTGCTTAGCCTTTTGCAATTCAAACTCCCTGACTTCTTTTTCTGTCGCCAATTTCAATTCTTTTTCTTCTCTCGCCAAATTCAATGCCAGTTCTTTTTCTTCTTTTTCTCTCGCCAATTTCAATGCCAATTCTTTTTCTTCCTTTTCTCTCGCCAATTTCAATGCCAATTCTTTTTCTTCTTTTTCTCTCGCCAATTTCAATGCCAATTCTTTTTCTTCTTTTTCTAATTTCAATGCCAATTCTTCCTTTCTTTCAGCTACCGCTGTCGTCAAAAGCTCTTGAACAAATCCCGGATCATTTTTTGTTGTTTGGTTTTCCGAAATCTTCTTTTTAATATCGCCAATATTCATCTCCGGTAATACATTTTCTCCTAACGCTTCGGCCACTGTTTTTAAATCGTCCTTCTTTAAGCCTTTCACTTTGAAAACAGATTCCATCTTGTAGCAAATAAATAATAGTTTTTACCTTGTAGCAAAAAGTTCGTCCGAGACCTTACACGCTCGAGTCCCGGCAGGGATGCCAAATGTCGCAAATATGCAAAATTTAAGTAAAAGGAACAGTAGCTAAAAAACGTTTTAACGACAGAAAAAACCAACAAAATTTATTTTCTAGAAAAAGGAACACTTACATTTTACACTGTTGCCAAAAGTTACAAATTATATTTCACACAGACAATAAATGAATATTTTCGCGCGTGACATCTTCCGATATATAAAGTGGGATGCTAATTTATGGTGTTTCACTACAAAGCAAATACGAACTTTGAATTTGATTTTGAAGGAATGTTTTACTTTTGCCAGTCATGAATATTTAACAGTTTAGTTTAGTGAAGATTAGTATAAAGTGTTTGGGTTATTTGAAAATGGTGACTTCATCAGTTTTAGATTTTCCAGTTAGCTCAAATGTATACTTAGTTATATGATTTATAAGATCTATCAAAGAGTTGGGCATTTAAATTCTTCCTATTTAGCCGATGTTTCCCACCTAATTTGTTTTTAATAACTTTATTTATTTATAAAATGAACTTGTTGCAAAATGCCAGGAGAGATATCGAATTAATAATTTGGCTTTTTGAAACCCTTATTCAATGCGTTGCAGATGGTGTTTTTATGTACAATAAGATTGTAATGTATTCCATTTATAAATAATTAGCTCGAGCTCCAAATATAATTAGTTTTCACGAGCAAAAATTGACATTTATTGATAATGGGTAAGGTTGTGTTAATATGACAAAAAAAGAACAAAATACCTTTAGAAATTCTTAAACTTTCATTTTTCCATAATAAAAACTGATGATCAGATGTCGTCAATCACAAGTTCCCTTTTTTCCCGATCTCGTAAAAACCGGAAGCGTATTTAATACTTTTTTTTACGAGTTTACGAGTCACATCGATAATAAAATGGCGTTTACTTGGTGAATATGCCATAATAAGGAGGGTTGGCGTCTGGAATTACAATTTGTGTCAAAATGAAATTGTGTAACGTATAAATCGTGAGCCTAACAACGGAACCCTATATGTGAAAATATGGAGGCGTTAATTAGTTCTAATTAGCAGATATAAGGGTTCTATGCGAGCGTTGTTCAAATATTTTTTCAAACATAGTATATTTTTTTAAAAATTCCATTGTCTATATAATACAATTATACCAATTTATATACCATGAATATAGCCCATAAAATAATTGATAATAAGAGAGTCACTTAACCCTTTCAGTAACAGTGATGCCATTTGGCATGATTATATTTCTGACCATAATTTTTTTAAAAAAATAATAAGTCTGACATATATTGGGAATAAAAAAAATTTGATTGAAAAAAGTTTGAAAAATCGAATGATGTGCTTTTCGGTATCACAAATGGCCATAGGCGATCAGAAAAAAATTCTAAAATGATTATGCCAAATTGTTACTGAAAGGGTTAAATCCATACGTGGCTATCCATTTTAACCCATTAATGGATATTGTCACGAAAACTTGGCTAGCGAAAATGCGATTTCTGAGTGATTTTGTCTAAATAAAATGTAAGGCAAATGCCAAGTAGTCAATCCTAGTCTTCGCCAATATGCCAAATATGGCAAACTATAGACGGACTACAGGGCAACCCTACTGATCGGCCACAACAAATGATGGCCCAAGAGACACACTGTCGATGCATATATAATGGGACTGGTGTGATCGACAAGTCAACCAGCCAATCACGTTCCACCCCCACAAGAAGCACTCCACATACATCGACCTCTGACCTCCCAGGAGCGAATAGCTTAGCGGGGGCGGACCTCGATAACCCCGGCGTGGAACAGAGGAAGGAGAACGGGGTCTCTTCTCTTAAAAACTCTCACGAAAATAACACGGAGCCTCTCTTTGGGAAAAATCCCTCTCCGTCTTTTCCCGACGATGATCCGAAAGGCGGCCGTCAGCTACCAGTAGTACTTAGAAACATAATCCAGTGTTACCCATCACACATGCGCTCCAGGCGTCCCGTCTTTGCTAAGGGCGGTCTTCCTTCCTCAAATGATCCTGAGACAACAGCCCTGATGAAACTACAAGTCTCCGAACAAACCGCTTTCGCCCGAGCATGCGAAAGTGCCAGGTAAAATCACTCCCAACAAGCAAACTCCTTTGAACTTAACATAATACCTGTGGGCCTCCTGTTAGGGAACTTAAGCACCTATCATTAATTGTATCGCCATTATATATTGATGTGTTTAATTGCTTTAATAAATGGATCACAACCCCTTACTCTGGATTCTTTAATAAAGAACCTGCTACCACTAATAGGGTCTCTGTCAATGGTGCCCGGTCCCAGGATCCAGTGTGGGGATATTTTGGTTATTTTTTTTTCTTTAAATTTTCTGTAAAGAATGGTTAACATTCAATTTTTTTCTCTCGCTACAAACGCTAATTTGTTTATGCATGTCATTTAATTGGGTTTTTAATGTATGAGTTTTTAGTATTCCAAACATTCAGTCATTTCTCTTTGCGTTTGGTGTTGCCGTGGTGTTTTATATGTTATATGGTATTAATTGATTACTTTTTTATAAAGTGTAAGAATTTGGTTTTAATGATTAATTGTTTAATGGTTTTAGTAATTAATTATTTACTAAATGGTGAAATAATATACTTGGTCATTTATAACTTTTACCTGTGCATGAAGTTTTCTGTTGATTTATTTTGTTAAATATTCGTTTTCAAAATGCCACCTAGACGTAGAATCGCTAGAGTGCTAACTAATAATAGGGGCACACGCACTCGTAGTGCACGAACAAATACTGCACCGGTTTCACAAAGTAATGTCGCGTTTACACCAATTTCAGCTCCTGCACCCAACTTAACAAATTTCCCCACTCCTAATCCCCAACAAAATCAAAACTCGGGAAAAATAAATGGAATTGCACTACTAACATCATTTTTTGATGGAGAACCGAGCGAAAGTAAATTTTTCTTTAAACAGTTTAATGATATTGCCGAACTGTCAGGTTGGTCCAATCAGGAAAAACTAACTATTTTAAAAACAAGATTGAAGGGAAATGCCCTAACTTTTCTTTTGAACGACGCGGAATTGTCGGAATCGGACGATTATAAACTAATATGTGAAAAATTGATCACGTTTTTTTCTGATGAAATTGGGCTAACAGACAATCAATCGAAATTCAGTGCATGTCGTCAAAGTGAAGGCGAATCTGTAAAAAACTTTGCATACAGAGTATCAACTCTCGCAAACAACTATCTAGGAACACGATACCAAATGGAAAACAACGAAACGAAACAAATTATCGACCGACTTAAACTGTCAAAATTCCTCGATGCACTTCTCCCAGAATTAAGTGTTGACGTAATAAAAACAAATCCGCAAAATTTCAATGACGCCGTTACCACTGCAATACATTCCCAAAAGGCCCATGAAACAATCCAAAAAATCGGCAATATGCAAATAAATAATATCAGATCTGAAGAAACAAACATTAAATGCGTATTTTGTGGCGAAAACGCACACTACTCAAGCCACTGTGAGGTCTACAAAATACTAAAACAATCTAACACTCAATACAATCAATTACCAAGCACTCCTATAACCAGAGAATTTAATCCACAACAGAACAACCAACAATATAGAAACCTTCAGAACAGAGGTACTAATAATAATAATAGAGGAGCATACCCAAACGTTCAAACAAGAGGACGAACTTTCAACAGAAGTAGGGGTTCTATTTCACGTGGACGCTATTTCAGAGGAAATAGCACTCAAAATCGACAATACAACAGACACACCGACCCTAACATAAACCCACAAAACCATTTTTTAGGACACAACTCGGGAACACTAATATAAACATTCAAAATAGTGTCCCCGAGAATATTATTCAAAACATAAAAAATACAACTGAAACCATAGCAACAGAACATTCGGACAATATCAATAATGAGCACACAATGACAAATGAAAACGATCAAAACACACAAATAATCAGTAATATCACACAACAAAATAACACAGAATTACCCATGATAAACATAAATATTGGTAAACTTAAAGTTTTAACATTAATTGATTCAGGTAGCACTGTTTCTATAATTGACCTATTTACATTAGAACAAATACAACAACAATCTAACATTAAGGTCAAACATGTGCAATCAAATGTAAATATTACAACTATCACAAAATCGAAAATATACTTTAAAAGCATTGTTACTATCCCAATCAAAATAGGTAACATAAAAATGAAACACAGTTTTTTTGTCACACAGGGATATTTAAATAACTATAGGGCAATTCTGGGATGCGATTTTATAAAAAAAAATAGAACACTACTTGATTTATCCAGAGGAATTTTAATTTTAAATGAGTGCAAGATTGAATTTGAAAACGGAGGAAAGATGAACTTACAGGAAGAAAGCGATGCCATACTTAATGAGAAAATTTTGCTCCAACCAGAACAGACAAAATTGGTTAATGTAATTGCTAGAGAACCAATATCACAAACAATTACACATATATACTTTGAATCTATACCAGTTAAAAATCCAAACTTAACCATCACATCAGCCCTTGGTATATTAAAAAAAGACAAAACTCAAATTCTCATAACAAACACCGGAAAAGAGACTATTCATTTAAATAAAAAAATGAAAATTGGTAAAATCATTAATGTGACAGAAAACAAAACAATGAATAATCAAAATCTCTTAAACCATGAAATTAACCTAATTAAACCATCAGAAGAAATAATAAATTTACGAGAACAAGAATTCTCCATCCAAAACTTTGACTTAAAACACTTAGAGCCTGAGTTTAAAGCAAAATTAGAAAGCTTATTATCAAACTATAAACAAGTATTTTCGACTTCACTAAAATCTCTTGGCCATTGTGACTCTTTTAAGCCAAAAATGGAATATTATCACAACACACCAATTACCTGCAAACCATATCCTATCCCACATCACTTAAAGGACGCAGCACGCAACCAGATCAATGAATTAATTGATGCCAATATAATTCAACCCACAGATACTAATTGGCTTGTGCCAGCCATAATGGTTAAGAAAAAAACGGAGGATGGTAAGCAAACACAATTTCGTTTCGTTTTAGATATGAGGAGCAGCAATTTAGCTATCAAACTAACCCCCCAAAACCTGCCGAAATTAAGGGATGTCTTAACCGCAATTAGTGGAAAAAAATACTACACAACCCTCGACTTAATGAATGCCTTCTGGCAGATGGACTTCGAACAATACACAGACAAAATGGGCTTCACTACAACGCTGGGCAATTTTGCTTTCAAAAGATTGTGTTATGGTATGAAAAACTGTTCGGAATTCTTCCAGAAATTAATGAACACCGTACTAGAGGGATTGGATACAATGGGCATACTCTGCTTTATTGACGACATAATAATATCAGCAGATCATCCCGAGGAAATGCTCCATAAAATTCGAATAGTACTACAAAGACTTAAAACACATAATTTGACCTTAAAACCTTCAAAGAGTCAATTTATGAAAGAAAAAATCGTCTATTTGGGCTATGAGATCTCCCAAAACGGAATAACCCCTACTGAATTCAATACGAACAAAATAACTTCTTTCGAACGCCCAAAGAATGTCAAAACATTAAAAAAATACCTTGGATTAATCACATTTTATAAAACCTCAATAAAAAATTTTGCAGAAAACACTGCCAGTCTGGAAAAATTGCTAAAGAAGGGAATAAAATTCCATTGGACGGAAGAACAAGAAATCGCTTTTCAGAATTTACAACAACAATTCTTCACAAAGCCGTTTTTAGCAACCCCAAACTTCGATAAACCCTTTATTCTGAACACTGACGCATCAAAAATTGCGATATCGGCCGCATTATGTCAAATGGAAGAGGGAAAATTAAAACCCATCGCGTACTTCTCCCGAAAGTTAAACCCTACCCAATCAAAAAAAAGTGCAATACAATTAGAGTTAACCGCTATCTATGAGGGTATACTTTATTTTAATGATTACTTATACGGCACAAAATTTATTATACTAAGTGACCATAAACCCCTCGAATATTTCACAAAAATTAAAAGTTCAACACCACAAATACAGAAAATGTTACATCAATTGTCCCTTTACGACTTTGAAATATGTCATTTAAAGGGACAACAAAATGTCCTCGCGGACTACTTATCGCGTACTGACAGAAAAGAAAAACGCGAAATTACTTTCGAAACGGACATTAATTTTCAGAAAGAAATTGCGGCAAAACAATCTATTTCCAACACACAAAATAACCACAAACAAATAATAGATCATACCACAAACGAAACACAAAAAACCCCAAAATCAACAGATATCGCGAAACACGTCAACAATAAATATCCAATAAATCACAATCATAAAATACACAATAACAATAACACAGAAAAAAATATAACTGAAAAGACATGCTCCAACTCACCGATCCGTGGTGATCACGGTGCAGCGGTGATCCGTCAGTGTCAGAGTGACACGCCCCTCCTTTCGATGAATAATGCGCCAGATAGGGAAAGTACCGAGTCCATCAATGCAATCTCTAAGTCGGATGGGCCAGCCTCCTTCTCTTTGGGAAAATTTCTGGAAAATGACGAAATAATTAAAGAACAGCTTCAAGACCCCACAGTAATATTAATTAAGGAGAAATTAACACAGAATAAAAAAGAGTTAAAATATAAAAACTATTTCATTAGTGAAAATATACTGAAATACCGCCGTCCGATAAAAAAAGGTAAACAGTTCATTGATGTTGAAAATATTGTTATTCCAAAAACTTTACAGCTTAGGATTCTTAAAGACTTTCACATCACTCACCTGGGGGGGCTGAAGATGTTTCATCTAATCAGAGAATACTTTCATTGGCCGGGAATGAAACCCGACTGTTTCAATTTCGCGATGTCGTGTCTACGATGCGTCGAGCTGAACAAAATTCAAAATAAAATGTGGCCACATGAGGTTAGAAAAATTCCGCCATTTGTCAGCGCACACCTGAGCTCGGATATTGTGGGGCCTTTGGCCGATGACAGCTATGTACTTACCATTATAGATAACTTTTCAAAATTTTTAGAGCTATACCCACTGAAAAACATCGATACAAAGTCTATAGTGCCATGTTTCATCGATTACTTTAGCAGATTTGGCACTCCTTACTCAATATTATGTGATAATGGTTCCTGCTTCATAAGCAAGGTTTTCCATGACATACAGGAACAATTGGGTGTTAAAATATTACATACACCCCCACTAACACCAAACATGAACGGTATTATTGAAAGGCCTCACAGACAATTAAAGCAATGCATTTTAGCCTTAAAAACTGAAGTGGGAGATTTGAAATTAATTTTAAATTTATTTAAATCAAACTACAATGCCAGCTACCATTCGACAATTGGATTCTCGCCAAATGAAATTTTTTTTGGAAGAAAAATTCCCCCATTAACACAGAAATATAAAAATCAAGAAGATAACCTGGAACTAATGAAATATCCGGTTTACATGGCTAACATTCGCAAACAAATACAAGACTTTAACGCAGAGGCGTCAAGCTCAATTGATAAAGCACAAAAGAGACAACAAATTTATACTGCAAACAAATCATCACCCCATCATATCAGTATAGGTGATTTCGTAACCTATCGTCAAATACGTGGATATCAAAAGACAACATTTGAGGGAAGGTACCAAGTAATTAGGCTAATTAGCACAAATTTATTTGAAATTCAGAATTGTTCAAATCCAGCACACAAAAAAACAGTTCATGTTTCCAAAATAAAAAAAAAATTCCCGAGAGATTTCCCCACTTAATGGAAACCACAAATCAAACTGATTTAACAAATAATAAAAATATTTCCACAACACAGAATCAACACAGTTATTTTTTAAGAAGCAGAAAAATTACAACTGTATAACTATAATTGTGTAAACTGTTGCACCCCAATACTAAATAACAACACCAATAAAACAATATCAAAAAATATATAAAATATTTCCACACCTAAATTACCACATTCCCTTAAATAAACAACAATTTGACGAGAAAACAGAAAAAGAAAACACGAGACCTACCTTGCAGGTGTCGGCAAACCTCACAACAATGCAGAAACGGCTTTCAGTGGGTCCATCAATCATTCGGAGGTGAGGGGTCAACCAGCTCCCGAAACTTTGAGTCTCTTGGCTTGAAAAAATTGTATAACATAATTTAGAAATTATGTTTAGAATTAATTTTTTTTTAAACAGTATTTGCAATTCATTTGCAATTTATTTTTTTCTATATAGAACCTTTAATTATTAATTTTAGTATGGAATTATTTTAGCTATCTTTCTTTAAAAGAACTTGGCACAAAGTGTTCACCTCATTTAATCACTTTCATTATTAGTTATTTACTGATCATCTTATTACTACTTTTAATTGCTTGATAATTAATATTAATATATTGTTTTTTAAATGGTAAATTAAGAAGTTTGATCTTTAGAGCTATATTTATGTTTATCTGAGTGCATATATAGATTTACAAAATAATTATAAATCAGCTTTATTTTATTTTATACTTCCTGCCAAGTTCACTTTGATATAAGTATTGATTTTAAATTTAAATTGGCTCTAGGGCCTATTATTTGTGCTTTTCTTGCCTGAAAGAGAATATATGTTATCGGAAATAAGGAAAAGGATACTAATGCATATTCTTCTGATCCACTGGTATTCAAAGAGCTTTCCGCTGAAAAATCCCACGCGCATGCACAAAAAGAAAAAAAATATCAATCAACAGAAACAATACAAAAAAACACATAAAAAACTCAAAAAAAAAAGTAAAACGATGAAAATTATCATGCAGGGATAGCACGCACATAACAGTATTAACTGTTATCGCAAAAGAACGGTCTCGTACGTTTCATTAAGAAAGCCCTCTTTCCTGAAGGGTTGCAATTCAAAACATGAATGACTCCACCGGCTTCGACAATAACAACTGCAAAACGCAACGTCTAATATTGGCGAGTTATCATAATTTTGCGATTTTCAAAAATCATTAAAACTTTCCTTTCATTTTTTTTAATAATAGACCTCGATGTCATTGACTACTTAATTGGTTTCTAATCAAAAACTGTTGTTGGAAAGTTTTGCGTATAAACTGTATATGCGAATGTGCCTTGGTGCACTTTACAATAAGAGAAATAATTTCCCTTCCCCACGTGCGAAACCAAGGATTTCATTTATCACAAAAAAAAAAAATTAAATGGCATGGAATATATTGCCGGATTTTTTTGGTTGATGTGAGTAAGAAAAAGAGAATAAAATAAAATTTCACTCACCTCTTCAATTTGGTAATCCTTTTTTCTATAATTCTTTGCACAACACTTTCCCGAACCACAACGTGGGACAGCGAAAAAAAGGGAAAGTGTTTCAGAACGCATAGAAACTTGTGGAACATTCGAGATAACAGGTTTTCTTGGAATTTCGGGATCGGACCCTTATGGGACAGCTAGTGGCATCTGGTGTTTCTTTTGGAACATTCTTTTGGTGTTGTCGTCGAGTCCAATTTACCGTGCAGCAGGGTTTCGTTAAGAGAGCCGTAATTTTTATAAGCATTGCTGTTATATTAATTATTAATTTTTTTTTCTCTTTTTCTCTGCAGCCTAGTAAGATTTTAAAAGCGTGGCATTTTTTTTAATTGATTTTTTCTGCTGCTTTCATTTTTTTTTCATAACGAGTAATAATTAGTTATTATTAGTTTTTCCTAGTGGAGGCCTATGGGTATCAATGTGGTTCAAGGGGTCGCACAAATGAGTGATTTACTGTGGTTTCCGGAGATACGATGAAGATTGTCAGCTTTAACGGTGCTCCCGAAAAGCGCGCTTCGGGTGCACTGGAAGAACTTTCAGCTGGTCTGATATGATTTTCCAAACAACCAATGACAACCATCTTCAGATTTCAAAATTTCTGTTCCAATAGTAAAAATCACTGAAAGAAATGACCACCATATTTCAATTGACACCAGAGACTTCTATATGTGTGAAAAATGAATAATTTTTTTTTAAAGACTTTTTCCAATAATTAGTGAAAGTTGTAACAAATATGCCAACTATTCAATTTTTTTCTCTCGAGCAGCAATAAAATTTCTCTTCAGCATCTCATAAACTTTACATTCTCTGCATCAAGTGACTCTTTGGATAGGGAGAACCTCTGACTTTACCAAAAGGTGTTTAATCCAAATGAACTCCCTATGACTAAGAACTCTAGAAAAGAATTTGAACACTTCATCCTAATTCTGAACTTAAAAACTCTTACAGATTTAAAAATACAGGATCACATCACATGTGCAACAAATTGCTTTGTTTTTTTTTCAGATTCTCATCCGAGATGTAAGTGTAAAGCAAACACAACCAATTCATAGCAAAAATGCATTATACTGCAAACTAACAATTGGTCACACTGAAACGTCCTAAAAAAACAATTTGATTTGAACTCTAAATCTGTTCCATTTAATTATTTTATGCTGTGAAATGACATTTTATTTTAGTAGTATGGATTCTGGCTTATGTGAAATAACAAGTGAAAAATAATTTTTACTAAATTTGTCATATAGAATTTCAATTTTGAATTTTAAAATTGGTTTATGACATTAGATACTTTCTTTTCAGATTTTTTTTTGCATGATGAATACTTATTCAGAAAATGCAGAAAGAGAAAAGGTTTTAATTATCTTAGATACTCTTAGTATCAATTCAATGTAATGTATTGATATCATCACATGTGTTTGGAATTTTTATAGCATGAAACATATTATCTTCATGTCTAGCATTCTAATTCTGCATAATACATAAATATCTATTCGGAAAAATTTAAAAAGAGTTTTGTTACATTTGCCTGTTTGTTTTGAACATATCATTTTTAAAATTGCAATTATATATCTGCAATTACTTGTTTTCAAAATGTATACCATACAAAATGAGTAAACTGTGTAATAATTGATATTATTAAGTAATCCCTTTTACGGAGGCACACAATATCCCACTAGTGTTCTAACAATTGTACCAGAACTTTTTGTAAGCTGCAATGGGAGTTGATTTCATGTACGAGTACACGTCCTTCAAAAAAAAAGTGGTAGGAGGGAATAATTGCCAAGTAGTCAATCCTAGTCTTCGCCAATATGCCAAATATGGCAAACTATAGACGGACTACAGGGCAACCCTACTGATCGGCCACAACAAATGATGGCCCAAGAGACACACTGTCGATGCATATATAATGGACTGGTGTGATCGACAAGTCAACCAGCCAATCACGTTCCACCCCCACAAGAAGCACTCCACATACATCGACCTCTGACCTCCCAGGAGCGAATAGCTTAGCGGGGGCGGACCTCGATAACCCCGGCGTGGAACAGAGGAAGGAGAACGGGGTCTCTTCTCTTAAAAACTCTCACGAAAATAACACGGAGCCTCTCTTTGGGAAAAATCCCTCTCCGTCTTTTCCCGACGATGATCCGAAAGGCGGCCGTCAGCTACCAGTAGTACTTAGAAACATAATCCAGTGTTACCCATCACACATGCGCTCCAGGCGTCCCGTCTTTGCTAAGGGCGGTCTTCCTTCCTCAAATGATCCTGAGACAACAGCCCTGATGAAACTACAAGTCTCCGAACAAACCGCTTTCGCCCGAGCATGCGAAAGTGCCAGGTAAAATCACTCCCAACAAGCAAACTCCTTTGAACTTAACATAATACCTGTGGGCCTCCTGTTAGGGAACTTAAGCACCTATCATTAATTGTATCGCCATTATATATTGATGTGTTTAATTGCTTTAATAAATGGATCACAACCCCTTACTCTGGATTCTTTAATAAAGAACCTGCTACCACTAATAGGGTCTCTGTCAGCAAATGCCAACATGAGTCATCAGTAATTTATGTAGGACAAATTTAGATACGAAAAGTAAAGAAAGGTACTCGTTAGTTACGAAAACTAAATCTTCAAATCTTATAGATAACATAAATATAAGGTTTTAATATTATTCACAAAATCGTCGTTATGGGTTAAAAAATAATAGCGATTTCTACAGTTATGTCATTTAAAAACATCGTTATATAATAGTTTGTTCATTTTATATATTACATCAAACGTGAGACATCGCAGTTCAGCCTCTGAAATATCCTTTTCATTGGTTTATAAATTTTGGAAAATTGAAAACAGTAATAATTGTTGCGAGTATTTAAACGTGCATTTAAAAATAAATTATTTGTATTTATAAATCTCGTAAAATTGAAAATTTATTATTTTCCATGGAGATCTATAAATTAGTTGTTCTATTCACTTACATTGGTTTTAGACTCTAATAAAATGACGCATATATTTTTAATGAAACAAACCTTTAATTTTAGCATTAAATTCCATAATAAAAGAGTGCAGTTGCAAAACCCACATTCTTCTAAGTAAACTAAGATGTAAGTTCAGGTTCCTTCTTTGGCGACTTTTGATAGCGAACAACACGGTTTTGCTTTGAAGAATGTGAGTTTTGAAATTATAGTTCAATAACTAACTATGTTTTATTTGGTTATAGAATACTCTCTAAAACTTTAAAGATAATAAGTTAAAAATACTGTAAATAGAATGAATTTCAAAAAACTGAAAACTTTTTATATTTATTTTACATAATTATAATACAATCAAGATATACTTATAAATCGTTTAAAATGAATATCAACAGTTTTTTATTTGGTAGATTGAAATATATTTCTGATAATACTGTTGCCAGACATCGATAATTGAAACATAATGTTAAATGCGCAATCTGTATATTCCACAGTTTTCAATTGTCAAAGAAATAAGAACTATCTAAAATTAAATGAAATATACATTTAAAGTACCTACCAGAAAACGTTTTTTGTACTCATCAACTGTAAAACAAAAGAGGTACCTATTTTTAGAAAAAAAAAGGATCGGTCTGATAAATTTTTATCTGGTCATTACATTGTAGAACACAGATTTTCACATATAAAGAAAAGCTGTACTTTTTAAAATTAAGAACTTGAAGTTATATTCTTCAAACATACGTATGTACGTGAAAGCAAATTGACTATTTTACCAATTTTCTACTATTATCAGATAGCTAATTCATACACGTACTCCTTACAGCACTTAAACCTCAAAATAGAAGAGATTAGGCTTTCTCAGTAACTCCTCCGCAATTTTGAATGACCAATGAAAACGTACGTTGATTCAGGAAACTTGATTGCGACTAATTTAACGTGAACCACCCCCTCTAACGTGAACGAAGCCAGCAACAAAAGTGACATGCAGGACCATTTTTCTCATGTTGCTTCAAATTAATTCATGTTAACTAGATTATCTTTCTTCGTTAAAACAACTTGACAATATATTTTATTTAATAAAATAGATAAATGTCAGGGCATGGCTAATTATCGATATTTTTTAAAGTTTTGTTTGTTAAAATTTAAACTATCCTTGTAATAGAAAATATGATATAATATTGCTGCCTTCGTTGAAGTTTTCTTTATCTAATATTTTTATCATCAAAGCTTTTAGCATCTTTAGCATCTTAAGCATTTTTTAGCATCTTGTTTGCACAAATTAAATTACTGTAATTAAAACCATTTTTTTAATTGTTCAATACTGAACGCAACCCCAGTAGCATCGAATATGGGCCCAATATTGGTTAAAATGTAGAGCCAATATGCTAACCCTTATTGGCCCAGCATTGGGAGGAAACATTTTGCCAATATTGGCCATTATTGGCTGCCATTATAGGACCAATATTATCCAACAACATATAACCAATATTGACTGCAATTATAGGACCAATATTATCCGACGCCTTTTTTCGAAACGGTTGGGTAGATGGAAAAATTGGCTAACACGACGTATCCCATTATTTTAGGTGTGCGACCCCTGGGGGTTAGGGGTCAATTTTAAAAAGGAACCTCCTACTTTACAAATTCGAATTCTATGCTTCGAGCGACATCGTGCTAATGCCGTCGGGACTTTCGACTCCACAGATTTAACGAGCACGTATATCGCAGTGTACTCGGGCAACCCGGTGAATTTTATTAGAGGAATTTTTCTACCAGCACGAATACGTCTATAGTATGGCTAGAATAAGGATAGAACCAAGAACCTTCTCGGTGTGAGGCCGTCGCTTACACCTCTCGGCCACCGAGCAGGGGCCGTTTGACTGTTCTTCTTCTTCTTAATCTCATCAAGGAAAAATATGACAAACGCGAGCGCCCCCTAGGTATATGCCAACCAATATATCCCCAATATTGGTAATATCTTGGCAAATTTTAACTTTCGAAATATTGGTTTCGTAAATTGGGCCAATATTGGCTAAATGTTGTAAAACTTGCTAGATTTGCCCAAGATAACCAATATTGGCCAACGTCATACCAATATTGGGCCAATATTCGATGCTACTGGGGAAAAAATCAATCGATAAATTATGTAACAACCGTAATGTTTATATTTGTTTTAAAAAAATTGTTTAATTATCTTAATGTTATTCACCTGTGGATTTAACTACCAAAAAATTCAATTTAAATATTATTTTTTTAAACAAACTGTTCAGAATTTTTTTAATGTGTAAGAGTTGCAATTATGTAAATCAATGTTTCATGTACGTTGGACATAGTATTTTTTAGAGTAAGAAGTCTTGCAATTTAAGGACCAAAAAAATTTTTGTTAAAAAAACCAAAAACCAAACCAAAAAAAAAAAAATAATAATAAGCAGGTGTTTTATCCTATTGATCTTATTTAGTTTATTACATTTGATTGAACAGTGATGAAAAAACTTTAGTATTCGATTTTATGTAAATAAAATAATAAAAATTCTAAATACTTATAAATTAACTTTATTTTTCTTAAAAAGATGTATATAGCAAGACATATGTGCATTAAAAATTCCTAACACGTTTGTTTTCATAAGAGTTCAAATGTTTGTATCAGCAAGGACTAAAAGTTGCCTACAAAAAGAACTGTAAATAAAAAAACTAATTCTATTTTATTGAAATAAAAAAGAAAAAAAAATCTCCTAATATTTTAAAGTAATGTTGATATAAAAGCTCCATCAGGGAAAATATTTTTTAAACCAAATAAAATTTAACGAATATAACTTTCAAAGCTTTCACTTATTTTTAGAAAAAAATACAAATAAATTTCTGTGAGCTATTTAAACTCAAAAGAATAAAATAAAATCACCAATGCATACAGAATGCTTATTTTCTTTTCATTGAAAGTAAAAACAATTAAGTGATTTATTTACTTTACATGAAAAGTTTTCACGAATTTCAAAAGACTGATTGAATGCAGATTTTTGTCACTGAGAGAATACACATCATTATTATCATTGATTTTGCTTATAAAAAGTTGAAAATAAATTTTATTAGTTGAAAATAAATTCTATTCAGTTGAATCCATCAGTTGAAAATAAATTTTATTTTAAAGTTGTAGACATTAATTTGTTTGTCAAAAGTTTATAAATAATTCAGTGTGGGGAAAAACTATAAACAGTATTTTGTGAAAGCGATATTTAAATCACTGCAAACATATTTTATTTTTCTTAAAAGTACTACATGGTCGAGAAATAAATAAAATGTCTCACACAGGATTTTATTATCGCCTTTGAGAGACTACGAACTTCAATAAAATATTTGATTTACACTCCAACCTAAACACTCCCATAAAATAAATCTTCAGATCCTAAAGTGAAACCACATCCTATGATAATTACCTCTAAAATCCAATCCTTTCGTTTGTTTCAATCTTCTTTCCGATATTAATATCCTTCTGTCAGCTTTCTTCTTCAACGAGCAGAACAAAAGAAACCTCAATCCCACTTTTAACTTCTGAAGGATGCACACACACAGAGTGTCTGAAAATCTCTCTTTGAAAGTTTGTTGTGTAACTTTGTTCCATAAAACTAATCTAAGTCTGTTTTCCTTTATGAAATGACGCTGCATAGAATTTTTAAAATAACGTCAAATAAATATATTACTTCTACCATGTAATGTTACTCCTTAAATTTCGTGTAACGTTACTCCATTAAGATGACATGACATTACACCTTGTCATCAATACTCATTGTAAACATGCGTAGTGTAAATGTCCCTATAAAACAAGTTGCCGACCAGCTTAATTTATGAAATAACGTTACACTAAATTTATAAAATAACGTCAAACAAATATTCATCATAAGATCACCATAAGAAGATTACTCTTCTTACTTAACTTACCTGGCCTAGATTAACTTACCTGTGTAGATTAACTTCTTACCTGTATTTTGTGTAGCGTTATTCAATTAAGACGCATTAACGTTATACCATACTTATAGTTACGAATTTCCACATTTACTTCATCCTGTCTCGTCACGCCTCACTGGAACATAAGATTTCCAACAAATCTCAGCAAACTATTTGTTTCTGGCATTTTCAAATCCAAATAATATTTTTAAAAATACTTCCTGTCTAAAATGTTCCAATTGTAAATATAAATAGTGAACAATTTGCTCCAAAAATGTATTTAAAATATGCTTCCCTGATATGCTACGCCTTTTCTAAATGTATGATTAATGTATAAACTCACCTCTCAATAAATTGTTTTCAGTTGCTTTATTGTGACATTATACAGAGAGTAGTGGGATTTAACATAGTTTTAAAGCGGGAAAACAATAAAAGGGTGTTCAGGGAAAGGGTAAATAATGATAGATACTTCATTGGTGAAAGATGTAGCTGAATTTATAGCTTATTTTATTGCCAATTTGATGCTTTAAGAAAGCGCTTTACTACTTGTCGTCAATGCAATGCGGATCTTAATCTTAATATAGTTTTATGCTCGAGTTTACGGTGTAAGTGCTTTGGTAAAGAGTTACAAAGCGAGATTGCCACTGTTACTATTCTGTGTAAAGGGGAAGGCGTGGTCAACATTAAAAATGATGATATGTGTATTTTTCATTTACACTTCCAGTTAATATTAGACCATGTTATGTCAGCTTGCAACATAACAAATAAATATTCGAGCGAACATAAATCTCTAACATTTTTCTTGTCTCTATTGAGATAATTTAATTACGCTTCCATAGAGTGGAATATCATTAAAATAACTTAAAATAATAAAAAAAAAGTTTTCAGTCCAATTATTTGTATTAAAAAATATTTCACAATTATTTATTACTAATACATTCCCAGGTTCTGACATTCGTTTTTAATTCGTTAATAACACGAGTTTTGGTTAGATCAAAAATTGTTTTATAAGTAACTCATTCTTTAAAGTCACTCCATTAATAAAATTCAAAGTAATAAAAAAATTATTATTATATGTGTAAATTATTTCATTTTTTTATTTATTGTATGAAAACATAATCTTTTAAAATGCATATTTAGAACAATAGTATTGTATATTTTTCTTGATTAAAAGATTCACAATAAAAATCGTATATACTTTAACCGTACACGTGAAAATTTACACTCTATCTGATAATCTTTAAATAAATTATAATTCGTATTACATTAATGCTAAATAAAATACTGAATTCATTTAATCAAATGAAATTTTTTATTAATTAATACAATAATTAAAAACACATTTTTTGAAATTATACCTCATACTGTAGCTTCGAAACCATTTAAGTTTTTTTTATTTAATTAACACATTCGCTGCCACCAAATCATCGATTGAGGCTTCATCGATAGAGGCTGATGAAGTAGAAGAACATCCTGTTTTTAAAAACATGTTCGTTACAATGGAAATGGACGAACTATTCTTCATTTTCGAACAAGTACAAATCTTAGTTCGATGTCGTAAAATTGCAAGGTTAGGTTGAATTAACGTCGTTAACTAAAGCTGCACGACAGCTAGTCCTAAAAATACGAGGAAGTATTCCTGGCGAAAGATTACACTTCGCAATAACACAAAAACTGCATGAGAATTAAAATATATGTATGGAAATTCATCAGTCATATCTGGGATTACTAGGCGGATGGTTGGTAGGACATAAATATGTTCAGGCTTGTGTACTTGGTCAAGGACCCGCATTACTAGGTGTCAATTAAATATCACACAAAAGCATAGATGAAAGAGCTAGATCGTGTAGTTTGTGTAAATACTAGACCATCATGCTTATAAAGTTTACAAACGAACCTGAACTCATAAGAACGGTTGGTGAAATGGTACTATGAATTTCATAAGAATGTGCTGTTATCGATGAATCGGAACCACGCGACTCCCTAAGGAGTCAGTGGCACGCAACGTGTTAAAAGCTTAACAAAACGGTTTTAATTAAAATACTTAACTATTTCCTATCGAATTTAAGTCACGAACAAAAACAATAATAATATACTCCATATTTTCCCCAAATTTAATATGCTTATGACAATATAAAAAGTCGAACCATAGTTTTAGTTAATATTTTTTTTAATAAAATCTAAAACCTATCTTTTATTTCGTAGTCTTATAGCAACAGAAAAGGAGATTCTTTAAATTAAAAACCCAAAATTCGCATTAAATTTTTACAAAAACAGTTTTTCTTTAATTAATCCGAGAAATTTCGGATTCGATGAGTAAGTATGAAAAACTAGAAATAGTGAACAAATATTATTCTTTGCATTAAGAAAAAAAAGTGCGGAGAAATAAATTTAATAGAGAATAGAAGAATATTTTTTTTATAATTAATTGAGCCCAATATATTGGTTTTAAAGTGAGGGTTTATAAAATTAAAAGGAAAGAAAATTGAAGAGTACTTGTTTTATTAGTTTAATGTATTCTAAAAAAAATATTTTTTTTGGGACCTCCTCTTCTGAAAAGAGTTAAACCAAATTGAAATTTAAATGGTAAATAAACGTGCCTTTGTTAACTTGAGAAAGATCTATTTAAGTGTATTATCCAATTTTGATAACACATCTACTATTTAACATCGAATATAATTGTTTGATGATTTTCCGAGTAACGAAATTAAAAGATGGATATTTTTTAGCTTTTTAAAAAATAAAGTGATAAATGAAATCAAGAATCAAGTTTGAAATGTGCTTTTAAAGAATGCAAACTTCTGAGTGAGGTAAATTTTTCTATAAATACATAAGTGATTTATATTGTATTTTGCATTTTGAAGCCTATATATATAAATTACATTCAATATAAACCCTTGGTTACTTTCAGGGTGTTTTGAGATTCATTTCGTTTTATATTCATATCTGAAAATAACATTCTATTCCAAAACAAGCACCATTCCTATAACGAAATCCCCAAACCACCATATTCATCGGCTTTTCCATTATTTTAAATGCAGATTTTTTTTTATCCCCAGTCGACAGTTTCTTTGCATAAACAATCAAGGTTTTGTAGGAGCGTAATATTTCAAAAATATTCTATGCATGGATAGTTCAATATTTATTTTGCTTGCTTGTTTTGATCGATAAACGGTTACCTAAACTTCAACAAATAGAGGCCACCTCAATATTCTTCTTCAAAAGGAATTTTATGCAATGATTAAAAACACACCCTAAGAATTTTTTTCTTCTTATACCCATCAAATAGTTAAAATATACTTTTAAAAAGGTGGGGAAGTAAAAAGTTTTATGAATATTGATTACGCATAACAACGGAATCTCAAAATTCTGAGTTAAGACGACACAAAATTTTAAAATACTGTTCTTGTTTTAAAAAAAGATAATTTTCATAATTATTTCCTTAATTTGGCATTTACGTTATTGCTGATAAATAAATCAATCCTGAGAATTTTATATAAATATATAATTAGTTGAAAGAATTGTGTGTGTTTTAAAAAAACAAGCAACGATAATTGATTTGCGGCACAGGTACATTAATTTTCCTCTAAAAATTAGTTTTATTTCTACTAAAAATTCTTCATGGTGGTTGAATTAGTTTATTAATTGCAAAACAGTTGTGACTTTTGGAGTAGTTCCATAATTAAAAAAATACCTAAAATAAAACTTTAATTCTTTCATAACATTTTTAAAAAAAATAAAATTTTTGTTTGGAAAAAAGGATTTAAAACCCTGCTAGGAAATTTTTATAGAGGGTGATAACTAAATGATGATGGATAAAACACATTAAGTACATTAATTCAGTAAAGTGCATTTTAGAAAGAAAAGCATAAATATAGCATCTGTCTTTACAGACACTTAATTCGCTTTCGGAATCTTTTAGCTCATTCTTTAAAGTCACTCCATTAATAAAATTCAAAGTAATAAAAAAATATTATATGTGTAAATTATTTGATTTTTTATTTATTGTATGAAAACAATCTTTTAAAATGCATATTTAGAACAATAAAGTATTGTATATTTTTCTTAATTAAAAGATTCCCAATAATAAAAAAATGCAATTTGAAATTTGAAAAATTATTAAACCTAAAGAGTAACTGCGATTAATGTCAAATGAATTTGAAATATAAATAATAATTTGTGGAAAATTAAATATATGACATTTCCTTAAACTTTTAATTTCTTTTAGTATAATTTGCTTGAAGTATTTGAAATATTAATATTAAATGTTGTTATATTGCTTTTGTTTGTTAAACAAATAATAAATGAGGCTTAATACAAATTTATCTCGTCCTTTATACCACTTATTTTCAATGTATTTTCTAACTTTACTAAATTTTAATAATTTTATTTTACTTAAGAAAAAATATTGTACATGAAAAATTAACGTGACATTTTATATTATAAGTTTAGGCATCTTAATTGCAAAATTATATCGAAGGTAAAACGGAATAACAAAACCAGCTGTGAAATTATTATAAATAAGCATGTTGTTTTTAGATAGTTTGTACGTGACCAACTTTCAAATTCAACTTATTTCTAAAACATATTTAAATAAATACGTATAACTAAGAACATTAATGATTTATTCCGTTTAACAAATCTGTTTCTTCTTTTATTAGGAGATAAAAATGTGTACACCAACTAAACTTTAATTTCGAAAAGTAATAAAAGATTTTGCTTCAAACCCTTCTCATTTCTATCCGTAGAAAAGAGCAATTATTCAGAAGTTTTTGAGTAATCAGAGAAGTTTTTGTGATTAGAATTTGAATCTTGTGAAGTTATTACTTTAAGCTGAGATATAGAAGATATAGTGGAATGTGCTATCGTTACATGAAATTTACTTAATTTTTGTTAATGAAACGCAAAAAATATTTTTGCAATTTTCTATAAACGCATTAAAAGTAAATTTGCGCATTTTATGATACAAAAAAGAATGGCACACTTTTTTTTTTAATTTCAAGTAATAAATATTAATAAAAAAGTGGAATTTTATTGACCTTTTATAAAAAAAATTTTACATTTATACCTCTCTAGAAATGATTATTTACCTAAACTATTTCATTAATTGTTCTAATAAAAATGTATGTTACCACATGTGAAATCTGCTTCAACTATGGAGGTGTAAAACAGTTTTTTTTTTAAGTAAGTGAAATTTCGGCTAATCAACTAACAGGGTAATCTTCTGATACGTGAGATAGAAAGTACATAATTAATGCACCATTTAAATCTTTTAAAAATTCCCAAAAGATCAAAGTTCACTAATTAACACTTTGGAATTCAAAATGCATGCCCCTGAGGACTGAAATCACCGATCAGTATTCCTTTAACAGGCCTACACTGGAATTTAGAAAACTTTTCGCTGAACATTTATCAATTCTAGTTTGACTGAAAACCTAATCTCAGGAACTGTTTTACATTAATTTAGAATTTAATGTATGCATTAAAAGAAAAGTGATTTAAGTTTCGTGTTATAACGTTAGTCAATTAGCTTTTATTCACACGAAGCATGAATTAAAAACGATTTCATATTCCGTTATGTAAAATATAAATTTAGTAACGTTATTTACTTCTTCTTAAAATAGTAAAAAAAATTGTTGAACAAATTTTTCACGGATAGTTAATGTGAAGCTAATACATTTTTACTAAATGACTAGTACAAAGTATTTTTTCAGTATATTGAATTTTTTCAAATTCTAACTAGCCCAGCATATTAATATTAAAAGAAAGAACGCTTTTGAACAAGTTAACTTAAAATATTTTATGGATTCAAACAATTATAAAAGGAAAATAAATAAAAAAAACATATATTCATTCAAAGTTATATTCTTGATAAATATTAGATTGCACATAAAGGATTTTACTCACTCAAATATTTTGATTTAACTAACCTAACTAGTAGTATGCATTAATATACAAGTTTTAAAACTACTAATATGAATAATTATTAAAAAAAAACAGTTTATATGTGCATGATTTTGCTCATATAGTATTATGTTAATAAATACTAGATTATTAATAAAAAACACAATATATTTTTCCCAAGTTAAAACATTACGAGCGCATTACACAAATCGAAATTTTTCTTCACAAAAAGTCACGTATTTTTTTAAATTTCCTAATTAGTCGAATTTTTTGTGTGCAGAAGAACATTAAAATGAAAAAAAAAGATACAGACAGAGAAAAACTGCAGCCAATTAATGGCGAAGCAATAATCTGTTTTGTATGGAATAATGTTTCAATAAAGGATTTTCTGGGAAATTAATGAATTTCGACAAAAAGCTTTTGAGACAGCCATTAAGCAAGTTAATGCTTAGTGGCCGCCTCGGTGGCACACTCGTTAGGATTCTAACCTTTGGAGCTGCTGAGGTCGGGTTCGAATCCCGGTCAGGCATGGATGTTTGTGACCGTCAATAAATGTTGTTATTTGTCTATGTGTTTGCGTCGTCTCTTTCTTTGTGTGTCTCTTGTGCTTGTGTCATTTCTGGGGCTTAGTACAATAGACTTGAAAGTCGCAGTGCTTGGCGATCTTGCCCCCCACCAAGAAAGTCATAAGTTCATAATGCTTAGTGCCCTTAGCATATCAAGGTTTTAAAACACAAAAATAATGTAAAACCTACAAAAACTTAAATATTCACATGAAAACGTCAATGAAACGATATCCCCATTTTGGTTTGGTAAATGAAAATGCATATTTATTGAATTCAATAAGAGTACATGTGGTAATAAGTTACAAAAATAAATATATTAAAGCAGATATTTTAAGAGACAAAGCTTTTAGGGGTCTGATTTATAAGTCGCGTATTTAATTACATAAGAAGTAAAGAAAAGGTAATTCATAATAATCTCTTTTCAAATTTCTATGATCTTCAAAACACATTCTTTTGTAGTTAAATGTTTAAATGAAATTCCCCAATATCAATACAATTACATGCTGATCATGTTCCGGAACTTAGATTTTCTTAAAAAGATTATAGATTGTAACAAAAACGAGTTTCACAGAATGTTTCGAAGATAGTTTTCAAAAAGACAAAATGCACTTGATTATGCAATCAATGTTCACTTGCGTTAGTATATTTTGAATCATTGATTGATTGTCCAATTTTTACTTTAAAATTTCCGTATGCCGATTGAAATAGATTTTTTCTACCGTTTGTTTTTTGACTAAAACAAAAATATCCGGATGTAAATCATTTTTATTTTACAGTTGAAAAAGTAAAAAAAAATGTTGCTACAAAAATTTGAAATGTCTTTTCTCCTGCTTTTAGGTAAAAGGAATATGAAGGATAGCACATCAAAACTTACACCCCTAAGGTTTACAAATGTTTTTTCCCGACAACTAAGTTTCTTTCCTGCGTCACCCTAAACCGACATAAATGTTACAAAACTTACTTTTTTGGATTGAAATCCTTGTCGTTGGTTTTGTGTAGCAAAAGTATGACGTCCAGACGAATGTATTCTTGATGTATGACAAGAGTTATTAAACCGAAGCGAGTATGGTACACGAGGATCTTTAAAATTCAATTTGTTCGATGAGTTTTTATCGAAATACGAAACTGAGTTTAATTAATGAAATCAAAAGACTAATGCGATTACCGACACCAAAGATTGCATTAAAAATATGCTTTATAATGAGTTCAATGTTCACTTCTGTAAGGGTATTTTAATTTGGAAGAATTTTTGAATAAGATAAGTCACTTTCAATTACGGTTTTAGGGGAAAGTATTTAAAATGATTGCTCCTCTTATCGCTGCTTATGATTAAAATATGTACAGGATAATGCAATCAATATTCACTTATGTAAGTACATGTAAATGACCAAGAATTTTTTGGATAACATACCCCTACAACCGTAAGTCAATCATAATTAGTTCAATTACGGTTGTAGGGGAAAATGATAGCTCCATCGCATCCCTGCTTATTATTGTTGTGGAATTCGCAATCATAATAAAGCAAGTATAGATTCTAGCAAAAACGAGTTTCATAGTATGTTTTGAAGACAGTTTTTTAAAAGACGAAATGTACTTGATAATGCAATCAATGTTCACTTCCGTAAGTATATTTTGAATCATTGATAGATTGTCCAATTTTTACTGTAAAATTTCCATATGCCATTTGAATTAGATTGTTTACCATTTGTTTTTTGAATAAAACAAAAATATCCGGATGTAAATAATTTTTATTTTACAGTTGAAAAAGAAAATGTTACTACAAATATTTGAAATATCTTTTCTCATGTTTTTAGGTAAAAGGAATATGAAGGACAGCACATCAAAACTTACACCCCTAAGGTTTACAAATTTTTTCCCCGAAACTAAGATATCCTTTGAAAATTCTAAACTAAGCCGAAACGCGCCATGATTAATGGGATAACGTTCAACAACAGCCCCTTTACTACAAACGAATTTACGAAAACTTTTCTAGTTAAAATTAGAAAATAATAAAAGTACAATTACTACTGTATATTTTCATTTAACTTCCTCTTATTCAAACAACTATTGCATTAACAAAAGATTTTCTTTCCAAGAGAAAAATCATCTTACGTTTGATTTAACATTTTATTTACGTCTGCTCTAAAGGTATTCACAGCCAAGATTTAAATTTTACATTAGGACCCAAAACAAAAGGTTAAGGAATTTTATTCGGGCCTAAAATCCCCTAAGAAACGTAGCTAAGATACACAAAGCCCTGAAGCAGTTCGCAAAAAATATACGGCTTTGAATATAGCTCTGACATTTACAAAACTTCACAGTGTCCCTTTGATAGCGACAGAAAGAATAGATGTTGGTGGCGTGGACATTCTTTGAAATCGTAGCCACAACACTTATTCCAATTTAACCAGGATAAATGTTGAGAAAAATTTAATTGATGTGAGTTAGTTATGCATATATTTTAAAGTTTTTTAGGATGCGTTTACTGAAGTATTTTTAAAAAATACTCACAATTCCTATTTCATTGTGTCTCATATTAGAAAAATGAAAATCGATTGAGGAATAGTGGATTCATTGAGGTACGGTTTTATACTTTATGTATTCCAATAATTTAAAAACAAATTTATATAAATGCTACTTTAACAGAATATTTTTAATTATCATAATACCAAATCCTTAAATGCAAGCACGGCTTTTAGAAGGGGATTTTTCATCCGCAGCTGCTTTGCAATCAATATCAGAGAACAAACCGCTTTACTTCCTGTTTTGAAATGTGTGAAATAATTAGAAACCCGAACCAACAAGTTAATTTAAATCATCGGTTTAGAGTGCTAAGTTGATTTAGGCGTGAACCTTGTTAAAAATGGTGTGGTTTCAACAGAAAAGTGATAGTTTGTCTTCACGTTGCTTTTCATTTTACTATTTTGGTATTTAAGATAGGCTTATGTCGAAGGATAATGCACTAAAACTTATAATAGAGATTTTCGAACTAACAAAAAATGATAGTATAATTAAAATGTTCTTGTTTGTGTGGTAGTAAAAAACTTATTTTACTTAGTTAAATTAATAAAAAAAAGTATAGCAACAATACAAAAATATATACGGCACAGAAATATAACATATAAAACAGAAAAACTCTTAAACAACATTCCCTATTTTAAAATTCTATCATTTATCATAAAGGAAACCTTTTTCCGTAAGTTGACTATTATATAAGGGCATAATTAGAAGAGATATCATGAGTCTTTCGTAACAAAATTGCCTAAAAACCGTGTAAATATTTAATATCACTGTAGTGACCGAATGACTGGGTTCAATGAACTTTCAAGCGACTAATTTCTTTTCTTAACTACTTTATTTCGAACAACAAACTTTACCTTTAAAAAGCAGAAATTCCATCAAACTAAGCGTTTTCCATTTTCTTCTACAACCAGACTGCTACCATCGCACACAAGCTTACACAATCGCCTGCACGTGCTTAATTAATTATCAATTATTTATTTATCTGAGCGTGACCCTTACACCTCCCCCCTAAAATCCATATTATATCCGAAGATTTAATATGTTAAGATATATAAAGGGTCACACTTTACATTACAATTACTATCGACACGCACTTAACTACTTTGTGCCATTACAGTCATAAACAACTCCAACAGTCTGAACTCTGGCCCTGTACTCTCTCATCTTGTTTACATGGAGTAACCTTAAATTACCTTCAGGCATCTGCAGATAATACGAATTTGGTTTCGCCTTTCTTACCACTTTAACTGGACCTATCCACCTAGCATACAATTTATTAGTTGAGTCGGGTACTAACACAAGCACTTGATCCCCTGGTGCAAATTCTCGATGTTTCCTTCTACTATTATAGTATTTGGCGTAATTAATTTGCTGCACTTCACTTGTTAATTTGGCATTTCGTGTTGCTACTTCTAACTTCTCTCTTAGTTCTTGCAAATAGTTTTCTACTGAACCTTTCATATTCAGAGGTAATAATACTTCTCCCGTCCAAACTGATTTCAGTATAGACAATGGACCCTTTGGTTCTCTTCCATACATCAGCAGAAAAGGTGGTACGCCTGTAGTTGCATTTGGAACTTCTCTATATGCCCACAATAAAAAAGGAATGTGCCTGTACCAACCTCTACCCTCTTCTCTAATAATATGGTGCAACATATTTTTCAAAGTTTGGTTCCACCTCTCAATTAAACCATTTCCTTCTGGATGATACGGTGTTGTAAATCGTGGACAAGCTCCTAAAATCTTCAGAAATTCTTGCGTCTTAGCTGTAAAATTTGTTGCATTGTCCATCACGATTACTTCTGGTACTCCTGTCCTACTGAATATTTCAAGCAATGCTTCACATGTACTCTTAGCCGTTAGAGATTTCAATGGGACAGCTTCCGGCCATCTCGAATGTTGATCCATCAAACACAGAATGTACTTATGTCCTTGTGACGATACCGGATCTATGGGGCCAATTAGATCTACGTTCACCACTTGA
Source organism: Hylyphantes graminicola (assembly GCA_023701765.1). Classification (NCBI taxonomy): domain Eukaryota; kingdom Metazoa; phylum Arthropoda; class Arachnida; order Araneae; family Linyphiidae; genus Hylyphantes; species Hylyphantes graminicola. The sequence goes on along the minus strand of CM043114.1, from coordinate 31,025,200 downwards.
AATGGTAGTTCAGGACGAGACACAGGTGTTATCGGGATCTTGTCAACAGAGCGAATTACCTTTCTGCACTTACACCCATGACAAGAACTACAATATGCTTCAATCTCCTTGATCATTCCAGTCCAATAAAAGGTAAATTTGATTCTCTGAATCGTTTTATGGGCTCCTAGATGTGCTCCGAATACTAACTCATGAGCTATCTCCAATATTTTGCTTCGTCTGCTTTCAGAAATCACTAACTGTTTTATTTTACTTCCATACATATTCTCTTCATGGTAAAGGATATTTTCTTCTACAATATACCCTCCTTTATTTTGCTTGGCCCATTTCCATGCCTCCTGAAGAGTAGTGCACGTTTGTTGTTGTTTCCTGAAACTCTCTGGTTTGCTCCGTCGTCCTTAGCATAATTTTCTCTTATTGCTAGCTTATATTCTTCTGTTTCAGTATTCACATTATCATTCAACTCTTCCTTTTGAGTATCCGATCTTAATTTCATAGTAGCTGTGAAGCTAGGACTATAGATTCTCTCCTGCTCCAATAAGGCCTCATAAGTTTCCATGTCCAACAATATGTCAGCATTCAACCCATCCACAGTTGCCGCAACCATTTTAATTACCGATGTAATATACAAACTTGTCACTAAGCCAATTTCTACTTCTTTTAGTTCAGCTTTCAAACAATCACCAAACGCAGGCTGTAACATTATATGTCCTTTGTAGTCCTTGTAACTTTTTTCCCTACTACACTGCTTTAAAACACGCTAATATGTGCACCAGAATCTACAACTGCCTCATATTCTGCTCCACCATATGAAATTTTAACTATTTTCAGATCAGACATTTTCGGTTGAACTGCATTCCCGTTCTTATTCTCCAGTACAACTTCACTGTTGCATTTAGCAATGACCACTTTGCCTTCGATCTCCTTTACTTCAACTACTTTGACTCCAGAGCCATTGACTTCTGCAACCTTTACTTCAGAAACTTTAGCTTCAGGATTTTCTCTTCCTTCTTTATTCTTATCTCTGCAAAACCTTGCTAAGTGCCCTGATCTTCCACAATTGAAACATGTCACTTGCTTTTGGAAGGAATTTCTCTTATCAAATCCTCCACGGTTTTTATGCTCATATCTATTTCCTTCATAAGATGAATTATTTCTGTTATTGGACGTGTTAGGTTTTCCGTGATAGTCATTCCTGTATGGTTGAAATGAAGGAGCTTTATTGCACTGGTTATATTGTCTCACATTTTCATATTCATCTAATTTCTCAGAAAGAGCATCAACTGTAATAATTTTACCCCATTCATCTATAAAATGTTGCTGTATATCGCTTGATACTTGTTCCTTCATTTGCTCTGTAATGACAAGTTGTTTTAGACTTTCAAAATCATTGACTTTTAGTCCCGTAATCCACTCATTAAAATAATTCGCCAATCTCAAATCCAAAATCTCGCCAAGTGTTTTCCGATGACTTACAGTGTCTTTTAAACTACCATCGCACACAAGCTCGCCTGCACGTGCTTAATTAATTATCAATGGGGTTGTTTCACGGCGAATCTGGCAACACCTCTCTTCCTCAATTAGAATTTCAAAGATGGCGGCCTCCATGCTCGTTTAATTCGAGATAGCCACTCATTCATCAATTCAGGATCAGCATGGGGAAATGCGTGTAATGAAACTTTTTTTTCTGCACAATTTTGCGTTAATGACTTATTCGTACAGCCAACAACACAGCAAAAACTTGGCATTCAAAAAAATTAACTTCAATATTCTCAACGAAAACTCACTGCCGAATAACAAAAACAAAACATAAACAGTAATTCTAATGGGGTCGGTCCGAAATGAACGGGTCCGATTCTAAAGTTGGTTGGTTGGTAGACATACATTTTCAGGTTTGTGCGCTTGCTCAGGGATCCGCTTAAAACCTTCGTCAAGTAAGACAGACACAACACACTCACCCACACATACACATACGTGACAGATGCTGCCATCTATCGCGCGCTAGTTTTCTAACCGTTGTGCTGCCGGGTCAACACGGTAATTCTAAAGCAGAAACATTAAATTCTAATTGAGGATGACAAGTGTTGCCAGATTCGTCGTGAAACAACCCCATTATTTATTTATCTGAGCGTGACCCTTACAATCACTTAGAGTGGCTTAACGACGTTAACAGCGGAACATCTTAGCTTTTACATTTTGATTATTATTATGCATTTCTTACTGTAAAGAAATGTCTCAAAGTTATTAAATCCTTAAAACTTGCTAATTGATGCTTCTAAATGCGATATTGGGCAGAAAAGTACGTATTTTAAAAAAACTTTACAAATTTATTTGTTAAATTATTAAACAGCACCATAAAAACACCATGATTAGAAAATATTAAGTTTTAATACTTTAATATACGGAATAGTTTTTTCATTTCCTAATATGTCAGATAGTTCATCCATGTACTTCCGCCTTACAGTACTTAAACCCCAAAATAGAAGAGATTAGACTTTCTCAGAAAGTCCTTCGCAATTTTGAGTAACCAATGAAAATGCACGCTGATTCAGGATACTTGATTGTGCAAGTTTAACGCAAACCATCCCCTCTGTATAAATACTTCCTGGTCACTTTTAAATTGGGTAGAAGTTTCTCGAACCAATTTATTGAAATCAAAAACATACTAGGTAAAAACTTAATTTTATATAACTTGTTTATTTTCAATTATTTGTGTAATTTTAATAGAAAAATCGAATGCTAAAGTAAAAATAGGTTTCTGTCCAAACTACAATAAATTAGTTATGAAGATCTTGCACTTCATTGAGAAATAGGCTTCTCTTAAAAAGTAAGAGATAATTTTAGCTGTTTTCAGATTAAGCATTTTTCTTAGTTATTAGAAATAATTTAATATTTCCTGTTTGTGTGTATTAGTATCTCATATAAAAAAAACATGTCATCAACTAAATAATGAACTTTCATGAAACTTTCATTAATACTTGTTATAAGCAATTCTGTGCTCAGAACCAAATTACTTAAAGTTAAAATTATCTGATAAACACTTTAAAAGCTAATTAAAACTAAAAGTTAGAACAAAGCTAAGACTTAAACCCGCAAATGAAATTAAATAATAAATAATGATTATCTGAAACAAAAATGACATGCAACGACTTTTTTTTCTCATGTGGCTTCAAATTATTTCATATTAACTAGATTATCTTTCTTCGTTAAAATAACTTGACAATGCATTTTTATTTAATAAAGAAGATAAATATCAGCATGGCTACTTCCCGATCTTTAATAATGATTTATTTGTTAAAGTTTGAACTATCCTTATAATCGAAAATATGATGTAATATTAGGGCATTTCAATTAAGTTTTCCTTATCTAATATTTCTATCATCAAAGCTTTTAACATTTTATTTGTGCAGATTAAATTACAGGAATTAAAACCAGTTTTTATGCTACTTAATTTTCCGATACTGAACGCGAAAAATAGTAATTTGATAAATTCTATCTTTCCGGCAATGTTTATGTTAGTAAAAAAATATTTAATTAGCTCTATGCCATTTTGGTGTGTATTTAATTAACAATAAATTTAGTTTGAATAATATTTCTTAAATAACCTGTTCGTGATTTTTTTTTATGTTTAAGCGTTGAAATTATGCAATAAATGTTTCGGTAGATTGAACATTGTACACTTTAAGAAGCCTTATAATTTAATTTTAAAAAACCTTGTGTAGAGATCACACTATGTCCAACTTATCTGAGGGAGCCAGAGGGCGCCGCGATCGTCATTGTAAGTTTGGAAGCAGGGAAGCTAAAATAACTGTGACCGTCTAGCGTGTATTGAAAACTAGGGAAGACGAAAATACATCGTAATATTGAGAGCACATATGATGTATTTTTTGTTTCATTTTGTATTAATTGATATTCTAAAACTATGTTAAAATGTTATTGAATATTGAATTGAACTACTAATTTTCATCCTGTTGGTTTACATTCATCTTGAATGTCTATCCCCATAAACTGACGAACAATACACATTATATTATTTTTACAATAGGAATGCTTAAATTGAATGCTGAATAAAATTTTTAATTAAGCAATAGAGGGAGAGCATACATTTTCTTCCGATTTTTGTCTTAAAAAATAAGTATTTGTTTTATCCTATAGATCTTATTTGTTTAGATACATTTAAATAAACAGTGATTCAAATTATTTTGGAGGGAATTTATGTAAATAAAATAATAAAGAATTCAAATACTTATAAATTAACTTTACTTTTTTACATGTAAGTGTATATAACAAGATATATGTGCAATCAAAGTTCATTATATATTTGTTTTTATAAGAGTCCAAACGTCTGTATCAGACCGAAACTAAAAACAACCTGCAAAAGAACTTTAAATTAAAAATTTATTTAATATTAATTTAATATAAAGGAATGATAGCTCCAAGTATTTCAAAGAAGTGTTTATATATGAAAGCTCTGACAGTGAAATATATGTATTCAAACCAAATAAAATTTAACGCATACAAACTTTCCAAATTTTCACTTATTTTTAGAAAAAAATACAAATAAATAATTTGTAGTTATCTGAACTCAATATTTTAAAATATTAACATCAAAGCATTCAAAATGCTTATTTTCTTGTCATTGAAAGTATAAAATTTGGTGATTTATTTACTTAACAAGAAAAGTTTTCATAAATTTCAAAAGACTGATTTTAAGCAAAATTTTTGTTACTGAGAGAATTCCCATGCTACTTATTCTTGATTTAGCTTATAAAGAAACTCATTTAAAAATAAAATTTAAAATTGTAGACATTAATTTATATAAAAAAATTTCTAAAAATATTAAGTGTGGAAAAAATTGATAAACAGTATTTTGTCAAATTGATATTCAAATCACTGCAAACATATTTATTTTTCTTGAAAGTACTTCATGGTCCAAAATAAAAGAAAACACATCAAAAAGGATTCATCAATTCATTATTCAATTTTATTATCACCTTTAAAGGACTAAGAACTTCAATAAAATATTTGATTTACAAATTTACCTAAGCGGTCCCATAAAATAATTCTTCATATCCTAAATTAAAACCACATCCTATGATAAGTACCTATAAAATCCAATCCTTTTGTTTTTTTCAATATTTTTTTTTCTGATATTAATATCCCTCTGTCCGCGTTCTTCTTCATCGAGCAGAACTAAGGTTCCCTCAATCCCACTTTTAACTTAGAAGGAATGCATATGTACTGCGTGTCTGCAATACTCTCCATGAAAGTTTGTTGCGTAACTTTACTCCATTAAACTAGTTGATGCCTAGCTTCCTTTATGAAGTAACTACACTGAATGCCGACCCGAGGGCTGAATGGTTAGTGTGTTAGCCTTTGGAGCTGCTGGGTTTATGTTCGAATCACGGTCAGGTATGGATGTTTGTGTTGGTCAATAAATGTTGTTATTTGTCCAAGTGTTTGTGTCGTCCTTCTTTGTGTGTCTCTTGTGACTGTCTCTTCTGGCGAGCTGGGTAATGGGCTATATGACTTATGACTTATGACTTCTTTGGTGGGGGGCAAGTTCGCCGAACACTGCAATGGGCTATAAATTCGGGTGGGCCGAAAAAAAACTTTTTATTTTATTTCGGATGGCTATAGTGCGGAAAAGTTGCCATTGGTAAAGACATGAATAATGCACTAATTGTTATATTTTTATTACTTTATCTTTCGTTAGCGCAACGCCATCTAAGTTGGGAAAAAATTTCGAAAAACGAAATTTTTTATAATTTTTTTAAGCACGATAGATGTTTTTAGTTGCGTTCCTATTCATGAATTAACTGCTAAAAATACGTAAAATCAAAATACATGCACTTATCATGCATTTGTGTCAGAACTTCCGCCACCCAACGAAGTACAAAATGAGGAAAATTCTTAGTTTTTGCAAAATTGACAGATCTGACGCAAATGTGTGATAAGTGCATATATATTGATTTTACGTACTTTGAGAAGTTAATTCATGATATAGGAATGCAACTAAAAACATCAATCGTGTATAAAAAATATTAAAAATTTCGTTTTTTGACATTTTTTTCCAACTTTGATGGCGTTGCGCGAACGGAAGATAAATTAATAAAAAATAATAATTCGTACATTTTTCATGTCTTTACCAATGGCAACTTTTCCGCACTATAGCGATCCGAAATAAAATAAAAAGTTTTTTTTGGCCCACCCTACTATAAAGTCTACACTCACCCTTCTAGAGGGTGCAATCACTGTCATTTGTCAATAGTCAACTACACTGAATTTATAGAATAACGTCACACAATAAGAATATTACTTCTACCAAGTAAAGTTAGTTACTCCATTAGGATGTTACGTTACACTTTATCAGCATTACTCAAGTTAGAAATTTGTTTTGTTACTCCGTATTACTGGTGGCAGCCTATTTTTCAATATAAACTAACGGTACTCCTAAAAATGATCATGAAGTAATGTTAGAAGATAATAAAGATTAAGAAACTTTACACACAGATATTACAAATAAAGTTGCATTATAGTAAGAATATTTTTCTTATTACTTAATGTCACTCCCTAAATTTCGTGTAGCGTTACTACTTCAGTCGCATTACCGTTGCACGAAATTTATAGTTGTGAATTTCAACATAGAACTCCACGCCTTACTGAAGCAAGTATCCAACTCATTTCTACAAGCTTTTTGTTTCTCCTATCTTCCAGACTAAATGATCGCATATATATTTTAATTTAATGATCAATTTCATATGAATAGATTACTCTAGGAATTGTTTTGTTCAGTTTTTGATCAACTTGACAAAGGAGAGTAAATTCCTGAATTTAGGATCATAAATTGCAATAGGATCCAATTCGGAATTAGTCATGCATTTAACACTGCAATGCGTTTTATAAATGGATAAACTAATTCTCTTTTAATGAAATAAAAAAGAAAAAAGCTCCAAATACTTCAAAGTAATGTTGAAATAAAAGCTCCATCAAGGAAAATATTTTTTAAAACCAAATAAAACTTAACGAATATAACTTTCAAAGCTTTCACTTATTTTTAGAAAAAGTACAAATATATTTCTGTTAGCTATTTAAACTCAAAAGAATAAAATAAAATCACCAATGCATTCAGAATGCTTATTTTCTTTTCATTGAAAGTAAAAACAATTAAGTGATTTATTTACTTTACATGAAAAGTTTTCACGAATTTCAAAAGACTGATTGAATGCAGATTTTTGTCACTGAGAGAATACCCATCATTATTATCATTGTTTTTACTTATAAAAACCCTCAGGTGAAAATAAATTTTATTTTAAAATTGTAGACATTAATTTGTTTGTCAAAAGTTTATAAACAATTCAGCGTTGGGAAAAACTATAAACAGTATTTTGTGAAAGCGATATTCAAATCTGCAAACATATTTTATTTTTCTTAGAAGTACTCCATGGTCCAAAAATAAATAAAACGTCTCACACAGGATTTTATTATCGCCTTTGAGAGACTACGAACTTCAATAAAATATTTGATTTACACTCCAACCTAAACACTCCCATAAAATAAATCTTCAGATCCTAAAGTGAAACCACATCATATGATAATTACCTCTAAAATCCAATCCTTTCGTTTGTTTCAATCTTCTTTCCGATATTAATATCCTTCAGTCAGCTTTCTTCTTCAGCGGGCAGAACAAAGGAAACCTCAATCCCACTTTTAACTTCTAAGGGATGCACTTATACTGAATGGCTCAAAAACTGTCTATGAAAGTTTGTTCTGAAACTTTCTTCCATAAAACTAATAGAGGCCTGTTTTAAATTATGACATGACGGTACACAAAATTTAAAACATAACCTCACATAAATGGATTACTTCTACCATGTAATGTTACTTCTTGAATTTCGTGTAACGTTACTCCATTAAGATGACATGACATTACGCTAGTCATCAATACTCATTGTAAACATGCGTTGTGTAAATGTCCCAATAAAACTAGTTGCCGACCAGCTTAATTTATGAAATAACATTACATTAAATTTATAAAATAACGTCAAACAAATATTCATCATAAGATCCCCATAACAAGATTACTCTTCTTACTTACCTGACCTAGATTAACCTAGAATAACTTAAATGTGTAGATTAACTTCTTACTATTCTTATATGTATTTTGTGTAGCGTTATTCAATTAAGACGCATTAACGTTTACCATATTTATACTTACGAATTCTGCATTCACTTCATCCAGCTTCGTCACTCCTTACTGGACCATTAAGTTACCAACAAATCTCAGCTAACTGTTTGTTTTCTGGCATTTTCAAATCCAAATAATATTTTCAAAAATACTTCCAGTCTAAAATGCCCCAAATTTAAATATAAATAGTGAGCAATTTGCTACAAAAATGTATTTAAATATGCTTCCCTAACATGCAACGCATTTTCTAAATGCATGATTTATGTGTAGACTCACCTCTCAATAAATATTTTTCAGTTGCTTTATTGTGACATTATACAGATAGTAGTGGGATTGAACATAGTTTTAAAACGGGAAAACAATAAAAGGATGTTCAGGGAAAGGGTAAATAATGATAGATACTTCATTGGTGAAAGATGTAGCTGAATTTATAGCTTATTTTATTGCCAATTTGATGCTTTAAGAAAGCGCTTTACTACTTGTCGTCAATGCAATACGGATCTTAATCTTAATATAGTTTTATGCTCGAGTTTACGGTGTAAGTGCTTTGGTAAAGAGTTACAAAGCGAGATTGCCACTGTTACGATTTTGTGTAAAGGGGAAGGCGTGGTAAACATTTAAAATGATGGTAGGTGTATTTTTCATTTACACTTCCAGTTAATCATTAGACCATGTTATGTCAGCTTGCAACATAACAAATAAATATTCGAGCGAAAATAAATCTCTAGCATTTTTCTTGTCTCTATTGAGATGATTTAATTACGCTTCCATAGAGTGGAATATCATTAAAATAACTTAAAATAAAAAAAAAAGTTTTAAGTCCAACTATTTGTATAAAAAAGTATTTCACAATTATTTATTATTAATACATTCCCAGGTTCTGACATTCGTTTTTAATTCGTTAATAACACGAGTTTTGGTTAGATCAAAAATTGTTTTATAAGTAAGTATGAAATCGTACATATTTTAACCTTACACGTGAAAATTTACACACAATCCGATAATAATTTAAATAAATTAGTATTCGTATTAAATTAATGCTAAATAAAATAATGAATTTATTTAATCAAATGTAAATTTTTATTAATTAATGCAATAATAAAAAAAAACATTTTTTTTAATTGTACTTCATACTGTAGCTTCAAAACCATTTAGGTTTTTTTATTTAATTAAAAGCTTAACAAAACGGTTTTAATTAAAATACTTAACTACTTCCTATCGAATTTAAGTCACGAACAAAAACAATAATAATATACTCCATATTTTCCCCAAATTTAATATGCTTATGAAAATATAAAAAAGTCGAACCATAGTTTTAGTTAATATTTTTTTTTAATAAAATCTAAAACCCTTACTTTATTTCGTAGTCTTACAGCAACAGAAAAGGATACTCTTTAAATTAAAAACCCCAAATTCGCATTACCTTTTTACAAAAACAGTTTTTCTTTAATTAATCCGAGAAAACGTATTTCGGATTCGATGAGTAAGTATGAAAAACTAGAAATAGTGAACAAATATTATTCTTTGCATTAAGAGAAAAAAGTGAGGAGAAATAAATTTAATAGAGAATAGAAACATATTTTTTTATAATTAATTGAGCCCAATATATTGGTTTTAAAGTGAGGGTTTATAAAATTAAAAGGAAAGAAAATTGAAGAGTACTTGTTTTATTAGTTTAATGTATTCTAAAAGACTTCTATTTTTTTATTGGGACCTCCTCTTCTGAAAAGAATTAAACCAAATTGAAATTTAAATGGTAAATAAGCGTGCCTTTAATAACTTGATAAATACCTATTTAAGTGTATTATTAAATTTTGATAAAACATCTACTATTTAACATCGAATATAATTGTTTAATGATTTTCCGAGTAACGAAATTAAAAGATGGATATTTTTTAGTTATTTAAAAAATAAAGTGATAAATGAAATCAAGAATCAAGTTTGAAATGTGCTTTGTAAGAATGCAAACTTCTGAGTAAGGTAAATTTTTCTATAAATACATAAGTATTTATATTGTATTTTGCATTTTGAAACCTATATATATATAAATTCAATTCAATATAAACCCTTGGTTGCTTTCAGGGTGTTTTGAGATTCATTTCGTTTTATATTCATACCTGAAAATAACATTCTATTCCAAAACAAGCACCATTCCTATAACGAAATCCCCAAACCACCATATTCATCGGCTTTTCCATTATTTTAAATGCAGATTTTTTTATCCCCAGTCGACAGTTTCTTTGCATAAACAATCAAGGTTTTGTTGGAGCGTAATATTTCAAAAATATTCTATGCATGGATATTTCAATATTTATTTTGCTTGCTTGTTTTGATCGATAAACTGTTACCTAAACTTCAACAAATAGAGGCCACCTCAATATTCTTCTTCGAATGGAATTTTATGCAATGATTAAAAATTCACTCTAAGAATTTTTTTTCTTATACCCATCAAATAGTTAAAATATACTTTTAAAAAGGTGGAAAAGTAAAAAGTTTTATGAATATTGATTACGCATAACAACGGAATCTCAAAATTCTGAGTTAAGACGACACAAAATTTAAAAATACTGTTCTTGTTTTAAAAAAAGATAATTTTCGTAATTATTTCCTTAATTTGGCATGTACGTTATTGCTGATAAATAAATCAATCCTGAGAATTTTATATAAATATATAATTAGTTGAAAGAATTGTGTGTGTTTAAAAAAAAAGAGCAACGATAATTGATTTGCAGCATATGTACATCAATTTTCCTCTAACAATTAGTTTTATTTCTACTAAAAATTCTTCATGGCTGTTGAATTAGTTTATTAATTGCAAAACAGTTGTGACTTTTGGAGTAGTTAGATTATTAAAAAAATACCTAAAATAAAACTTTAATTCTTTCATAAAAGTTTTAAAAAATACAATTTTTGTTTGGAAAAAAGGATTTAAAACCCTGCTAGGAAATTTTTATAGAGGGTGATAACTAAATGATGATGGATAAAACACATTAAGTATATTAATTCAGTAAAGTGCATTTTAGAAACGAAAAGCATCTAGCATCTGTCTTTACAGACACTTAATTCGCTTTCGGAATCTTTTAACTCATTCTGTAAAGTCACTCCATTAGTAAAATTCAAAGTAATAAAAAAATAATTATTATATGCGTAAATTATTTGATTTTTTTTATTTATTGTATGAAAACATAATCTTTTAAAATGCATATTTATAACAATAAAGTGTTGTATATTTTTCTTGATTAAAAGATTCACAATAACAAAAAAATGCAATTTGAAATTAGAAAAATTATTAAACCTAAAGAGTAACTGCGATTATTGTCAAATAAATTTGAAATATAAATAATAATTTGTGGAAAATTAAATATATGACATTTCCTTAAACTTTTAATTTCATTTAGTATAATTTGCTTGAAGTATTTGAAATATTAATATTAAATGTTGTTATATTGCTTTTGTTTGATAAACAAATAATAAATGAGGTTTAATACAAATTTATCTCGTCCTTTATACCACTTATTTTCAATGTATTTTCTAACTTTACTAAATTTTAATAATTTTATTTTACTTAAGAAAAAATATGGTACATGAAAAATTAACATGACATTTTATATTATAAGTTTAGGCATCTTAATTGTAAAATTATATCAAAGGTAAAGCGGAATGTCAAAAGCAGCTGTGAAATTATCATAAATAAACATGTTGTTTTTAGATTGTTTGTACGTGACCAACTTTCAAATTCAACTTATTTCTAAAACATATTTAAATAAATACGTATAACTAAGAACATTAATGATTTATTCCGTTTAACAAATCTGTTTCTTCTTTTATTAGGTGATAAAAATGTGTACACCAACTAAACTTTAATTTCGAAAAGTAATAAAAGATTTTGTTTCAAACCCTTCTCATTTCTATCCGTAGAAAATAGCGATTATTCAGAAGTTTTTGAGTAAGCAGAAAAGTTTTTGAGATTAGAATTTGAATCTTGTGAAGTGATTACTTTAAGCTGAGATATAGAAGATATAGTGGAATGTGCTATCATTACATGAAATTTACTTAATTTTTGTTAATGAGACGCAAAAAATATTTTTGCAATTTGCTATAAACGCATTCAAAGTATGTTTGAGCATTGTATGATACAAAAAAGAATGGCACACTTTTTTTTAATTTCAAGTAATAAATATTAATAAAAAAGTGGAATTTTATTGACCCCTTTTAAAAAATTGTTTTACATTTATACATCTCTAGAAATAATTATTTACCTAAACTATTTCATGAATTGTGCTAATAAAAATGTATGTTACCACATGTGAAATCTGCTTCAACTATGGAGGTGTAAAACTGTTTTTTTTTAAGTAAGTGGAATTTCGTCTAATCAACTAACAGGGTAATCTTCTGATACGTGAGATAGAAAGCACATAATTAATGCACCATTTAAATCTTTTAAAAATTCCCAAAAGATAAAAGTTCACTAATTAACACTTTGGAATTCAAAATGCATGCCCCTGAGGACTGAAATCACCGATCAGTATTCCTTTAACAGGCCTACACAGGAATTTAGAAAACTTTTCGCAGAACATTTATCACCAACTTGTTTGGCTGAAAACCTAATCTCAGGAACTGTTTTAAATTAATTTAGAATTAAATGTGTGCATGAAAAGAAAATTTATTTAAGTTTCGTGTTATAAAGTTAGTCAATTAGCTTTTATTTACACGAAGCATAAATTAAAAAACGATTTCATATTCCGTTATGTAAAATATAAATTTAGTTACGTTATTTACTTCTTCTTAAAATAGTAAAAAATTTATTTCACAAATTTTTTACGGATAGTTAACGAGAAGCTAATACATTTTTACTAAATGACTAGTACAAAGTATTTTTTTCAGTATATTGAACTTTTTCAAAGTCTAACTAGCCCAGCTTATTGATATTAAAAGAAAGAACGTTTTTGAACAAGTTAACTTAAAATATTTTATCGATTCAAAAAATTATAAAAGGAAAATAAATAAAAAAACATATATTCATTCAAAGTTATATTCTTGATAAATATTAGATTGCACATAAAGGATTTTACTCACTCAAATATTTTGATTCAACTAACCTAACGAGTAGTATGCATTCATATACAAGTTTTAAAAATACTAATATGAATAATTATTTTTTAAAAAAAAACAGTTTTTATGTGTATGATTTTGCTCATATAGTATTCTGTTAATAAATACTAGATTATTAATAAAAAACACAATATATTTTTCCCAAGTTAAAACATTATGAGCGCATTACACAAATCGTAATTTTCCTTCACAAAAAGTCACGTATTTTTTTTAATTTCCTAATTAGTCGAATTTTTTTGTGTGCAGAATAACATTAAAATGAAAAAAAACGTTACAGACAGAGAAAAACTGCAGCCAATTATTGGCGAAAAACTGCAGCCAATTATTGGCACTGTTATGTTGAGATTGCCACTGTTACTTTTTGTGTAAAGGGGAAGGCGTGGTCAACATTTAAAATGATGATATGTGTATTTTTCATTTACACTTCCAGTTAATATTGGACCATGTCATGTCAGCTTGCAACATAACAAATAAATATTCGAGCGAAAATAAATCTCTAACATTTTTCTTGTCTTTATTGAGATAATTTAATTACGCTTCCATAAAGTGGAATATCATTAAAATAACTTAAAATAATAAAAAAAGTTTTCAGTCCAATTATTTGTATTAAAAAGTATTTCACAATTATTTATTACTAATACATTCCCAGGTTCTGACATTCGTTTTTAATTCGTTAATAACATGAGTTTTGGTTAGATCAAAAATTGTTTTATAAGTATAAAATCGTACATACTTTAACCGTACACGTGGAAATTTAAACTCTATCTGATAATCTTTAAATAAATTAATATTCGTATTAAATTAATGCTAAATAAAATACTGAATTCATTTAATCAAATGTAATTTTTATTAATTAATACAATAATTACAAACACATTTTTTGAAATTATACCTCATACTGTAGCTTCGAAACCATTTAAGTTTTTTTTATTTAATTAAAAGCTTAACAAAACGGTTTTAATTAAAATACTTAACTATTTCCCATCGAATTTAAGTCACGAACAAAAACAATAATAATATACTCCATATTTTCCCCAAATTTAATATGCTTATGACAATATAAAAAGTCGAACCATAGTTTTAGTTAATAATTTTTTAATAAAATCTAAAACCTTTCTTTTATTGCGTAGTCTTATAGCAACAGAAAAGGAGATTCTTTAAATTAAAAACCCAAAATTCGCATTACCTTTTTACAAAAACAGTTTTTCTTTAATTAATCCGAGAAAACGTATTTCGGATTCGATGAGTAAGTATGAAAAACTAGAAATAGTGAACAAATATTATTCTTTGCATTAGGAGAAAAAAAAGTGCGGAGAAATAAATTTAATAGAGAATAGAAACATATTTTTTTTTATAATTAATTGAGCCCAATATATTGGTTTTAAAGTGAGGGTTTATAAAATTAAAAGGAAAGAAAATTGAAGAGTACTTGTTTTATTAGTTTAATGTATTCTAAAAGACTTCTATTTTTTATTGGGACCTCCTCTTCTGAAAAGAGTTAAACCAAATTGAAATTTAAATAGTAAATAAGCGTGCCTTTGTTAACTTGATGAATATCTATTTAAGTGTATTATTCAATTTTGATAACACATCTACTATTTAACATCGAATATAATTGTTTAATGATTTTCCGAGTAACGAAATTAAAAGATGGACATTTTTTAGTTATTTAAAAAATAAAGTGATAAATGAATCAAGAATCAAGTTTGAAATGTGCTTTTTAAGAATGCAAACTTCTGAGTAAGGTAAATTTTTCTATAAATACATAAGTGATTTATATTGTATTTTGCATTTTGAAGCCTATATATATAAATTGCATTCAATATAATCCCTTGGTTGCTTTCAGGGTGTTTTGAGATTCATTTCGTTTTATATTCATATCTGAAAATAACATTCTATTCCAAAACAAGCACCATTCCTATAACGAAATCCCCAAACCACCATATTCATCGGCTTTTCCATTATTTTAAATGCAGATTTTTTTTTATCCCCAGTCGACAGTTTCTTTGCATAAACAATCAAGGTTTTGTTGGAGAGTAATATTTCAAAAATATTCTATGCATGGATATTTCAATATTTATTTTGCTTGCTTGTTTTGATCGATAAACTGTTACCTAAACTTCAACAAATAGAGGCCACCTCAATATTCTTCTTCGAAAGGAATTTTATGCAATGATTAAAAACACACTCTAAGAATTTTTTTTTTCTTATACCCATCAAATAGTTAAAATATACTTTTAAAAAGGTGGAAGAGTAAAAAGTTTTATGAATATTGATTACGCATAACAACGGAATCTCAAAATTCTGAGTTAAGACGACACAAAATTTAAAAATACTGTTCTTGTTTTAAAAAAAGATAATTTTCTTAATTATTTCCTTAATTTGGCATGTACGTTATTGCTGATAAATAAATCAATCCTGAGAATTTTATATAAATATATAATTAGTTGAAAGAATTGTGTGTGTTTAAAAAATAACAAGCAACGATAATTGATCTGCGGCACAGGTACATAAATTTTCCTCTAACAATTAGTTTTATTTCTACTAAAAATTCTTCATGGCGGTTGAATTAGTTTATTGATTGCAAAACAGTTGTGACTTTTGGAGTAGTTAGATTATTAAAAAAAATACCTAAAATAAAACTTTAATTCTTTCATAAAATTTAAAAAAAAAATACAATTTTTGTTTGGAAAAACGGATTTAAAACCCTGCTAGGAAATTTTTATAGAGGGTGATAAGCAAAAAGATGATGGATAAAACACATTAAGTATATTAATTCAGTAAAGTGCATTTTAGAAACGAAAAGCATCTAGCATCTGTCTTTACAGACACTTAATTCGCTTTCGGAATCTTTTAACTCATTCTGTAAAGTCACTCCATTAGTAAAATTCAAAGTTATAAAAAATAATAATTATATGCGTAAATTATTTGATTTTTTTATTTATTGAATGAAAACATAATATTTTAAAATGCATATTTAGAACAATAAAGTATTGTAAATTTTTCTTGATTAAAAGATTCACAATAATAAAAAAAATGCAATTTGAAATTAGAAAAATTATTAAACCTAAAGAGTAACTGCGATTATTGTCAAATAAATTTGAAATATAAATAATAATTTGTGGAAAATTAAATATATGACATTTCCTTAAACTTGTAATTTCATTTAGTATAATTTGCTTGAAGTATTTGAAATATTAATATAAAATGTTGTTATATTGCTTTTGTTTGATAAACAAATAATAAGTGAGGTTTAATACAAATTTATCTCGTCCTTTATACCACTTATTTTCAATGTATTTTCCAACTTTTCTAAATTTTAATAATTTTATTTTACTTAAGAAAAAATATGGTACATGAAAAATTAACATGACATTTTATATTATAAGTTTAGGCATCTTAATTGTAAAATTATATCAAATGTAAAACGGAATGTCAAAAGCAGCTGTGAAATTATCATAAATAAACATGTTGTTTTTGGATAGTTTGTACGTGACCAATTTTCAAATTCAACTTATTTCTAAAACATATTTAAATAAATACGTATAACTAAGAACATTAATGATTTATTCCATTTAACAAATCTGTTTCTTCTTTTATTAGGTGATAAAAATGTGTACACCAACTAAACTTTAATTTCGAAAAGTAATAAAAGATTTTGCTTCAAACCCTTCTCATTTCTATCCGTAGAAAAGAGCGATTATTCAGAAGTTTTTGAGTAAGCAGAAAAGTTTTTGAGATTAGAATTTGAATCTTGTGAAGTGATTACTTTAAGCTGAGATATAGTGGAATATGCTATCGTTACATGAAATTTACTTAATTTTTGTTAATGAGACGCAAAAAAATATTTGTTTGCAATTTGCTATAAACGCATTCAAAGTATGTTTGAGCATTGTATGACACAAAAAAAGAATGGTACACTTTGTTTTTAATTTCAAGTAATAAATATTAATAAAAAAGCGGAATTTTATTGACCCCTTTTAAAAAATTGTTTTACATTTATACATCTCTAGAAATAATTATTTACCAAAACTATTTCATGAATTGTGCTAATAAAAATGTATGTTACCACATGTGAAATCTGCTTCAACTATGGAGGTGTAAAATTGTTTTTTTTTTTTTTTGAGAAAATGAAATTTCGACTAATCAACTAACAGGGTAATCTTCTGATACTTGAGATAGAAAGTACATAATTAATGCACCATTTAAATCTTTTAAAAATTCCCAAAAGATCAAAGTTCACTAATTAACACTTTGGAATTCAAAATGCATGCCCCTGAGGACTGAAATCACCGATCAGCATTCCTTTAACAGGCCTACACTGGAATTTAGAAAACTTTTCGCTGAACATTTATCACCTCTAGTTTGGCTGAAAACCTAATCTCGGGAACTGTTTTCCATTAATTTAGAATTTAATGTATGCATTAAAAGAAAAGTGATTTAAGTTTTGTGTTATAACGTTAGTCAATTAGCTTTTATTCACACGAAGCATGAATTAAAAACGATTTCATATTCCGTTATGTAAAATATAAATTTAGTAACGTTATTTACTTCTTCTTAAAATAGTAAAAAAAATTGTTGAACAAATTTTTCACGGATAGTTAATGAGAAGCTAATACATTTTTACTAAATGACTAGTACAAAGTATTTTTTCAGTATATTGAAATTTTTCAAATTCTAACTAGCCCAGCATATTAATATTAAAAGAAAGAACGCTTTTGAACAAGTTAACTTAAAATATTTTATGGATTCAAACAATTATAAAAGGAAAATAAATAAAAAAAACATATATTCATTCAAAGTTATATTCTTGATAAATATTAGATTGCACATAAAGGATTTTACTCACTCAAATATTTTGATTTAACTAAACTAACTAGTAGTGCATTAATATACAAGTTTTAAAACTACTAATATGAATAATTATTTAAAAAAAACAGTTTATATGTGCATGATTTTGCTCATATTGTATTATGTTAATAAATACTAGATTATTAATAAAAAACACAATATATTTTCCCAAGTTAAAACATTACGAGCGCATTACACAAATCGTAATTTTTCTTCACAAAAAGTCACGTATTTTTTTAAATTTCCTAATTAGTCGAATTTTTTGTGTGCAGAAGAACATTAAAATGGAAAAAAAAGATACAGACAGAGAAAAACTGCAGCCAATTATTGGCGAAGCAATAATCTGTTTTGTATGGAATAATGTTTCAATAAAGGATTTTCTGGGAAATTCCTGAATTTCGACAAAAAGCTTTTGAGACAGCCATTAAGCAAGTTAATGCTTAGTGGCCGCCTCGGTGGCACACTCGTTAGGATTCTAACCTTTGGAGCTGCTGAGGTCGGGCTCGAATCCCGGTCAGGCATGGATGTTTGTGACCGTCAATAAATGTTATTTGTCTATGTGTTTGCGTCGTCTCTTTCTTTGTGTGTCTCTTGTGCTTGTGTCATTTCTGGGGCTTAGTACAATAGACTTAAAAGTCGCAGTGCTTGGCGATCTTGCCCCCCACCAAGAAAGTCATAAGTTCATAATGCTTAGTGCCCTTAGCATATCAAGGTTTTAAAACACAAAAATAATGTAAAACCTTCAAAAACTTAAATATTCACATGAAAACGTCAATGAAACGATATCCTCATTTTGGTTTGGTAAATGAAAATGCATATTTATTGAATTCAATAAGAGTACATGTGGTAATAAGTTACAAAAATAAATATATTAATGCAGATATTTTAAGAGACAAAGCTTTTAGGGGTCTGATTTATAAGTCGCGTATTTAATTACATAAGAAGTAAAGAAAAGGTAATTCATAATAATCTCTTTTCAAATTTCTATTATCTTCAAAACACATTCTTTTGTAGTTAAATGTTTAAATGAAATTCCCCAATATCAATACAATTACATGCTGATCATGTTCCGGAACTTAGATTTTCTTAAAAAGATTATAGATTGTAACAAAAACGAGTTTCACAGATTGTTTCGAAGATAGTTTTCAAAAAGACAAAATGCACTTGATTATGCAATCAATGTTCACTTGCGTTAGTATATTTTGAATCATTGATTGATTGTCCAATTTTTACTTTAAAATTTCCGTATGCCGATTGAAATAGATTTTTTCTACCGTTTGTTTTTTTGAATAAAACAAAAATATCCGGATGTAAATCATTTTTATTTTACAGTTGAAAAAGTAAAAAAAATGTTGCTACAAAAATTTGAAATATCTTTTCTCCTGCTTTTAGGTAAAAGGAATATGAAGGATAGCACATCAAAACTTACACCCCTAAGGTTTACAAATGTTTTTTCCCGACAACTAAGTTACTTTCCTGCGTCACCCTAAACCGACATAAATGTTACAAAACTTACTTTTTTGGATTGAAATCTTTGTCGTTGGTTTTGTGTAGCAAAAGTATGACGTCCAGACGAATGTAGTCTTGATGTATGACAAGAGTTATTAAACCGACGCGAGTATGGTACACGAGGATCTTTAAAATTTAATTTGTTCGATGAGTTTTTATCGAAATACGAAACTGAGTTTAATTAATGAAATCAAAAGACTAATGCGATTACCGACACCAAAGATTGCATTAAAAATATGCTTTATAATGAGTTCAATGTTCACTTCTGTAAGGGTATTTTAATTTGGAAGAATTTTTGAATAAGATAAGTCACTTTCAATTACGGTTTTAGGGGAAAGTATTTAAAATGATTGCTCCTCTTATCGCTGCTTATGATTAAAATATGTACAAGATAATGCAATCAATATTCACTTATGTAAGTACATGTAAATGACCAAGAATTTTTTGGATAACATACCCCTACAACCGTAAGTCAATCATAATAGGTTCAATTACGGTTGTAGGGGAAAATGATAGCTCCATCGCATCCCTGCTTATTATTGTTGTGGAATTCGCAATCATATTAAAGCAAGTATAGATTCTAACAAAAACGAGTTTCATAGTATGTTTTGAAGACAGTTTTTTAAAAGACGAAAAGTACTTGATAATGCAATCAATGTTCACTTCCGTAAGTATATTTTGAATCATTGATTGATTGTCCAATTTTTACTGTAAAATTTCCATATGCCATTTGAATTAGATTGTTTACCATTTGTTTTTTGAATAAAACAAAAATATCCGGATGTAAATAAATTTTATTTTACAGTTGAAAAAGAAAATGTTACTACAAATATTTGAAATATCTTTTCTCATGTTTTTAGGTAAAAGGAATATGAAGGACAGCACATCAAAACTTACACCCCTAAGGTTTACAAATTTTTTCCCCGACAAGGAAGTTTCTTTCCTGCGTCACCCTAAACCGACATAAATGTCACAAAACTGGTTTTTTTTAATGAGATCTTTGTCGTTGGTTTTGTGTAGCAAAAGTATGACGTCCAGACGAATGTAGTCTTGATGTATGACAAGAGTTATTAAACCGACACGATTATGGTACACGAGGATCCTTAAAATTCAATTTGTTCGATGAGTTTTTATCGAAATACGAAACTGAGTTTGATTTTAGGTAAGTTTTAACCAGATATTTTCAACATCAATGCCGTACAGTGTTAAAGAAGGGAAAAGAAAGTTAATTCCAAGAATACATTTGCTTTTATGGAATTTTTGTAGTTTCAGTCTTGCGATACGGTGAAAAACAATTAGTGTTGAACAAATATAAATTTAATATAAGTAAATAATGACTTTTAAGGTTGCTATGTACTAAAACTCTTTCCTGTTAATTTTGAGAGCCCATACATTGCTTGAATTGGATAATGATTAGAAGAATCGAAAGAACATAACATTATAGTTCTCTCATCAGTTTATTCTGGTAAAGTTAAGAGTTGTCGACAAAGAAACTGTTCTGTTTTTAGTTTTAATGGAGAAAATTTAATCATCACGAATATTTCAGGAAATTTTTCAGTACAAGTTTAGAAAAAACAACAAATTTTATGTATTTAAGGACTCCACAAAGCAGATAAATCAAAAAACGAAAAAGTACAGTATGGAACAGCGAACTGCAGTACGCCGGGTCACCCAATTTTCAGATATTATAGTACCTTTACAGGTTATACAATATATATATTATTACAGTTTCAAAAGTGTTGGACTGTCGTTTTGAGTTTTTTATGGTTAACAAACGGAAAACTTTAAATGGAAATTTTTGGATTGAAAAAAAAATGGAAATGCTATTGATACAAATTAAATTGATTTCAGCTGCAAATTTCAATTGGTGACGGTGTTTACACTATAATTTACTTGATATTTTTCCGAAATTCCTACACAAGATACTAGTTAAACCGATTGCACGATTACAAAAATGACGTATCTAAGATCCATCGGTGAATGCAAAACTTAAATGGATTGTTACAAAGTGCAGCCACATGCAAATTGTAACATTTCTTTAATTTAATATAAGAAAAAAATTCAACTTTACATGGACTCGTATGGAAATTTTTTGTACGACAGTTTGGAGTGAAAAACATTTGTTGAACAAGAAATTAAAATATTCGTTTCCATATAAATACCACTTTAAAAAACATTCTGAAACTTAGGTTTCGTTACCAGGAAGCTCAATAACCTGCAGCTGCTGCTTAATAAACCAAAATATTTTCTACTTTTTAGCGTGTTTGCCATAGAATATTTTTAATTTATGAAATAAATTCTGCCTCACAAGTACCAGGTTATCAACACTTTGAAAGAAAATACAAAACTAGAAGTAAAAGCTAGACACCATCTGGTGTAAAGTAAATAAATCGATAGAATAAAGCATTGTTCAGAATTCCACCGATCGACGAAACCTACTTGAGTGCGGAAACCGATCAAAAGAGCACCTTTTAAAATACAAAAAATTAACGCTTTTCAGCACTAAACTGGAACACATATAGTTTTTTCAACCCAAATGGAATAAGAATGCATTTAAAAAACGATTCACTTAATAAAAAAAAATCGGTGAATGCATTTGCAATGTTGTTTCACGACAATTCTGCACATCAGAGCGAAAGGGGTGTATTCAAATTGTTTGAATCCGCCTTTCGAAATCTTTCATAATCATACTTAATGCAAATATCTAAATGCTGTTTTTATTTCTGAAACATTGAAAAATAAATATTTATTTTTTGAGTTATAATTTGTCATTGTAAAAGGCACAAGAATGTAATGAAAAAATCACTCAAAGGAAAGTAGTTAATGTATTTGCAACGTTATTTAACAATAAGGTTTTGTACAGAGAGCGCTTGTGTTATGAATTTCTTAATTTGCAATTCACTGAAAAATATGTTCTTAGTATTACAATATTTTCTAAAAAGCTCAGTTACTTATTTCAGTATTTTTAAACTGAAAATTCATATTTTAGAGATATACCTCTTTCGTTCTTCGGCACTCAGTTTATTCACTTTTTTAACCATATCAGAATTTTATTCTTCAAATAAAATGTTAACGGTGATTTTTTGTCCTTAAAACCGTTAGATAAATTATTCAGTTCAAAAACTAAAAAATAAAGTTCGATTCATATACTTGAATTCATTCAACTGCTCTGATTTTTTTATTTATGTTTAACAATGACATTTTTTATTAGGGGAGAGTGTTGTACCTTGGGACGCTTGTACCTTGGGACACTGACAATTTCTAAGAATCTATTGGCAATATTCATGTATTGTTTATTTCTAATAGTAGCCTTAACCAACATACATCATCAAAATAAAATTTAACACTAGCATCATTGAATTGATGAATTGGTGGCGAAAAATAATATTTCATTACCCCAAAGTAAATATTTTTCTCATTCTAATATAATTTTTAACCTTTGTACTTTTGCAAAAAGTCAACTGCATTATATTTTCTTCATAAAAGAGAAGATTTTAAAATATTTTGGCTATGAGAAAATAATGATAATGCATTTAGATTGGCCACTATCTTGCTTTTATTTAAACCATGTTGTGTATTGTACCTTGGGACAGTAAAGCATATTGTATCATCATATAACATTGAATAATTTGGACTTGCAATTTTGCTGTATAATTTAAATTATTCTTGAATTATGCCGTTTTATTTGTGTATTTCCTTGAAAAAACAATAAAGTTTGTTTCCTGATACAAATTAGTTCAAGTGTATGACTATTGACTTAACTATAAAGTATGTCCCAAGGTACAACATCATATTGTACCTAGGGACAGTTTATCCTCTCTACTTTAAATGAGTGGCAATTTTTTTATTTCAAGCTGCCAGATTAAAAAAATATATATATTATCGAGGAATATATTGTTGTGTTGAAATGCTGCTTTTAAATTTTTATTTTGACTATAATTATCGATGAAAAAAATTAAAATGTAAAAATTGTCCCAAGGTACAACTCTCTCCCCTATTTGTTTGAACGGAATCCATTAACTAAATAAGAGGTTAACAATGGACCAAAATGCGTAATTAAGGTTTAACTGTAACATCCACAAAATGTTTTTGTAAGTGTAAAAAACTTTGTCTGATTAATAAGTGCGATGACAGTGAATTTTTTTTAATTCACAAAAAGTGTCAAATATAGACGTGAAACCTTTAATTTATATTATTTTTTATTAAAACTTCATAAGTTTAGACTACTAATCGTTCGAGTAACACCGACCAAACTGGTAAAATTTTTTTTCTGTTATCTTAATCAAAACCGTCTCTAGAAAATATTTTTAAACAAATAAAGTATTATTAATTGATATGTAGTCTCAAATAACTAATTAATTAAAGAAAAAAACTTTAAACCCGAAACTAAGATATCCTTTGAAAATTCTAAACTAAGCCGAAACGCGCCATGATTAATGGGATAACGTTCAACAACAGCCCCTTTACTACAAACGAATTTACGAAACTTTTCTAGTTAAAATTAGAAAATAATAAAAGTACAATTACTACTGTATATTTTCATTTAACTTCCTCTTATTCAAACAACTATTGCATTAACAAAAGATTTTCTTTCCAAGAGAAAAATCATCTTACGTTTGATTTAACATTTTATTTACGTCTGCTCTAAAGGTATTCACAGCCAAGATTTAAATTTTACATTAGGACCCAAAACAAAAGGTTAAGGAATTTTTTTCGGGCCTAAAATCCTCTAAGCAACGCATCTAAGATACACAAAGCCCTGAAGCAGTTTCGCAAAAAATATGCGGCTTTGAATATATAGCTCTGACATTTACAAAACTTTACAGTGTCCCTTTGATAGCGACATAAAAATTTATGTTGGTGGCGTGGACATTCTCTGAAATCATAGCCACAACACTTATTCCAATTTAACCAGGATAAATGTTAAGAAAAATTAATTGATGTGAGTTAGTTATACATGTATTTTAAAGTTTTTTAGGATGCGTTTACTGAAGTATTTTTAAAAAATACTCACAATTCTTATTCCTATTTCATTGTGTCTCATATTAGTAAAATGAAAATCGATTGAGAAATAGTGGATTCATTGAGGTACGGTTTTATACTTTATGTATTCCAATAATTTAAAAACAAATTTATATAAATGCTACTTTAACAGAATATTTTTAATTATCATAATACCAAATCCTTAAATGCAAGCACGGCTTTTAGAAGGTGATTTTTCATCCGCAGCTGCTTTGCAATCAATATCAGAGAACAAACCGCTTTACTTCCTGTATTGAATTGTGTGAAATAATTAGAAACCCGAACCAACAAGTTAATTTAAATCAACGGTTTAGAGTGCTAAGTTGATTTAGGCGTGAACCTTGTTAAAAATGGTGTGGTTTCAACAGAAAACTGAAAGATTGTCTTCAAGATGCTTTTTATTTTACTATTTTTGGATTTAATGGTGAGATATGCTTGTGTCGAAGGATAATGCACTAAAACTTAAAATAAATAGATTTTCGAACTAACAAAAAAAAATTAAGTGCAATTAAAATAAATAAATAAAAAAAAATGAAAATAAAATAAATAAATAAAAAAAGTATAGCAACAATACAAAAATATATACGTCCCAGAAATATAACATATAAAACAGAAAAACTGTTAAAAAACATTCCCTATTTTAAAATTCTATCATTTATCATAAAGGAAACCTTTTTCCGTAAGGTGACTGTCATATAAGGGCATAATTATAAGAGATAACATGAGTCTTTCGTAACAATATTGCCTAAAAACCGTGTAAATATTTTATATCACTGAGAGTGGCTTAACGACGTTAAAAGCGGAACTTCTTAGTTTTTACATTTTGATTATTATTATGCATTTCTTATTGTAAAGAAATGCTTAAAAGGTATTAAATCCTTAAAACTTGCTACTTGATGCTTCTGAATGCGATGTTTGGCAGAAAAGTACGTATTTTAAAGAAACTTTACAAATTTGTTAGTTAAATTATTAAACAAGCACCATAAAAGCACCATGATTAGAAAATATTAAGTTTTAATACTTCCGTAGTGTTCCTCATGGAAATGCAATTTATATTTTTAACAAATTAAGAGTTGGGATTTTCTTAATTTAATCTTATTCATGAAGGCAATCGAAATATTTTTTCCATTTCCTAATATGTCAGATAGTTCAACCATGCACTTCCGCCTTACAGTACTTAAACCCCAAAATAGAAGTGATTAGACTTTCTCAGAAACCCCTTCGCAATTTTGAGTAACCAATGAAAATGCACGCTGATACAGGATACTTGATTGAATACTTGAATTTTACGCAAAGCATCCCCTCTGTATAAATACTTCCTGGTCACTTTTGAATTGGGTAGAAGTTTCGTGAACCAATTTATTGAAATCAAAAACGAATTAGGTAAAAACAAATATATATTTTTTCTAGGAAGGGTGTTATATTTCACTTAAAAGTTAGTGTAAAATTAAAAAAAAGACAGGTAATCTTCATTTTAAATCAAATTGATAAGATTTCTAGTTAATTTTATATATCTTGTTTATCTTCAATTATTTGCGCAATTTTAATAGAAACATCGAATGGTACTGTTAAAGTAAAATATTTTTTGTTGTCCAAAATACAATAAATTAGTTATAGAGATATTGCACTTCATTGAGAAATTGGCTTCTCGTAAAAAGTAAGAGTTAATTTTAGCTGTTTTCAGAATAAGTATTTTTCTTAGTTATTAGAACTAATTTAATATTTCCTATTTGTGTGTCTTAGTATCTCATTAAAAAAAAACATAATATCAACTTAATAATGAACTTTCGTGAAACTTTCTTTACTACATGTTCCAAAAGATTATGTGCTCTGAAACAAATTACTTAAAGTAAAAATTATCTTATGCACACTTTAAAAGCTAATTAAAACTGAAAGTTAGAGCAAAGATAAGACTAAAACTCGCAAATGAAATTAAATAATAAATAATAATTATCTGAAACAAAAATGACATGCAAGGCCCTTTTTTTCTCATGTTGCTTCAAATTATTTCATATTAACTAGATTATCTTTCTTCGTTAAAATAATTTGACAATGCATTTTTATTTAATAAAGTAGATAAATATCAGCATGGTTACTTCCCGATCTTTATTAAAGATTTATTTGTTAAAGTTTGAACTATCCTTATAATCGAAAATATGGTGTAATATTGCAGCATTTCAATTAAGTTTTCCTTTTCAAATATTTTTTATCATCAAAGCTTTTAACATCTTATTTGTGCAAATTAAATTACTGGAATTAAAACCAGTTTTTATGCTACTTAATTTTTCGATACTGAACGCAAAAAATAGTAATTTGATAAATTATATCTTACCAGTACTGGTTATGTTAGTCAAAAATATTTATTTAGCTCTACGCCATTTTGGTGTGTGTTTAATTAACAATAAATTTAGTTTAAATAATATTTCTTAAACTACCTGTTAAGGATTTTCTTTTTGTTTAAACGTTGCAATTATTGAATAAATGTTTCAGTAGATTGAACATTGTACATTTTAAGAAGTCTTACAATTTAAATATAAAAAAAACCTTGTGTAGAGATCACACTTTGTCCAACTTATCTGAGGGAGCCAGATGGCGCTGCGATCGTCATTGAAAATCTGGAAGAAGGGAAGCTAAAATAACTGTGACCGTGTAGCGTGTATTGAAAACTAGGAAAGACGAAAATTGTATATCGTAATATTGAGAGCACTTTTGATGTATTTTTTTTTCATTTCGTATTAATTGATATTTTAAAACTAAGCTAAAATAATATTGAATCGAACTACTAATTTTCACCTTGTTGGATTGTGTTCATCTTGAATTTCTATCAACCTAAACTGACAAACAATACACATTATATTGTTTTTACAATAGGATTGCTTAACTCTCTAATGCATACTGTTACCGTTTGGTAACAAGTAACATAATCCACTTTATTCTATTAAATTAGAGCTCCTCCTAGACAAATCTGTGTTTTTTCATCTATTACATTTCATTTTAAAGTCTTAGTTACTAATAATTCTCATAGATGACAGCAGTAAAAGTGTATTCAATATTAAAGAGTGAGGTTATTAACTTTTGTGAAATTATGTTTTTTGCAGTATTCAAAGAATAATATTAGTACTAAATACTAATAAATTGTTTTGAAAAATTAATCATAGCTAAAAATGGTCATTTTGAAATATTTTTAGTAGTTTTCTAGTCATTATTATCAAAATTGGAATTTTGCAGTTGGTTTTTGTCATATGGAAAAAAATTTAAGAATTGTAATTATTTAAATTTTATTGCAGTTAATTTTTTTTAGTATTTTTCCCATAATGTGTGAGTATTAAAGATACATATATATTTTTGTGGGATGAAAATAAAAAATCATGCATTAGAGGGTTAAAGTGAATGCTCAATAAAATTTTTAGTTAAACAATAGAGGGAGAACATAAATTTTCTTCCAATTTTTGTCTTAAAAATATAAGTATTTGGTTTATCCTATAGATCTTATTTGTTTAAATACATTTAAATCAACAGTGATCAAATAATTTTGGAGGGAATTTATGTAAATAAAGTAATAAAGATGTCAAATAATTATAATTTTTTTTTACATGTAAGTGTATATAACAAGATATATGTGCGATAAAAATTCATAACATATCTGTTTTTATAGAGTCCAAACGTATGTATCAGGCAGAAACTAAAAACAACCTGCAAAAGAAACTTTAAATATAAAATGTATTTAATTTTAATTTAATAAAAGGGAATGATAGCTCCAAGTATTTCAAAGGAGTGTTTATATGAAAGCTCCCCCCGGAAAAAAAATATATTTAACCAAATTAAATTTAATCCGTACAAACTTTCCAAATTTTCACTTCTTTTTTTTTTTTTGAAAAAAATACAAATAAATAATTTTTAGTTATCTGAACTCAATATTTGAAAATATTAACATCAAAGCATTCAAAATGCTTATTTTCTTGTCATTGAAAGTATAAAATTTGGTGATTTATTTACTTAACAAGAAAAGTTTTCATAAATTTCAAAAGACTGATTTTAAGCAAAATTTTTGTCACTGAGAGAATTCCCATGCTACTTATTCTTGATTTAACTTATAAAGAATCTCATTTGAAAATAAAATTTAAAATTGTAGACATTAATTTATTTAAAAAAGTTTATAAAAATATTCAGTGTGGAAAAAATATGATAACTTGTCAAATTGATATTCAAATCACTGCAAACATATTTATTTTTCTTGAAAGTACTTCATGGTCCAAAAATAAAAGAAAATACATCATAAATTATTTTATTATCGCATTTAAATGACTAAGAACTTAAATAAAATATTTGATTTACAAATTTACCTAAACGATCCCATAAAATAACTCTTCAGATCCTAAAGTAAAACCACATCCTATGATAATTAAATATAAAATACAATCCTTTCGTTTGATTCAATATTTTTTTTCGATATTAATATCCTTCTGTCGGCTTTCTTCTTCATCGAGCAGAACTAAAGTTCCCTCAATCCCACTTTCAACTTAGAAGGATGTACATGTACAGCGTGTCTGCAATACTCTCCATGAAAGTTTGTTTCGTAACTTTACTCCATTAAACTAGTTGATGAAGCCTAGCTTTCTTTATGAAGTAACTAGCAGTTTGGTCCATCCTTACTGGGAACCCGTTAACTTCACATTGCACCTTTTAGAGGCATGCTTATTTGTGAAAATACACTCATTATCTAAACTAAATTCAATTCATGTTGGCGCATGCGCAAGAAAAAAAGCAAATAATAACAGAGAATGACGTCAAGCCCCTGTTACGGTCCGGTCGTTGTGTTTTTAAGCCCCTATTATGGTCTACCTACTTATTAAAATACAGTCAAAATCAAAACAAAATTAAATTCGTGTAGGTGCATGTGCACTTTAAAAGCCAACACTAGAGGATGGCGTCCAGCTCCCGTTTCGGACCGGTCCATGTATTTTCAAGCCCTGTTATGGTCCCGCACTCCCACGTGAATGACGTTTTTTGAAACTAATTATATTAATTAAAAATCGCAATCAAATATGAAAAAACTAAGCCTCAGGAGGCACGGATGTTTGTGACCGTCAATACATGTTGTTATTTCTCTATGTGTTATTCATTTCTTTGTGTAAAAAGTCTTTTCTTTCTGTAAAATTTTTCTTTCTGTAAAAATTATTTCTGTGTCTGTCCCACTTGACGAAAGCTTATAAGCGGTTCTCTGAACAAGCACACAAGCGGGAATATATATGTATCATACCATACCATTCCATACTCAAGTTAGAAATTTGCTTTGTTACTCCGTATTACTGGTGGCAGCCTAGCTTTCTATATGAATTAACGAAAATTGAACATGAAGTAACTTTAGAAGATAATAAAGATGAAGTAACTTTACACATATATTACAAATGAAGTAACATTACACGTAGGAGATTTCTCTTATTGCTTAACGTCACTCCCTAAATTTCGTGTAGTGCTACTCCTTCAGTCACATTACCGTTACACCAAATTTATAGTTGTTAATTTTAACATATAATTCTTCCAGCTGATCACGCCTTACTGAAGCATGAAGTATCCAAACAATTTCTACAAGCTTTTCGTTTATCCTATCTTCCAGACTAACTGATCGCATATATATTTTATTTTAATGATCAATATTCTTTGAATAGATTACTATAGGCCTTCTTTTGTTCAGTTTTTAATCCGCTTGACCCAGGAGAGTAAAATCCGGAATTTAGGATCATAATTCTGCAATAGGATCTAATCCTGAATTAATCATGCATTTAATACTGCAATGCGTTTTATAAATGGATGTTTTATGTATAAAACTACCTCCAACAAATGGTTTTACAGTTTCTTTATTGTAATATTATGCATTAGTTTACAAACAAGTCACATTATAACGAACCATAGAGGGATTGTATAAAACCAAAATGAATAATGGTTTGTTCAACGAAACTCGGATGTATTTTTTTGTAACTAGCATGCAATGTGACACACCATAAACTCTTAATACATTTTCTTTGTTGATTAAAGAGTAAAATTTAAAAAAAACAATAAATTTTTTAAATAAAAGTTTAGACATGACAAATATGAATATAGACTGTCAAAAAAAACTACGGTTAATTTTTCCAAAATAATGGTTTCTGGTACAAGCCATGGCTGTGTGGTGAAATTTATCACCAAATTTTCGTTATTCGTTAGAACCATTTTTCAGGTTTCTTTAATACCAAAACCTGGTGAATGGTTTTACATCATACCGATACTCTATCGAAACAGTTCACCACACAGCCTTTTGCATCTATTAGGAATCATATTCATGGTGAAACCAAGCCCCACTTTTTTTGACAGTGTATCAATCATTTAGATTACTAGCGTTCTGGCTTACAAGTAATATAACCAGATTTTACGAAGTTTTGATTATTGGTATACATTTTTTAAAGCAAACGTTCTTCTTCGGACATACAGTTGTGTTATATCCTATAGTTTTTCCGCGCGTGAAAAATAAGATGTCCAGGAAAGGGTAAATAATAGACGCTTCATTGGTGAAATATGTAGCTGAATGTATAGCTTGTAAAGAGTTACAAAACAAGATTGCTAGAGTTACTTTTTGTGTTAAGGGTAAGGCGTGGTAAACGTTTAGAATAAGGATTTATACACTTTTTTTTTACATACTAGTAATTTTCAGACTATCCGACACCACATTTCTTCATAAATTATAAATATACAAGGACTTTTTAGAAAGAATTTTATTACTCTTGCATATAGTGGAAAATCATTAATATTACTTTAATTAACATCGATTTCCAGTCTTATTTTTTCTACTATTTTTGTTAAATAAGTATTTTGCAAATTTTACAATTTGTTTCATTAATATATTTCTGGCATTTGTTTTTAATTATTTACGAGAGTTTTGTTTAGATAAAAAATTGTTGTTTTTTTTAAGTTTAAAATCAAACACATTTTAATCTTGCAAGTGATAATTTACACACAATAGCAATTCTAGTGAACTATACTAAAATAACTAAATTAATTCTTGTTTAAAATATAAATTTCCTTTTTGCGATTTTATTAATATTAATTTACATTTTGTTAAGTATAGTTTTTTAAAAAAAAAAACATACTATGTAAAATAACTTCAAAACCATTTCATTTGTTTCTTATTTAATTAAAGGCTTAATAAAAGCTTTTAATTAAAGTATTTAACAATTTTCTATAGAATTTAAGTCGCGAACAAAAACAATAATAATATTTTCCACAAATCTAAAATGCTTATAAACTATAAAAAGTCGAACCATAGTTTTAGTTAATATATTTCCAATAAAATCTGAGATATAAAACCTTTATTTTATTTCGTAGTGTTTCATAGAACCAGAAAAAGATATTTTTTAAATTCAAAACCCTAAATTCACTATTTTTTTTACAAAAACAGTTTTTTCCTTTAATTAATCCCAGAAAACGTAATTCCTTTTTCGTTGAGTAAGTGTAAAAAACCTAGAAATAGTGAACAAATATTATTATTTGCATTAAAAGAAAAAATGTAGGGGAAGAAAGATTTAATGCGGAATGAAAAATATATTTTTATAATTAATTGAGCCCAATATATTGGTTTTAATGTGCGTTTTTATAAAATTAAAAGGAAATATAATTGAACGGTATTTGTTTTATAAGTTTGATGCACTTTAAAAGGCTTCCATTTCTGAAGTTCGACTTCCTCTTCTACAAACAGTTAAACCAAATTGAAATTTAAATCGTAAATAAGGCGTGCCTTTATTAACTTGATGAATATATTTTTAAGTTTATTATTAAATTTTGATAACATTATTCAATTTCAAAAGCAAATGATTTAATGTATTAAATTAACTTCTTATTAAATCAAATCTTCTCTGGCAACGGCTGGAAATCTGCTGCACGTTGTTTTTGTCGCTCTGATAAATCCTTATTTTTTTTCTAAGTATTTTTGCTAATTTTTAAATAACAAGTTGAAAATTATTTACCAATGTAAAATATATTCTTAAATTCCAAAAAGCTTCACGTGTTTATATGAAATATATCGTCTAAAAATGAACTGTGCTGCGTGTTCCGAGATAATTGGAAATCCATCAGATTTATTAGTCTGTACTGGTGACTGCAAAGCAAATTTTCATCTCACTTGTGGTGGTCAAAATGATAAATCCCGTTCTGTAAGACTTACTCCAGCTCTGAAGAAAAAATGGATGTGTGTCGCATGTTCCGGAACGAAAACAACAACTACAAGTGTTATTGGCAGTTGCCTACCGCAACCACCGAGCACTGAAATTTCAGCCATGTTTGAAGAACTTATGAAAAATCAGATGGAAGTATTGACAGAAAAACTTGATGAATTCAGAGAATCATTGAATGCTAATAGCCTCTTGATCCAGGAACTCAAGGAGACCATAACATCGCTAAAAGAAGTAAACAACAATCTCCAGATTGCTAATAAATCTCTTAAGGACGAAAATTTGGCAATTAGAAATGAATTGAAAGAACTCAAGATCTCAGTGACCGAATTACAACAGTATTCTCGGCGAACCAACTTGGAAATTTCAAATATTCCTGAAACTGAAAATGAAGATCTGAAACAAGTTCTTAGTAGATTGAGTGTTGTTGCCGAATGTGATCTGGTTGATAAGGCTGTTGTTGTGCATAGAATAACCAGCTTTAACAAAGACCGGCCTAAACCAATAATCGTGCAACTGCAAACCAAGCAGCATAGAGATGATTGCCTCAAAAAACTGAAAGCTAGGAAAATCCAAACTACAGACGTAAGTAATCGTTTTCAAGAAATGCCTGTGTATTTCAACGAGCATCTTGCACCAGTTTTGAAAAATATTTATTTTCATGCACGCAAATTCAAAACAGAGCATAATTTCAAATACTGCTGGATTCGTGATGGGAAAATTTTATTACGTGAAAACGAATCATCCAAAGTTCATCGAATCAAGGATTTAGATGATCTAAATGTTTCCCGATTTAAATGATTTCTATGACCAAGACAATACAAGTAAGATCATAATATGTTTGGATGATTTAAATTTATTTCTAAAAGTTCCCGAACCTAAATTTAATATAATGCATGTAAATATCAGAAGTATGCGTGCCAATTTTGATAGTTTTATTTCTCAATATTCAAAATGTATTACTGACTTTTCTGTTATTATTATGTCTGAGATTTGGATTTATGCGGAAGAAACATCATTTTATACAATACAGGGCATTAACACTTTTTTCTGTTGTCGTAAGGATAATAGATCCGGTGGTATAGCTGTGTTTGTAAATAAGGATTATAGTTTTATTGAAATTTATAAACCAATATTAACTGCTGAATCTTTGGTTATCTATGATGCAAGTTTAAATATTTGTTTAGTGTGTGTTTATAGATCTCATAATTTTACCATAAACGAATTTAATTCTGAATTTTTTCCTCTGCTTCATGAACTAAAATTTGACAATATAGTTATAATGGGTGATTTGAATATTGATATCTCTATAAATGATAATTGTGTTCATGAGTATTTAAGTAGTTTAAGTAACTGTGGTTATCTTTCATTTAATGACACTCCTACAAGAGTTCAAAATACTGCTTCTTGTATAGATCATATTTTTGTTAAGATGAATTCATGCTTTTCTGTATCATCAGCTGTTTTTGAAAATGATCTAACTGATCACTTTCCAATAATATGCTGTTTGAATTTTAATAACTTTAATGTACTAACTAAACCAAAGCAAATTTTTTCAATTAATTATGAAATGTTTTTTAATTATTTGTCATCTTATAAATTGAAATTTAACTCAGATGATGCATTAAATCAACAATATAATGATTTGATCTTTAAATTAAATTCTATAAAAAATAATTTTAAATATCCTAAAAGTTTAAATAGGAAGTTCAGAAAGTGTTGGATGACTCCGGATATTTATTCTTTGGTTGTTAGAAAAGAAAAGCTTTTTAAAAAATTAAAAAAATTTCCTCATGACAGGATAATTCAGATTGCTTATACTTCAAATGTTAACTTCTTAAAATCTGTTATAAAAAAAAGAAAGAATGAATATTATCATAACCAGTTTAACAATTTATCTTCTAATAAGGATAAGTGGAATTTAGTAAATGAAATCATAAACAAAGAAAATAAAGTGGTATTGCCTAAATTGGGTGATGATGGTATACTTGCGTCAAATTTTAATTCACATTTTACAAATATTATTACTAACCAATCTTTTGTTGATAACAATGATTTCAAAAAGTATATTTTCTTTAATCCTAATACCTTTGTTCTTTTCGATGTCTCTGTCGGTGAAATTGTTGATACTGTTAATTCTTTTTCTGATGGTGGGTCTTGTGATTATGATGGGTTAAATTTTAAGATTTTGAAATCTTTTTTACAAAATAATGTAGACTTTTTTGTTAGTTTTATTAATAATTCTTTTCATCAAAGTATATTCCCAGATGCATTGAAGTGTGCTACTGTCACTCCAATTTTTAAATCAGGAGATAAAAATATTTTACATAATTACAGACCAATATCTATTTTGCCTAGTTTTTCAAAATTAATTGAGAAAATCATGTCAAATAGAATTTATAATTTTTTAAATAATTCCCATTTTTTTGCTGATAATCAATTTGGTTTTTTGAAAAATCGCAGTACTACAGATGCTCTCATGCACTTTTCAAACTTTATCTACAATAGTATTAATAATAATAAAAAAACTCTTGCAGTATATCTAGATATTTCTAAGGCTTTTGATAGTGTTAATCATAAATTATTAATTCAAAAACTTCAGGCAGCTGGCATAAGGGAAAATTGTAAAAACTGGTTTATCTCGTACTTATCAAATCGAAAGCAAAGGGTTAAGGTTGGAAATAGTTTTAGTCAATATTCTGATTTAGATAAAGGCGTTCCGCAAGGTTCAACATTGGGTCCACTTCTGTTTTTAGTTTTTATTAATGATTTATGTAAACTTAATCTAAATGGTAAAATGATTACATATGCAGATGATTCAGTTCTCTTGTATTCTAGTTATGATTTTGATTCACTAAAAAGAGATGTAGAGAAAGATCTAATGACAATTAACAATTGGTTTACTATAAATGATTTAATCCTAAACTTAAATAAAAGTAAATTTATGTTTTTCAGTTTAACAAATTTGGATTTAAATTTTTCTCTTAAATATCATTTAACTACATGTAGGCAAAATATTGACTGTTCTTGTACAAGTTTAAACTCCACAAATAGTATAAAATATCTTGGACTGCATATAGATTCAAATCTGAAATGGAAAACCCATGTTCTTGAGTTAGTAAAAAAACTCCGTTTTATATTGTATAAATTTTATTACCTTAGAAAAAAAATTTCAAGAGACTTCCTTATTAGTTTATATTATTCCTGGTTCTATCCCATCATTAATTATGGTAGTATTGTCTGGGGAGGTGATTATAAAAGCAATATTAATCCGTTGATTTCAATTCAAAACAAGTGTTTCAAGGTTCTGAAAGGACATCTTTATTCAAACATCCCCATTTTTAAATTTTTAAATTTACTACCGATTAGGCATAACGTTATTTTTCGAATGATTTTATATTTATATCGTAATAATTCTTTTGGTAATTTAAAAGTAAATATTTCAGCTAGGCGTTTAAATGAAATTTATCATATCCCTTTTCCACATAAAGAAATTTTTCGAAAACATTTTTCATATTTAGCCCCAAATGCATTCAACAAACTACCTACTGAACTCCAAAGTATCCCTTCTTTAAACAGGTTTTAAAAAAAATTATTAAAATTTATTTTGTCAATAGACGATATCGATGTATTTTTTTAATTCTTGAAGCGAAATGTTTTTTGTTTATATATTTCC
This sequence comes from Hylyphantes graminicola, assembly GCA_023701765.1. Lineage (NCBI taxonomy): Eukaryota > Metazoa > Arthropoda > Arachnida > Araneae > Linyphiidae > Hylyphantes > Hylyphantes graminicola. Next base: position 30,988,641 of record CM043114.1, on the reverse strand, counting down.
TCCGCTGTCCAGAATTTTTAGACATTTGTTTTGAAAAAAAAATAATAATACTAAACCACATTGTCACATTTTGTTCTTTTCTTTTGTGTATATTTACGTATTCAAATGTAATTTTTGTGGGTTTTTTTGTAATTAACTAATGTCTTATTTATTTACTTGATTATTTTGGTCACACATACGGGGTTCATGTTTACCCCCTTGTGACTAATTTTTCTTTTCATGTAATGTTTTTTCTAAATTAATAAAGTGTTTGTTTGTTTGTTTGTTTGTTTGTTTGTTAACTTTTGATGAAAAGTAATTAATTTATTGAGGAGCTGTTTTTTATGAAAAAACTAACAAACAGAATACTTTTTTAATCTTTAAAGAAAGTGTAAGAAATACATGTGCGTTCTTTCTTTCACATTGATTTAATTAAAGTAACGATGATATATACGTTATTATTACATTGAATCTTAAAACATGACGGAAATTAATAATGAATTCATAATTTTTTTGTACGTATAATATTTATTATGTTCGTGAAAAAAATATAAAAAATCTATAAACAAATTTAAATTTGTATTTTTTAGCAAGGGAATCCTTAAAATAACAAACATAATTTCCAATTGCTAAATAATTTTATCTGTTCTAGTAAAAAAAATTGGAGAGAAATTAAAAGTTAGGATATATTAAGCTTCATTACAAGTGTCATTGTGATAATAAAGTAATACAAATAGTAAAAAAATCAAAAATAGCAATAAATGCAGGTTTAGCACGTATTACAATAAAGATAAAGTTTTCTGAAATATATACTCGAATGAGATACGAGACAGCGATATTCAATAAATGCTTTAAAAATGAAGTTTTAGTACGGTTTCAAACCTTTTTTTATATTATATTTAACATGTTAATACCAAAATAGAGAACTGAACTAGCATTTAATGATATAAACAATATTTGTTTCCTTAAAATTAAAGGTTATAATTATACAATTAATTAAAATTGTTCAAGCAAATTTACTAAAACACAATATAAATATTTACCGTCTTTGTGAAATTACGTTAGAAATTATATCGTCAGTTGGTAAAAAATTACAGTTTGAACTACGCTTAGTAAGAACAAAAAATTTTAAATACGGTAAATATTTTGACAAATAAGGGATTTATATTGTATTTTGTATTTTGTATATAAATTACATTGAATATAAACCTTTGGTTGCTCTTTGGGTGTTTTGAGATTCACTTCGTTTTATATTCATACCTGAAAATAACATTCTATTGCGAAAACAACATCATTTCTATAACGAAATCCCCAAAACGTCATATTCATCGGCTTTTCCATTATTTTAAATGCAGATTTTCTGATCATCAGTCGACAGTTTCTTTGCATAAACAATCAAGGTTTTGTTGGAGCGTAATATTTCAAACATATTCTATGCATGGATGTTTCAATATTTATTTTGCTTGCTTGCTTTGATCGATAAACTGTTACCTCGACTTCAACAAATAGAGGCCACTTCAATATTCTTCTTTGAAAGAAATTTTATGCAATGATTAAAAACACACCCAAAAACTGCTTCTTCCATTGCCCATCAATTAGTTAAAATATACTTTTAAAAAGTTTGCTGGGTAAAAAGTTTTATGAATATTGATTACGCTAAACAACGGAATCTCAAAAACTCTGAATGAAGACAAAAAATGTAAAAATGCTGTTATTGTTTTTTAAAAAAGATAATTTCCGTAATTATTTCCTTAATATGGATATCGCTGATAAATAAATCATTCATGCGTATTTTTATATCATATATAGTTAGTTGGAAGAAATGTGTTATAAAAAGTAAAGTACCGTATAATTGATTTTAGGACAAATTAATTTACAATAATTTTCTTCTAATAATTAATTTGTTATACTAAAAAAATTCATTATGACAGTAGAATTAGTTTATTAATTTAAAACCCTTGTGACTTTTGATGCAGTTTTTTTGTTCGAAAATACACTTAAAACAAAAATGTAATCCAGTTATAAAATAAAAATTTAAAAAAATTAATAAAATGTCTTAAAAATAACGTGGAAAGAAGACTAGAACTGAAAGAACTTTAGAAGAAAAAAATTTAACCACACTCAATTATCTTTAGAAGTCTTTTATCCCAATTTGAAATGATTAAAATAATATTAACTCAAACTAATGAAAATCTTACTTCATGTAAGGGGAATTTAATAGCATTTATTATTCAATTAATGAACTGTAAGATAAAAGATGGTTAAAAGGAGTTTTCGGGAAAACGTTGCACCACGTGTTTTGATACTATAAAAAAAATTCTAGCTATGACAACTTTTTAGATTTGAAATTTAGTTTAAAATAATTAACTTGAAACACATAAGGAGCTTGAAGTAAAGCGTCTGTTGTCAACTTACTTTTAATTGAAAAGCAAGCAAGGAAAGATAAATTTTAATATAAATACACTTATGACTTTCTTGGTGGGGGCAAGTTCGCCGAACACTGCGACCTTAGGTCTATTTTATTCAACCCCAGAAATGACACAATCACAAGAGACACACAAAGAAAGAGACGACACAAACACTTAGACAAATAACAACATTTATTGACGGACACAAACATCCATGCCATGACCGGGACTCGAACCCGAGCCCACCAGCTCCAAGGGCTAACACGTTAACCATTGCGCCTGCGGGCTGGCACAAATACACTTATTTTCAATGACTTTTCTTACTGTACAAATTTTGATAAGTTTTATTTTACTTATTAAAATTATGGTTCATGAGAAGTGAACATGACAATTTATTTGAAAAATTTTATCATATTAATTGCAAGATTAACCTAAGTCGTGTTCGAACTAAACTTGCCCCCCACCAAAGAAGTCATAAGTCATAATTGCAAGATTATATCAAATGTAAAACGGAATGCCAGAAACAGCTGTGAAAATATTATTAATAAACATGACCAACCTTTAAATGTGACCATTACTTATACAAATATAAATAAATACGAAAACTAAATACCAACAACTAAGTATAATAATAACTTTTGTTTAACAAATATTTTCTTGTTTTATTATGTGATAAAAATGTATACACCAAAGAAACTTTAATTTGGAACGGTATTATTAGAAGTTTTCACCAAACCTTTGACTTTTTTAGGGCCCTAGCATTAAAAGTAGAAATTTTATAAAAGTTATTGAGAGGGCAATTTGAATCTTTTAAATTAAGGTAGGCGAATACCCAAAATTCTAAAATTTTTACTATTGGCTTAATCTTTTCCAAATTTAGCATAGTGATTTCATATATAATAAACAATGCTTTGTGTGCATTTTTTTATTTAAATATAATTGATTTATTTTAAACGGTGTTTTTCAACTAAAAAAGGGGGTTTGCGCCATCACTTCTAGCATAAAAAGTTTTACATTAATTTACCTGAAATTTTTTACAGATGCTATTTCAATATATATATATAATACCTTTAACATCTCATGTAAATATAGTAGTTTTTTTTAAATGGTCCAAGTGTAAGTTAATCGAAAAAAATCCTTTTTTTGCGGATAATTTAGAACACTTTTTCATATAATTTGTATGTAACTCTAGAGGGTCATTGCATGCATCAGTTCAAAACGAAGAATTTAACACATAATTAATGTTTATAGGATGAAAATTCAATGTGGTAGGCTTGTTAGCGTAAACCTCTTTTTTAGTAGAAAAACACCGTTTAAAATAAATAAATTATATTTAAATAAAAACAAAAGCCTAATATTCATTATATTTGAAATCATTATACCAAATTTGGAAAATATTAAAGTAATAATAAAAATTTCAGAATTTTATGGAATTTTGGGTATTCGCCTACCTTAATTAGTTAAAACTTAGACATAGTAAAATATGCTTTCTTTACATGAATTTTTTTATGATATTTAAAGGAACGTGAATACTGTACTTACAGTTGCTATAAACTAGTTCAACGTAGAATTGCGTATTGTATAGTACACAACTTGCATGACACACTATGGTTGGATTTTAACTCAGAAACATTTGGAAATAAAATTAGAATTTTATTGATCCTTTGTAAAATGACTGTTTTTACAAATAGTACACATGTATAGAAATATTTGATAACCTAAAACTATTTAATCAAATGTGCTAATGTCAAATTAACTAATGCGAAATCTGTTTTAACTATGGAATATGTAAAAATGAATTTTTTTACGTTTTAAGTAAGTAAAATTTCTGTGATAATCACCTAACAGAGTAATCTTCTGATACGTGATATACGAAGTGCATAATTAATGTGCCACTGAAATATTTTAAAATACCAGGATACTCTAAAAAATTCCCAAAAGATCAAAGTTCACTAATTAACACTTTAGAATTTCAAATATTGCGTTAAAAATGCTGCATGCCACTGAGGACTAAATTTACCTATTAGTATTAATTTAACAAGTCGACGCAGGAATTAAAAATAAATACAACTTTTCACTGAACGTTTATCACTTTGAAATTTGAGGAAAACCAAAGTCCAGGAATTTTTATCTATTAGTTTAGAATTAAATGCATGCGATAACCCAAAAGTGTCTAGTCTTAGATAACCTAAAAGATGTAAAATTCTTTGCAGTAGCATTAGCTATTTTGCTTAAAATAGATTTTATATTTATTTAAGCAAAATATAAGTTTAGTTACGTAATTAAATTAACAAGTCAATGTTAGATAGGTTAAAATAAAGATAATTTTTATTAACGAGTAAAAAAGTAGTTAATTTTATCGATTTTTTTTTCAAATATAATGTATCTAGCTTATCAGATACTAGCTGTTATACCAGACGTTGCACGGGTAGAGGTAAAAGATAATTAAAAAGTCAATTTAACTATTTTTTTCTTTCATTTGAGATACATAAGATATGAAGATTACACAGTAATTTTCCATTTAATTAAGCTACTCCAGCAAACAGCAAACGATTTGCATTTTTATATAGGTCAGTTCAATTCATCTATCATTTAATCCGTTATAGAATAATAAACTTATGTTGCTGATACCGTTCGTTATTAAAGCACAGAATCCCGCTACTTGTATTACAATAAAATATCAAAATTTTAAAAACGCTATAAAATTCACCAATAAAGTAGTCGTATTTTTCCAAATAATTTATTTAGCTAATTTGGCGCTTTTTTTTCGAATTTGGTGAGGAAAAGAAATGGCTAACAACACACCCATTCAGCTCTCGTGCCATGAACTTCGCACAACCAGCTATGAAAAAAAATCTCATTTGGTACGTTTTTTGTAATATATTGCCGAATTTGGCAAAGTATTTGGCGAAAAAAAGGAAGGCATAAAACCCTAATATGCATCTGTAGTACGGTGGCCTTCAAAAAACACAACATAGTTCAGTATAAGCTTAACTATGCTTTTTGAAAACTTCATAATTAAAATCATATTTACACAATAAAATAATAGAATGGAGACTGGTAGGATTACATCACTTGAACCATATATAAATTATTTTTTCAAGTTATTAATTTTGTTTCTGAAGGCAATGAACAAATATTAAACAAATTAAACATTTTCAATATCAATTGTTTTCTAAAAAGTTTTATTTAACTTTTTCTGCCTAATGGCATCACGAAAGGGGGAAAAATGATCGGATTTGAGCGAAAGTGGTGTATTTTTTCCCTTAAAACGTTCGAAAACGACAGAAGGAATGGTCCGATTCGAAAATTTCTTTGCCTATGCTTGTTCCGGAGATGATATGAATTTTTGTGTCAAATTTTGTGACGATCTGTGGCGTGGTTCGTTAGATTTCGCGTCCTATACAAACAAACAGAATTCGCCTTTTATGTATATAGATTGATTTTGATAGTATTTTTGTCCATGCGAAGAACGGGTATTTATTTGCTAATATTTTTTATAAAAAATCAATTTCAAAACCGTTTGTATCGAATTTAAACAATGGTAGTTAGAGAACAATTATTTTTAATTGAAGAACAAAATCTAATTGTTTAATTTTCTTTAATTTTTAACTTCTTGAACAATGAGAAATAACAATGAAAACGTTAAAAAAAATTGCATTTCAATCATTTCAGCTTGAGATCTCACGCACTAAGTTGCTATGTGTAATTCGTCTGTACATTGGTATGTTATTATTTTGTAAAATAAATTTTATATTGAAATTTTATTTCCGTTTAAATAGTTACGTTTTTTTTTTATTAATTCAGAGTAAATAAAATTTAAAAAGTAGTTCTATTTTTCTAGTTAATTCTTCCTTAGGAAGAATTTCCTATATTAATTCAGATTTTGTACAAAAAATCACAACTCTAAAAATTATTATATTTTCAAAGAATAAACCGAGACGTTTCGTATACAAATTTTATTGAGACGCGCAGTTTGCTTTGTAATGTAATGTAATGAATTCGTTTTCCGCTGCCTATTTCTAGCCTCCTATGCTATGTTTAAGCCTACTGCATTGAATTGACTTCCGTTTGTCGTGCCAAGCATATCTATTTTAAGCAAACTAAAATAATATGTTATTAAGTATTCGGACAGAATATTTAAAATTTAACTCTATATATAAAAGTGAGAAATTTTTCAAAAATTGACTTATTAGACACTAATTTGTAATTATCCTTAGAAAGAACCTAGTATTTTGTTTATGCAGCCTCGGCGTTGTGAGAAATTAAGATTTACCGCCAACCAAATAAACTATCGGTTAAACTGACAATTTATTTTGCAACTTATTCTCAGTTCTTTAACATATTTTTAACAGCCTTAATGGTAAAATTCGTCAATGAAGCATCTATCTAGAATCGAGGTGGTGTAACAAATATTTTAAACTAAAAAATTCGAAGAACAAATCACAACTCTAAAAACTGCTATATTTTTAAAGAATGTAATGTAATGAAATCGTTTTCGACTTCCTATTTATAGCCTCCCATGCTATGTTTAAGCCTACTACATTGATTTGCCTTCCGTTTGCTGTGCCAAGCATAGTAATTTTAAACAAACTAAAGGGATATGTTATTAAAACAAATTCTGATGAGTTTCAATGTTCGGACAGAATATTTAAAATTTAACTCTAAAAGTGAGAATTTTTTCAAAAAATTAACTTATCCGACACTAATTTGTTAGTATCCTTAGAAAGAAAATATTATTTTGATTATGCAACATCGGCGTTGTTGAGAAATTAAGATTTACCGCCTACTAAACTTTATAGGTAAATATTGTAATTTTTATTAAATGTCTGAAATTTCAGTTCTTGCTGCACCTTGAAATGCAGAAACTTGAATTCCAATGGAAGGTCTTGTATCTTCAATCCTGCATCTCTCACGATTTATAGGTAAATATTGTGTTTTTTTTAATAAATGTTTGAAATTTCAGTTCTTGCTGCTACAAATTTGCTAAATAATGTTAAATACTTGTTTTTTTTTAAATCTTTATGCTTTCATTTTCAGATGCTATTTTATTTCTAAATATGCGTAAAGTCCTGTGACTCTTTCTACCGATGGTGTTCGCACAAAACTTCAACCTAAAGTAAACGTCCTGAGAAGTGGTACAATTTTTCATTATTTCTTTTGATTCTTCTCTATTTTACTACTAACTCCTTTCTTGCAGCTCTCTTTTTCAGTGAGAGAGAGTCAGCGGGTCAGGGGTGGGAGGACGTTTACGCAGACAAGCCCGCATCTAACGATTAAGAGGTATATATTTAGGATTTGTTTATAAATATTTATTGGTACTCAAAAGCTGAAATTGAAAATATTACTATTTGATATTTTACTCTTTGCAGATGCACCTTGAAATGCAGAAACTTGAATTCCAATGGAAGGTCTTGTTTCTTCAATCCTGCATCTCTCACGATTTGTAGGTAAATATTGTGTTTTTTAATAAATGTTTGAAATTTCAGTTCTTGCTGCTACAAATTTGCTAAATAATGTTAAATACTTGTAATTAAAATCTTTATGTTTTCATTTTCAGATGCTATTTTATTTCTAATTATGCGTATAGTCCTGTGACTCTCTCTACCGATGGTGTTCGCACAAAACTTCAACCTAAAGTAAACGTCCTGAGAAGTGGTACAATTTTTCTTTATTTCTTTTGATTCTTCTCTATTTTACTACTAACTCCTTTCTTGCAGCTCTCTTTTTCAGTGAGAGAGAGTCGGCGGGTCAGGGGTGGGAGGACGTTTACGCAGACAAGCCCGCATCTAACGATTAAGAGGTATATATTTAGGATTTGTTTTTAAATATTTATTGGTACTCAAAAGCTGAAATTGAAAATATTACTATTTGATATTTTACTCTTTGCAGATGCACCTTGAAATGCAGAAACTTGAATTCCAATGGAAGGTCTTGTTTCTTCAATCCTGCATCTCTCACGATTTGTAGGTAAATATTGTGTTTTTTAATAAATGTTTGAAATTTCAGTTCTTGCTGCTACAAATTTGCTAAATAATATTAAATACTTGTAATTAAAATCTTTATAATTTCATTTTCAGATGCTATTTTATTTCTAATTATGCGTAAAGTCCTGTGACTCTCTCTACCGATGGTGTTCGCACAAAACTTCAACCTAAAGTAAAAGTCCTGAGAAGTGGTACAATTTTTCATTATTTCTTTTTATTCTTCTCTATTTTACTACTAACTCCTTTCTTGCAGCTCTCTTTTTCAGTGAGAGAGAGTCAGCGGGTCAGGGGTGGGAGGGCGTTTACGCAGACAAGCCCGCATCTAACGATTAAGAGGTATACGTTTAGGATTTGTTTTTAAATATTGGTATTCAAAAGTTGAAATTGAAATGTTACTATTTGATATTTTACTCTTTGCAGATGCACCTTGAAATGCAGAAACTTGAATTCCAGTGGAAGGTCTCGTTTCTTCAATCCTGCATCTCTCACGATTTATAGGTAAATATTGTGTTTTTTTAATAAATGTTTGAAATTTCAGTTCTTGCTGCTACAAATTTGCTGAATAATAATAAATACTTGTAATTAAAATCTTTATGTTTTCATTTTCAGATGCTATTTTATTTCTAAATATGCGTATAGTCCTGTGACTCTCTCTACCGATGGTGTTCGCACAAAACTTCAACCTAAAGTAAACATCCTGAGAAGTGGTATAATTTTTCATTATTTCTTTTTATTCTTCTCTATTTTACTACTAACTCCTTTCTTGCAGCTCTCTTTTTCAGTGAGAGAGAGTCAGCGGGTCAGGGGTGGGAGGACGTTTACGCAGACAAGCCCGCATCTAACGATTAAGAGGTATATATTTAGGATTTGTTTTTAAATATTTATTGGTACTCAAAAGCTGAAATTGAAAATATTACTATTTGATATTTTACTCTTTGCAGATGCACCTTGAAATGGAGAAACTTGAATTCCAATGGAAGGTCTTGTTTCTTCAATCCTGCATCTCTCACGATTTGTAGGTAAATATTGTGTTTTTTAATAAATGTTTGAAATTTCAGTTCTTGCTGCTACAAATTTGCTAAATAATGTTAAATACTTGTAATTAAAATCTTTATGTTTTCATTTTCAGATGCTATTTTATTTCTAAATATGCGTAAAGTCCTGTGACTCTCTCTACCGATGGTGTTCGCACAACACTTCAACCTAAAGTAAACGTCCTGAGAAGTGGTATAATTTTTCTTTATTTCTTTTTATTCTTCTCTATTTTACTACTAACTCCTTTCTTGCAGCTCTCTTTTTCAGTGAGAGAGAGTCAGCGGGTCAGGGGTGGGAGGACGTTTACGCAGACAAGCCAGCATTTAACGATTAAGAGGTATATATTTAGGATTTGTTTTTAAATATTTATTAGTACTCAAAAGCTGAAATTGAAAATATTACTATTTGATATTTTACTCTTTGCAGATGCACCTTGAAATGCAGAAACATGAATTCCAATGGAAGGTCTTGTTTCTTCAGCCCTGCATCTCTCACGATTTATAGGTAAATATTGTGTTTTTTAATAAATGTTTGAAATTCCAGTTCTTGCTGCTACAAATTTGCTAAATAATGTTAAATACTTGTAATTAAAACCTTTATGTTTTCATTTTCAGATGCTATTTTATTTCTAATTGTGCGTAAAGTCCTGTGACTCTCTCTACCGATGGTGTTCGCACAAAACTTCAACCTAAAGTAAACGTCCTGAGAAGTGGTATAAGTTATCATTATTTCTTTTTATTCTTCTCTATTTTACTACTAACTCCTTTCTTGCAGCTCTCTTTTTCAGTGAGAGAGAGTCAGCGGGTCAAGGGTGGGAGGACGTTTACGCAAGAGCCAGCATCTAACGATTAAGAGGTATATAATTAGGATTTGTTTTTAAATATTTATTAGTACTCAAAAGCTGAAATTGAAAATATTTCTATTTGATATTTTACTCTTTGCAGATGCACCTTGAAATGCAGAAACATGAATTCCAATGGAAGGTCTTGTTTCTTCAGCCCTGCATCTCTCACGATTTATAGGTAAATATTGTGTTTTTTAATAAATGTTTGAAATTTCAGTTCTTGCTGCTACAAATTTGCTAAATAATGTTAAATACTTGTAATTAAAATCTTTATGTTTTCATTTTCAGATGCTATTTTATTTCTAATTGTGCGTAAAGTCCTGTGACTCTCTCCACCGATGGTGTTTGCACAAAACTTCAACCTAAAGTAAACGTCCTGAGAAGTGGTATAATTTTTCATTATTTCTTTTTATTCTTCTCTATTTTACTACTAAATCCTTTCTTGCAGCTCTCTTTTTCAGTGAGAGAGAGTCAGCGGGTCAGGTTTGGGAGGACGTTTACGCAGACAAGCCCGCATCTAACGATTAAGAGGTATATATTTAGGATTTGTTTTTAAATATTTATTGGTACTCAAAAGCTGAAATTGAAAATATTATTATTTGATATTTTACTCTTTGCAGATGCACCTTGAAATGCAGAAACTTGAATTCCAATGGAAGGTCTTGTTTCTTCAATCCTGCATCTCTCACAATTTGTAGGTAAATATTGTGTTTTTTAATAAATGTTTGAAATTTCAGTTCTTGCTGCTACAAATTTGCTAAATAATGTTAAATACTTGTAATTAAAACCTTTATGTTTTCATTTTCAGATGCTATTTTATTTCTAATTATGCGTAAAGTCCTATGACTCTCTCTACCGATGGTGTTCGCACAAAACTTCAACCTAAAGTAAACGTCCTGAGAAGTGGTATAATTTTTCATTATTTCTTTTGATTCTTCTCTATTTTACTACTAACTCCTTTCTTGCAGCTCTCTTTTTCAGTGAGAGAGAGTCAGCGGGTCAGGGGTGGGAGGACGTTTACGCAGACAAGCCCGCATCTAACGATTAAGAGGTATATATTTAGGATTTGTTTATAAATATTTATTGGTACTCAAAAGCTGAAATTGAAAATATTACTATTTGATATTTTACTCCTTGCAGATGCACCTTGAAATGCAGAAACTTGAATTCCAATGGAAGGTCTTGTTTCTTCAATCCTGCATCTCTCACGATTTATAGGTAAATATTGTGTTTTTTTAATAAATGTTTGAAATTTCAGTTCTTGCTGCTACAAATTTGCTGAATAATAATAAATACTTGTAATTAAAATCTTTATGTTTTCATTTTCAGATGCTATTTTATTTCTAAATATGCGTATAGTCCTGTGACTCTCTCTACCGATGGTGTTCGCACAAAACTTCAACCTAAAGTAAACATCCTGAGAAGTGGTATAATTTTTCATTATTTCTTTTTATTCTTCTCTATTTTACTACTAACTGCTTTCTTGCAGCTCTCTTTTTCAGTGAGAGAGAGTCAGCGGGTCAGGGGTGGGAGGACGTTTACGCAGGCAAGCCCGCATCTAACGATTAAGAGGTATATATTTAGGATTTGTTTTTAAATATTTATTGGTACTCAAAAGCTGAAATTGAAAATATTACTATTTGATATTTTACTCTTTGCAGATGCACCTTGAAATGCAGAAACTTGAATTCCAGTGGAAGGTCTCGTTTCTTCAATCCTGCATCTCTCACGATTTATAGGTAAATATTGTGTTTTTTTAATAAATGTTTGAAATTTCAGTTCTTGCTGCTACAAATTTGCTGAATAATAATAAATACTTGTAATTAAAATCTTTATGTTTTCATTTTCAGATGCTATTTTATTTCTAAATATGCGTATAGTCCTGTGACTCTCTCTACCGATGGTGTTCGCACAAAACTTCAACCTAAAGTAAACGTCCTGAAAAGTGGTATAAGTTATCATTATTTCTTTTTATTCTTCTCTATTTTACTACTAACTCCTTTCTTGCAGCTCTCTTTTTCAGTGAGAGAGAGTCAGCGGGTCAAGGGTGGGAGGACGTTTACGCAAGAGCCAGCATCTAACGATTAAGAGGTATATAATTAGGATTTGTTTTTAAATATTTATTAGTACTCAAAAGCTGAAATTGAAAATATTTCTATTTGATATTTTACTCTTTGCAGATGCACCTTGAAATGCAGAAACATGAATTCCAATGGAAGGTCTTGTTTCTTCAGCCCTGCATCTCTCACGATTTATAGGTAAATATTGTGTTTTTTAATAAATGTTTGAAATTTCAGTTCTTGCTGCTACAAATTTGCTAAATAATGTTAAATACTTGTAATTAAAATCTTTATGTTTTCATTTTCAGATGCTATTTTATTTCTAATTATGCGTAAAGTCCTGTGACTCTCTCTACCGATGGTGTTCGCACAAAACTTCAACCTAAAGTAAACGTCCTGAGACGTGGTACAATTTTTCATTTTTTTTTATTCTTCTCTATTTTACTACTAACTCCTTTCTTGCAGCTCTCTTTTTCAGTGAGAGAGAGTCAGCGGGTCAGGGGTGGGAGGACGTTTACGCAGACAAGCCAGCATCTAACGATTAAGAGGTATATATTTAGGATTTGTTTTTAAATATTTATTAGTACTCAAAAGCTGAAATTGAAAATATTACTATTTGATATTTTACTCTTTGCAGATGCACCTTGAAATGCAGAAACATGAATTCCAATGGAAGGTCTTGTTTCTTCAGCCCTGCATCTCTCACGATTTATAGGTAAATATTGTGTTTTTTAATAAATGTTTGAAATTTCAGTTCTTGCTGCTACAAATTTGCTAAATAATGTTAAATACTTGTAATTAAAACCTTTATGTTTTCATTTTCAGATGCTATTTTATTTCTAATTGTGCGTAAAGTCCTGTGACTCTCTCTACCGATGGTGTTCGCACAAAACTTCAACCTAAAGTAAACGTCCTGAAAAGTGGTATAAGTTATCATTATTTCTTTTTATTCTTCTCTATTTTACTACTAACTCCTTTCTTGCAGCTCTCTTTTTCAGTGAGAGAGAGTCAGCGGGTCAAGGGTGGGAGGACGTTTACGCAAGAGCCAGCATCTAACGATTAAGAGGTATATAATTAGGATTTGTTTTTAAATATTTATTAGTACTCAAAAGCTGAAATTGAAAATATTTCTATTTGATATTTTACTCTTTGCAGATGCACCTTGAAATGCAGAAACATGAATTCCAATGGAAGGTCTTGTTTCTTCAGCCCTGCATCTCTCACGATTTATAGGTAAATATTGTGTTTTTTAATAAATGTTTGAAATTTCAGTTCTTGCTGCTACAAATTTGCTAAATAATGTTAAATACTTGTAATTAAAATCTTTATGTTTTCATTTTCAGATGCTATTTTATTTCTAATTGTGCGTAAAGTCCTGTGACTCTCTCCACCGATGGTGTTTGCACAAAACTTCAACCTAAAGTAAACGTCCTGAGAAGTGGTATAATTTTTCATTATTTCTTTTTATTCTTCTCTATTTTACTACTAAATCCTTTCTTGCAGCTCTCTTTTTCAGTGAGAGAGAGTCAGCGGGTCAGGGGTGGGAGGACGTTTACGCAGACAAGCCCGCATCTAACGATTAAGAGGTATATATTTATGATTTGTTTTTAAATATTTATTGGTACTCAAAAGCTGAAATTGAAAATATTACTATTTGATATTTTACTCTTTGCAGATGCACCTTGAAATGCAGAAACTTGAATTCCAATGGAAGGTCTTGTTTCTTCAATCCTGCATCTCTCACGATTTGTAGGTAAATATTGTGTTTTTTAATAAATGTTTGAAATTTCAGTTCTTGCTGCTACAAATTTGCTAAATAATGCTAAATACTTGTAATTAAAACCTTTATGTTTTCATTTTCAGATGCTATTTTATTTCTAATTATGCGTAAAGTCCTATGACTCTCTCTACCGATGGTGTTCGCACAAAACTTCAACCTAAAGTAAACCTCCTGAGAAGTGGTATAATTTTTCATTATTTCTTTTGATTCTTCTCTATTTTACTACTAACTCCTTTCTTGCAGCTCTCTTTTTCAGTGAGAGAGAGTCAGCGGGTCAGGGGTGGGAGGACGTTTACGCAGACAAGCCCGCATCTAACGATTAAGAGGTATATATTTAGGATTTGTTTATAAATATTTATTGGTACTCAAAAGCTGAAATTGAAAATATTACTATTTGATATTTTACTCCTTGCAGATGCACCTTGAAATGCAGAAACTTGAATTCCAATGGAAGGTCTTGTTTCTTCAATCCTGCATCTCTCACGATTTGTAGGTAAATATTGTGTTTTTTAATAAATGTTTGAAATTTCAGTTCTTGCTGCTACAAATTTGCTAAATAATGTTAAATACTTGTAATTAAAACCTTTATGTTTTCATTTTCAGATGCTATTTTATTTCTAAATATGCGTAAAGTCCTGTGACTCTCTCTACCGATGGTGTTCGCACAACACTTCAACCTAAAGTAAACGTCCTGAGAAGTGGTATAATTTTTCTTTATTTCTTTTTATTCTTCTCTATTTTACTACTAACTCCTTTCTTGCAGCTCTCTTTTTCAGTGAGAGAGAGTCAGCGGGTCAGGGGTGGGAGGACGTTTACGCAGACAAGCCAGCATCTAACGATTAAGAGGTATATATTTAGGATTTGTTTTTAAATATTTATTAGTACTCAAAAGCTGAAATTGAAAATATTACTATTTGATATTTTACTCTTTGCAGATGCACCTTGAAATGCAGAAACATGAATTCCAATGGAAGGTCTTGTTTCTTCAGCCCTGCATCTCTCACGATTTATAGGTAAATATTGTGTTTTTTAATAAATGTTTGAAATTTCAGTTCTTGCTGCTACAAATTTGCTAAATAATGTTAAATACTTGTAATTAAAACCTTTATGTTTTCATTTTCAGATGCTATTTTATTTCTAATTGTGCGTAAAGTCCTGTGACTCTCTCTACCGATGGTGTTCGCACAAAACTTCAACCTAAAGTAAACGTCCTGAGAAGTGGTATAAGTTATCATTATTTCTTATTATTCTTCTCTATTTTACTACTAACTCCTTTCTTGCAGCTCTCTTTTTCAGTGAGAGAGAGTCAGCGGGTCAAGGGTGGGAGGACGTTTACGCAAGAGCCAGCATCTAACGATTAAGAGGTATATAATTAGGATTTGTTTTTAAATATTTATTAGTACTCAAAAGCTGAAATTGAAAATATTTCTATTTGATATTTTACTCTTTGCAGATGCACCTTGAAATGCAGAAACATGAATTCCAATGGAAGGTCTTGTTTCTTCAGCCCTGCATCTCTCACGATTTATAGGTAAATATTGTGTTTTTTAATAAATGTTTGAAATTTCAGTTCTTGCTGCTACAAATTTGCTAAATAATGTTAAATACTTGTAATTAAAATCTTTATGTTTTCATTTTCAGATGCTATTTTATTTCTAATTGTGCGTAAAGTCCTGTGACTCTCTCCACCGATGGTGTTTGCACAAAACTTCAACCTAAAGTAAACGTCCTGAGAAGTGGTATAATTTTTCATTATTTCTTTTCATTCTTCTCTATTTTACTACTAAATCCTTTCTTGCAGCTCTCTTTTTCAGTGAGAGAGAGTCGGCGGGTCAGGGGTGGGAGGACGTTTACGCAGACAAGCCCGCATCTAACGATTAAGAGGTATATATTTAGGATTTGTTTTTAAATATTTATTGGTACTCAAAAGCTGAAATTGAAAATATTACTATTTGATATTTTACTCTTCGCAGATGCACCTTGAAATGCAGAAACTTGAATTCCAATGGAAGGTCTTGTTTCTTCAATCCTGCATCTCTCACGATTTGTAGGTAAATATTGTGTTTTTTAATAAATGTTTGAAATTTCAGTTCTTGCTGCTACAAATTTGCTAAATAATGCTAAATACTTGTAATTAAAACCTTTATGTTTTCATTTTCAGATGCTATTTTATTTCTAATTATGCGTAAAGTCCTATGACTCTCTCTACCGATGGTGTTCGCACAAAACTTCAACCTAAAGTAAACGTCCTGAGAAGTGGTATAATTTTTCATTATTTCTTTTGATTCTTCTCTATTTTACTACTAACTCCTTTTTTGCAGCTCTCTTTTTCAGTGAGAGAGAGTCAGCGGGTCAGGGGTGGGAGGACGTTTACGCAGACAAGCCCGCATCTAACGATTAAGAGGTATATATTTAGGATTTGTTTATAAATATTTATTGGTACTCAAAAGCTGAAATTGAAAATATTACTATTTGATATTTTACTCCTTGCAGATGCACCTTGAAATGCAGAAACTTGAATTCCAATGGAAGGTCTTGTTTCTTCAATCCTGCATCTCTCACGATTTATAGGTAAATATTGTGTTTTTTTAATAAATGTTTGAAATTTCAGTTCTTGCTGCTACAAATTTGCTAAATAATGTTAAATACTTGTAATTAAAATCTTTATGTTTTCATTTTCAGATGCTATTTTATTTCTAAATATGCGTAAAGTCCTGTGACTCTCTCTACCGATGGTGTTCGCACAACACTTCAACCTAAAGTAAACGTCCTGAGAAGTGGTATAATTTTTCTTTATTTCTTTTGATTCTTCTCTATTTTACTACTAACTCCTTTCTTGCAGCTCTCTTTTTCAGTGAGAGAGAGTCAGCGGGTCAGGGATGGGAGGACGTTTACGCAGACAAGCCCGCATCTAACGATTAAGAGGTATATATTTAGGATTTGTTTTTAAATATTTATTGGTACTCAAAAGCTGAAATTGAAAATATTACTATTTGATATTTTACTCTTTGCAGATGCACCTTGAAATGCAGAAACTTGAATTCCAATGGAAGGTCTTGTTTCTTCAATCCTGCATCTCTCACGATTTGTAGGTAAATATTGTGTTTTTTAATAAATGTTTGAAATTTCAGTTCTTGCTGCTACAAATTTGCTAAATAATGTTAAATACTTGTAATTAAAACCTTTATGTTTTCATTTTCAGATGCTATTTTATTTCTAATTATGCGTAAAGTCCTATAACTCTCTCTACCGATGGTGTTCGCACAAAACTTCAACCTAAAGTAAACGTCCTGAGAAGTGGTATAATTTTTCATTATTTCTTTTTATTCTTCTCCTTTTTACTACTAACTCCTTTCTTGCAGCTCTCTTTTTCAGTGAGAGAGAGTCAGCGGGTCAGGGGTGGGAGGACGTTTACGCAGACAAGCCCGCATCTAACGATTAAGAGGTATATATTTAGGATTTGTTTTTAAATATTTATTGGTACTCAAAAGCTGAAATTGAAAATATTACTATTTGATATTTTACTCTTTGCAGATGCACCTTGAAATGCAGAAACTTGAATTCCAATGGAAGGTCTTGTTTCTTCAACCCTGCATCTCTCACGATTTGTAGGTAAATATTGTGTTTTTTAATAAATGTTTGAAATTTCAGTTCTTGCTGCTACAAATTTGCTAAATAATGTTAAATACTTGTAATTAAAACCTTTATGTTTTCATTTTCAGATGCTATTTTATTTCTAATTATGCGTAAAGTCCTATGACTCTCTCTACCGATGGTGTTCGCACAAAACTTCAACCTAAAGTAAACGTCCTGAGAAGTGGTATAATTTTTCATTATTTCTTTTTATTCTTCTCTATTTTACTACTAACTCCTTTCTTGCAGCTCTCTTTTTCAGTGAGAGAGAGTCAGCGGGTCAGGGGTGGGAGGACGTTTACGCAGACAAGCCCGCATCTAACGATTAAGAGGTATATATTTAGGATTTGTTTTTAAATATTTATTGGTACTCAAAAGCTGAAATTGAAAATATTACTTTTTGATATTTTACTCTTTGCAGATGCACCTTGAAATGCAGAAACTTGAATTCCAATGGAAGGTCTTGTTTCTTCAATCCTGCATCTCTCACGATTTATAGGTGAATATTGTGTTTTTTAATAAATGTTTGAAATTTCAGTTCTTGCTGCTACAAATTTGCTAAATAATGTTAAATACTTGTAATTAAAACCTTTATGTTTTCATTTTCAGATGCTATTTTATTTCTAATTATGCGTAAAGTCCTGTGACTCTCTCTACCGATGGTGTTCGCACAAAACTTCAACCTAAAGTAAACGTCCTGAGAAGTGGTATAATTTTTCAATATTTCTTTTTATTCTTCTCTATTTTACTACTAAATATTTTCTTGCAGCTCTCTTTTTCAGTGAGAGAGAGTCAGCGGGTCAGGGGTGGGATGACGTTTACGCAGACATGCCCGCATCTAACGATTAAGAGGTATATATTTAGGATTTGTTTTTAAATATTTATTGGTTCTCAAAAGCTGAAATTGAAAATATTACTTTTTGATATTTTACTCTTTGCAGATGCACCTTGAAATGCAGAAACTTGAATTCCAATTTAAGGTCTTGTTTCTTCAATCCTTCATCTGTCACGATTTATAGGTAAATATTGTGTTTTTTAATAAATGTTTGAAATGTCAGTTCTTGCTGCTACAAATTTGCTAAATAATGTTAAATACTTGTAATTAAAACCTTTATGTTTTCATTTTCAGATGCTATTTTATTTCTAATTATGCGTAAAGTCCTATGACTCTCTCTACCGATGGTGTTCGCACAAAACTTCAACCTAAAGTAGACGTCCTGAGAAGTGGTATAATTTTTCAATATTTCTTTTTATTCTTCTCTATTTTACTACTAACTCCTTTCTTGCAGCTCTCTTTTTCAGTGAGAGAGAGTCAGCGTGTCAGGGATGGGAGGACGTTTACGCAGACATGCCCGCATCTAACGATTAAGTGGTATATATTTAGGATTTGTTTTTAAATATTTATTGGTACTCAAAAGCTGAAATTGAAAATATTACTATTTGATATTTTACTCTTTGCAGATGCACCTTGAAATGCAGAAACATGAATTCCAAAGGAAGGTCTTGTTTTTTCAGGACTGGTGACCAGCATATGAAGATCTATGCATTAACTGTATTTTTAAGAAAGTCATATGCATTAACTGTATTTTTAAGAAAATCCAGTAGCACGATGGACATAAAACTGTATAAAAAATATGGAATTCCATTTTAATATTTGCAAACAAAAGAATAAGTTTTGATGATAATTGAAATTTGAAACGATATTATTATGAATTATATTCCTTTACTTCATAACTGAAATTTCAAACATTTATTAAAAATTACAATATTTACCTATAAATCGTGAGAAATACAGGATTGAAGAAACAAGACCTTCCATTGGAATTCAAGTTTCTACATTTCAAGGTGCATCTACAAAGACTAAAATATCAAATAGTAATATTCCAATTTCAACTTTTGAATACCAATAAATATTTAAAAACAAATCCTAAATATATACCTCTTAATCGTTAGATGCGGGCATGTCTGCGTAAACGTCCTCCCACCCCTGACCCGCTGACTCTCTCTCTCACTGAAAAAGAGAGCTGCAAGAAAATAGTTAGTAGTAAAATAGAGAAGAATAAAAAGAAATATTGAAAAAATTATACCACTTCTCAGGACGTTTACTTTAGGTTGAAGT
This sequence comes from Hylyphantes graminicola, assembly GCA_023701765.1. Taxonomy (NCBI): domain Eukaryota; kingdom Metazoa; phylum Arthropoda; class Arachnida; order Araneae; family Linyphiidae; genus Hylyphantes; species Hylyphantes graminicola. The sequence continues at coordinate 30,968,796 of CM043114.1, read as the reverse complement.
TTTGTGCGAACACCATCGGTAGAGAGAGTCATAGGACTTTACGCATAATTAGAAATAAAATAGCATCTGAAAATGAAAACATAAAGGTTTTAATTACAAGTATTTAACATTATTTAGCAAATTTGTAGCAGCAAGAACTGAAATTTCAAACATTTATTAAAAAACACAATATTTACCTATAAATCGTGAGAGATGCAGGATTGAAGAAACAAGACCTTAAATTGGAATTCAAGTTTCTGCATTTCAAGGTGCATCTGCAAAGAGTAAAATATCAAAAAGTAATATTTTCAATTTCAGCTTTTGAGTACCAATAAATATTTAAAAACAAATCTTAAATATATACCTCTTAATCGTTAGATGCGGGCTTGTCTGCGTAAACGTCCTCCCACCCCTGACCCGCTGACTCTCTCTCACTGAAAAAGAGAGCTGCAAGAAAGGAGTTAGTAGTAAAATAGAGAAGAATAAAAAGAAATAATGAAAAATTATACCACTTCTCAGGACGTTTACTTTAGGTTGAAGTTTTGTGCGAACACCATCGGTAGAGAGAGTCATAGGACTTTACGCATAATTAGAAATAAAATAGCATCTGAAATATTTATTGGTATTCAAAAGTTGAAATTGGAATATTACTATTTGATATTTTAGTCTTTGTAGATGCACCTTGAAATGTAGAAACTTGAATTCCAATGGAAGGTCTTGTTTCTTCAATCCTGTATTTCTCACGATTTATAGGTAAATATTGTAATTTTTAATAAATGTTTGAAATTTCAGTTATGAAGTTATATGTTTTCATTTTCAGATGCTATTTTGTTTCTAATTATCCGTAAAGTCCTATGACTCTCTCTACCGATGGTGTTCGCACAAAACTTCAACCTAAAGTAAACGTCCTGAGAAGTGGTATAATTTTTCATTATTTCTTTTTATTCTTCTCTATTTTACTACTAACTCCTTTCTTGCAGCTCTCTTTTTCAGTGAGAGAGAGTCAGCGGGTCAGGGGTGGGAGGACGTTTACGCAGACAAGCCCGCATCTAACGATTAAGAGGTATATATTTAAGATTTGTTTTTAAATATATATTGGTACTCAAAAGCTGAAATTGAAAATATTACTTTTTGATATTTTACTCTTTGCAGATGCACCTTGAAATGCAGAAACTTGAATTCCAATTTAAGGTCTTGTTTCTTCAATCCTGCATCTCTCACGATTTATAGGTAAATATTGTGTTTTTTAATAAATGTTTGAAATTTCAGTTCTTGCTGCTTAGGTCTTGTTTCTTCAATCCTGTATTTCTCACGATTTATAGGTAAATATTGTAATTTTTAATAAATGTTTGAAATTTCAGTTATGAAGTAAAGGAAGATAATTCATAATAATATCGTTTCAAATTTCAATTATCATCAAAACTTATTCTTTTGTTTGCAAATATTAAAATGGAATTCCATATTTTTTATACAGTTTTATGTCCATCGTGCTACTGGATTTTCTTAAAAATACAGTTAATGCATATGACTTTCTTAAAAATACAGTTAATGCATAGATCTTCATATGCTGGTCACCAGTCCTCTAGAAACTATCTCGGTTTCCTCTTCTCTTAACTGTTCTTCTGGTTTGTTGTAGGGTTTCATCCTGAGGACGTGGACGACATCTTTGATATTACGCCTTTTTCTATCTTTTTCTAAGCTTTCGACTTCATAGTTAACATCGGAAATTCGTCTCGTTATTTTGTATGGTCCGAAGTAGCGCCTCAATAGCTTCTCCGATAGTCCAACTTTTCTAAATGGTGTGTAAACCCAGACTAAGTCCCCAATGGCATAGGACACATGTCTGTGCTTAGTGTCGTATCGTCGTTTATCGGAAGTTTGGGCGTTGCGTATGTGGAGTTTGGCTAGCTGCCTGGCTTCTTCGGCTCTTGTGACAAGTTGTTGAAAGTATTTGTAATCATGACCATCATTATTGTGAGGCAGAATGACGTCGAGGGGAGTCATAATATCTCGCCCATGTACTAGAAAGAAGGGGCTGAACCCTGTCGTGTCTTGCTTGGCAGAATTTTAGGCAAATGTTACGAAGGGGAGAATGGTATCCCAGTTTCTTTGTTCGACATCAACATACATGGATAACATATCGGCGAGTGTTTTGTTAAACCTTTCAGTCAGCCCATTGGTTTGTGGGTGATAAGCCGTCGTAAGTAGGTGAGAAGTTTGGCACAATTGATTGATATCCTTCACAAGGTTGGACAAAAAGGATCGTCCCCGATCGCTAATCAGTTTCCTTGGTGCACCATGCTTCAGAATGACTTCTTCGACAATAAACTTGGCAACTTCTGTCGCTTCAGCCGTTGGCAAGGCTTTAGTCACCGTAAATCTTGTTAGATAATCCGTGCAAACGATTATCCATCGGTTTCCACTTTGGCTGACTGGGAAACGTCCAAGGAGATCGATGCCAATCTTAGCAAAGGGAAGATCAGGGGGTTCAATAGGATGAAGTTGTCCTGAAGGTAACTGGGGTGGTGTTTTGCGTCTCTGGCAGTCTCTACAGTGTGACACATATCGACGAGTGCTGCCATACAACCCTGGCCAATAGTATTTCCGTCTTATTCTGTCGTAGGTCTTGGCAAATCCCAAGTGACCGGCGGTAGGTGCGTCATGAAGACTTTTCAAGATATCGCCACGAAGTTGTTTTGGCACTACTAAAAGACATGGTTGTTCCATCGGGTCAAAATTTCTCTTGTATAACACACCATCCTTTAGGAGAAAATTTTGGTATTCTTCACCCCTTTTAAGAATTTTAATTATAGACTTTAGCCTCTTGTCTTTCAACTGTTCCTTTTTATAGTCAGTGATAGTTGCAAGGAATGGTATATCGTCAATGGCCTCAACGGATGACTCTGCAAGAGGTTTCCTTGATAAAGAATCGGCGTCGGAATGTTTGGGACCACTTTTGTAAACAATCTCGATGTCATACTCTTGCAGCCTCAATGCCCATCGTGCAAGTCGGCCTGATGGATCCTTAACGTTGGCAAGCCAGCATAAAGAATGGTGATCCGTCACTACAGTAAATGGTCTTCCAAAGACATACGGACGGAATTTACTAATCGCCCAGATAACTGCTAAGCACTCCTTTTCTGTAGTAGAATAGTTCTTTTCAGCTGGCGTTAGAGATCTTGAGGCATAGGCTATTGGTCTTTCTGTACCGTTCTGTTCTTGAACTAGGACTGCACCGATGCCGTAGCCACTGGCATCCGAATGTATAAGGGTCTTTGCATGTGGCAAAAAGTGTCCCAACACAGGATCTCCAGTCAGTAACTTCTTAAGAGTTGTGAACGACATCGATTGCGATAGGTTCCATGAAAATTTTACATCCTTCTTGAGCAAATCATGTAAGGGCTTAGCGACATCTGCAAAGTTTCTTATGAAGCGCCGATAATACGAACAGAGCCCTAAAAAGGAGCGAACGTCTGCCACATTCTGGGGAATTGGAAATTTTTCAACTGCTACCACCTTTTCCGGATCAGGATAAATTCCATGTGCGTCTACCAAGTGTCCTAATATTGTCAATTTCTTTTTACCAAAACAGCATTTCTTCGAATTTAATGTCAGTCCCGCGTCCTGGATGCATCTTAATACTTTTCTCAGTCTCTGCTTATGTTCTCGGAAATCGGGTGCATACACAATAACGTCGTCAAGATAACAAAGGCAGATATTCCATTTAAGGCCTCGTAGAACTGTGTCCATCATGCGTTCAAATGTAGCTGGCGCATTGCATAACCCAAAAGGCATGACCTTGAACTCAAATAGACCATCCGGAGTTACAAAGGCCGTCTTTTCCCGGTCTTTATCATCCACTTCTATTTGCCAATATTCTGACTTCAGGTCCATCAAAGAAAATATTCGTGCTCCGGCAAGGCAGTCCAAAGCATCATCAATTCGTGGTAGGGGGTAAACGTCTTTTTTGGTCACTCTGTTTAATCTACGATAGTCGAAGCAAAATCGCCATTCTCCATTCTTCTTTTTCACAAGTACGACTGGAGAAGACCACGGACTTTCTGATTGTTGTATCACGTCCGCTTTAAGCATCTTGCGTACTTCGTCCTCAATTACATGCAGCTCAGCTGGGGATATTCGATAAGGTCTTTGCTTGATTGGGGGACTATCACCGGTGTTGATCTTGTGTTTTACGTTAGTGCATCCCGATTTCTTCACTGTTTGGTTGAAGTCGAAAATGTCATTAAATTCTTCCAGCATTTGCAGAAGAGCGTCCTTTTCGACCGGGGTTAGACCATCATCAAGAATTTCTTTTAATTTTTCCCGAGTAACACGCTGCCTAGAGTGGTGTCCCTTAACCATTTTTTGGTCCTCATCATTCAGGCAACAAATTGCATTGTCGGCGTCATCTATACTAGCAATACTAGCTATGTTCATTCCTTTTGGTATCATTTGATCTCGTCGGGAGAAATTTGTTACCCAAACTTTACAATGACTATTTTCGACGTCGATAAGTGAGGCCGGTATGGAGAGTTCTTTTTCACCCATAAGAATTTTGTTACCATAAATCAGTGCTTTATCTGCGTCTTTCATGCTTGGACTAACAGCACATATCTGTTTTGCTGTATTTCCGTTAATGATGTAGTCTTTAGCCGCGAATAAGGAAACATGGGATTGCTTTGATGCTGCATCTTCTGGAAGTATCTCCGCTAGTTGAATTTCCTCCTTCCCACAATCAATGACTGCATCAGTTGCACGGAAAAAGTCCCATCCCAGAATCATTTGATGACTGCATTTGGGAAACACTAAAAATTCAAAGGCACCTAAGGTTCCGTTCAAGCTGACTTTTAATACACATCGTCCCGTGGCTGCAACCGGTGTGTCGTCCGCAGTTTTAAGTACAGGTCCTTTCTCAGAAAACATAGGAGTGTTGAGCTGTCGTCGCAATTCTTCAGATATAACGGAATAGTCTGCTCCCGAATCGATGAGGGCTTTCACTTACTGTCCATTTACGTTGACAAATATAATATTCTTTTTCAGTTTACTCTTAACATACATTGGAGGGTTTTCGTCGAAAGCAGCCTCACCTCCTGCACAGGTCGCCTGGCTTAGTTTTCCTCATCGGATCGGCGGGGAGAACGGCTGGGACGGCGTACTGGCGATTGTGACTGTCTTCGATTGGACGGACGGCGAGGATACGGGGAACTGCTTCTGTAATAGGATGGTGCATGATAGGAATTGTCGTCGTAACTGTGAATGGATTCTGTATCAAAATCTTGTCTATTATGTGGTGTGCGTGCAGCTCTTGCAGTAGAAAACACTTGACGTCTTTCTCGGCAATACCTCAAAACGTGTCCCGGGCGTCCGCAATGGTAGCAAAGAGGAACGTTATCATTAGTTCTCCATACGTCTGTCTTTCTAGGCGGTACGGCTTCCATTCTTGTAGGTCTTCTTGTCTGGGGCCTGCTAGAAGGTAAGCGTCTTGGGGGTATAGCAGCACTCTTTCTTCGAGACGTCACTGTGAATGGTGCCAAGGCTTCCATAACTTCTTCCCGCACTAAGGAAGCAACGTCAATATTGGTATCGGGATCGCAATATTGATTCTGATGAATTTCAGGCAGGACTTTTTGAATTTCTTCTCGGACGATTTGGCGAACCATGGATTTATTGTCGTTGAAGTCCTCAACAGCTCCGGAACTAATGGTGGCGATGTTTGACAGTCTTTGGTACCTTGGTTTTGCGATGCGTCCTCGTCGCAAGCTTTCAATTTGACGGCATTTCTTTACCAATGCTTCTGCTGAATCGTACTCCTGAACCAGCAGTATCTGGTACAGATCTTCACTTATCCCTTTCATTAAATGGGATATTTTTCCTTCTTCCGACATCGAGCTATCAACTTTTCGGCACAATGCAAGTACGTCCTGAATGTAGGCCTCGGATGTTTCGCCAACTTGCTGCGCTCTGGTTTGTAAGAGTCTTTCGGCGTGACGTTTGGCTTCATCACTCCGACTGAAGGTGTTGTTAAGATTATCGCCAAAAAGCCTTCCAGTTAGTAAAGAGGTTTTCATTGTTATCAAACCACTGGCGGGCGGTGTCGGCAAGGTAAAACACAACATTCGCTAGGCGCATCTGTTCATCCCAGTGGTTAAAAGAGGCAATACGCTCAAAGTCTTTCAGCCAAGCTGAAGCGTCTTGTTGGTCATGTCCAGAGAAGAGAACGGGGTTCCTGGGCAGCTGGTACGTCAGGATAGGAACTGTATTTGGATTCCAACTTGTAGATGATTGTTCTTCTTTCTCTGTTGGCTTCTGTTCATCTTTGGCAGCCATCTTTTTCGAAATCCTTGTCGGGTTCGGTAGCGGTCCGAATTCGGGGGATAATCCTTGTAGCCGAAGGCTTCGGCGTAGCTCTGCCGTAGTAGAGGCTTACGTACCCAGCGTTTCCACCAAACTGTCGCGTAGACGAGGGGGGAAAATACGGTAACTGGTGTAATTAGTTGTATACAAGAAACGACAAGTCAGCTATATCTCAGCTCGAGACTTTTTAATAATCCAACTGGATGATTACATTCCTTTATGTTAGTAATTTTCCTATTTCGATCATAGAGTTTCGGACTATTGTCTTTGGTTGTTGCTTTGTAGGTACGAACTGGACCTATTCACTTACCTTACACAAGATTCATTGTCAAGAAGAAAATGCTAGATGCAAATTAGAAGAAAAATGTAAAAGTATATATTCTGTGATATTTTCTGGAAAGTTTGTTCTCTGTTCTCTGTTCAACGATGTTGATGTTCTTTAATAAATGATTTTTTCCACGTTAGACTTTGATAGCTTTATTGCTTCCACTGAGCATGATTTTTCTAATTAAAATCACCCAACAAGGGTTATGGGCCTAGTTTAGCCCAACCCGAAATTAATTTATAAAGCTAATATATTTTAAATTAATTAAAAGTCTAAAACGTGGTTAGTATGTCTGGAAGTCTAGAGACGGTAACTTTTCCCAAACTGGGAGACTTCAACTATTCGTCGTGGAAGCACGATATGAAGTTAATACTGATGGACAGAAACCTGTGGGAGTTCGTGACTGGAAAAGCCGTACCATATCCTGAAACAGCACAAGAACGAGACAAGCGAGATTATTCTTGGAGACAACAGCGGGCATATTCTACAATAGTTCAAGGAGTAGAAAGAAAGTACCAGACACTGTTGGTTGATACTGAAGATGCGAAAGAGGCATGGGACATATTGAAGGCCAATTTTGAACCAACTTCACGTGCTCGTTTGGCGGGACTTATTGATGACTTTTTTGACCTTCGCTTCGACCCGAATAGTGAAACCATTGGAATATTCGTGAAACGAGTAACAGAGAAGCAGTTGCAAGTCAAAGAAGCTGGATTTGCCATTCCTGATTTACTGATGTGTTTTCAACTAATAAGAAGACTTCCGCCTGACTACGACAACATCGTGCAGCTCTTGTATCGTCTAGAAGATAAAGAGTTTACCGTGAAGGAAATATCGGGACAGCTCATTACCGAGTCCGGAAGGATAGACTTGAAGAAGAAAGATGCTGGGCTGGAAGAGATGCCAATAGGGGACGCCTACTCAACAAAGTTTCGAAGAAAGAAGAGGCAAGTGAAAAAGAATGAAAGCAGTGGAACCGGTCTGGACCAACCAAGAAGACGACAGGGGAACGAAACCGGCAAGGAAGTGTCAAGAATGGGGCCGTCGAGATTAAGCTGTACATACTGTTCCAAGGCTGGACACACCGAAGAAAGGTGCTTCAAGAAAAAGAATCAACAAAAGGAAGATGCTTGGTGTAGTGAAGTTTCATCGTCGAATGACAACCCAATCGCCATGGCAGCAACTACATCCAAAAACCTTGGAGAATTTCTTGTGGATACAGCTGCAACATCCCATTTCTGCAGTCACCAAGACTGGTTCGTGAATCTCAAGAGAGTGACTCCTCAAAATGTGCTGGTTGGAGACAGAGGCAGTACGTCTAAGGTGCTTGGAGTTGGAGATGTAAAGTTCATAATTAAAGACGACAGAGGTAATGTAGCTATAAGCTTAAAAACGTGATGTATGCTCCAAACATGAGGAAAAATTTGATTGGAGGGGCAAACATTGATTTAGCTGGTTATCACGGAGAATTTGGTAATAGTAAAATGATTATATATGATAAAGATAAGAAATATTTTTGTTGTGCACCTCTTGTAAATAAGCTTTATGTTCTAAGAGGATATCCAGATAAAACTAAAGGTTTTGCAGCACTAACTTTAAATTCGGAATTAGTACACCGAAGATTTTGTCACATTAACATGCCCTTAATTGAAAGTATGAGTAGAAATAATTGTATAAAGGGAATAGAGAATCTTGATTGTGCTAATGTTAATTGTGAAGTGTGTAAAATTTCTAAATCTACTAGAATATCTTTTAAAAAGGACTATGTACATAAACGTTCATCGGATAAAGTCTTAAATCGTGTATTTATGGATCTGTGGGGACCCGCCCCAGTAACTTCTTTAGGGGGAAGTAAATATTTTCTCTCTGTAATTGACGACTACTCTCGAAAAGTCGAAGTTTTTTTAGTCAAATCAAAAAGTGAAGTTTTTGAATGCTTTAAAAAGTATTTAGCAAAATCAGAGAGGGAAACGGGATCAAAAATTAAATGCATTCGCACGGATTGTGCGCTAGATTTTTGTCATTCCGAGTTTGAGAAATATTTGGCAGATTTGGGTATTAAACATGAAAGAACGTCGGTTTACACGCCAGAACAACCCGGTGTAGCAGAAGTTTTTAATCGTATGGCTGTGAACTGCATCAGATCTATGCTGCAAGATAGCGGGTTGAAACCAAACTTTTGGGCAGAAGCTCTTTTGGCGTATGTTCATACTAAAAACCGATGCGAGCATAAGCTCACTGAAGGTCTTACCCCAAACGAAATATGGACGGGATACAAACCCTCGGTTAAACATTTTAGAATTTTCGGATCCCTTGCATACGTGCATGTTCCTAAAGTGCAAAGGAATAAATTGCAGCCACGGGCTAAGGTGGGTATACTAGTTGGCTATGCCTTAAAAACCAAAGGGTATCGTGTATATATTCCCAAAGATAGAAAGATTGTTGAAACGGTACATGTTCGTATAGACGAATCTAAAATCGGAGTAAAATCATTATTTGGTGTTGATCGCTCTCATGATTATGCAACCTATTATTTGGATAAGTATAATGAGGATTTTTCGGAAACTAACGAAACTGGGTTACAGTCTATTGATTTATCAAAGTGGGTAAGGACTGAAAACCCCAGAAATCTTAGTGATCGGATAGACGTGTATTATTTTCCTCCCGAATCCAACGAACGACTTAGGTCGTTAAAAGATGTCAAAAAGTATTGTAAGAAAAATAAACTTGTATTTGAACCTAATAAATTTTCTTTTAAGCCTCAAGATGCAGATGTAAGTGGTCAATCTATTAACCAGACGTGTCTTTCATCCAATGATTGGGATTACATGGACGAATGTGCAGACATTTTTCAACACGAGAGCTATAATGTTGAATTGCCTAAATCTTTTAATGATACTCAAATTAGCTCTGACAAGTTGAAGTGGGATTTAGCAATGTCTGAAGAAATAAAGATGATGGAGGAAAGACAGGTATGGTTACTAGTAGATCCACCTAGTAATGCAAATGTTATAGGAAGCAAGTGGGTGTATAATATAAAATGTGATGAAAATAATAAGCCCAAAAAGTACAAAGCAAGGCTTGTTGCACAGGGTTTTGCACAAAAGCCTGGAATAAATTTCTATGATGTTTTTTCACCAACTGTTAATTTCTCAATTGTAAAGTTGTTAATGATTTTGTTAGTGACTATTCTAAATTGGTGTCATTTTCAAATTGACGTAAAATCAGCATATCTCTATGGGACTTTAAAGGAACCCGTCTACATGAAACAGCCAATTGGGTTTGTAGAAAAAGGAGCTGAACAAAAGGTTTGCTTATTGCAAAAGGCAATATACGGGCTGCATCAAAGCGGTCGAGAATGGAATATAGAGTTGGATAAAATTTTGAGGGATTTAAACTTTGAGAAATTACTTTGGTGTAATTGTGTATATAAATCAAAAGATGTTATTTTAGTGGTCTATGTAGATGATGTGGTGTTATTTTGTAGGTCTAAAAATTTAGTACAAGAAGTTATTAATCAAATTAAAACCAAAATTGACATTACAGAACTGGGACCAATTAAATTTCCTTTGGGTGTTAATTTTGAAACTATAAATGATTCTATTTTTGTTCATCAAAGAACCTATATTGAAAAATTAGAATCTAGGTTTAAAAAGATTCCCAAAACTTTTGTAAAATTACCTTTCAAAATTGGATGTAATCTACCACCAAAAATCAAGGAAGAGGAAATAATTGAAAACGATCTTATGCGTGAATTTCCATATCGTTCCTTGATAGGTTGTTTGTCATTTTTAGGAAGTAGGACTAGACCCGACATTTCTTTTGCCGTAAATGTCATGGCACAGTTCTGTAATGGGTATACCTACCAACACTGGACATTTTTGGTAGATATTTTGAATTACGTATTTCAGACTAAGGAATATAAAATCAATTTGTCAAAACCTAGTAATAATATTCTGTGTTCTTACTCAGATGCAAACTGGGGTTGTAACCTCACGAATAGACATTCAAGTAGTGGTTACATAATAACGCTTTTTGGAATACCTTTTGTCTGGAAAACGTCGAAGCAAAAATGTATAGCTTTAAGTAGTATGGAATCTGAATTCATTTCTTTAACAGAAAGTGTTAAAGAGTTACTTTGGTATTATAGAATAATTTGTGAATTAAATGTTTATCAAGTAGATAAGCCAGTTCAATATTGTGACAACCAGGCCACGATTTATTTTTCGAGGAATAATCATGAAAGTGTTAAAACTGAACACATAGATATTAAATATCAATTTATTCGAAAATTAATTGAAGATAATCTTTTTGAATTGAAGTATGTATCCTCGAGGAATAATAAAGCGGACTTTTTGACTAAACCTTTATTGTTTGTAAAGTTTCAGGAAATTGTAAAAGTAATTTTTGATGTTTAAACTATTTTCTTTACAGAAACTCATTGATGATCGATGGGGCCGTGTGTTAGTAATTTTCCTATTTCGATCATAGAGTTTCGGACTATTGTCTTTGGTTGTTGCTTTGTAGGTACGAACTGGACCTATTCACTTACCTAGCACAAGATTCATTGTCAAGAAGAAAATGCTAGATGCAAATTAGAAGAAAAATGTAAAAGTATATATTCTGTGATATTTTCTGGAAAGTTTGTTCTCTGTTCTCTGTTCAACGATGTTGATGTTCTTTAATAAATGATTTTTTCCACGTTAGACTTTGATAGCTTTATTGCTTCCACTGAGCATGATTTTTCTAATTAAAATCACCCAACACTTTATATAGAGCGGTAGAACCTTCTGGCCTAGAAGGTTCTAGAAATTAACTAATTTACATAAATAGAGAAATAAAGAGAAACAATTCAAATTAAGACATAATGAAATTATAAATTTATAAGCCATGCCTGGGATCGATCCCACAATCTTCTGGTTTGCGGTATCGTTCTTTACCACTAAGCAATGGATTCCTATCGGTTCAAGTCTTACTTCGCTACAAAATCAACAAAGCAGTGCAATTACCGACATCAAAGATTGCATTAACAAATTTACTTTTAGATGTGCTTAATGTTCATTTCTGTAAGGATATTTGCCACAGATGCCATCGTATTGCCAGAGATGCCATCTCTCGCACTGGTTGTCAACCCTGCTATGCCAAATGTGGCAACCTGACAAATGAACGGGGACAGGAAACGGAGAGTCAGTCCGTCTGGACATTCTAATAAGACAAATAAGACTGACATATCCCCTAAACCAATGGCAGCCCTCACGGAGCAGAGGAAATTTGCATGTCTGACCCTCTGACCCCCCAACGGACGAATAGGAGAGAGAGGGGGAGAGCCCAACAAGAGAGTCCCCGATAAAGATGGGGGATGCTTGACTCTCATCTCTGAAGTAAGAAAACGTAACACTGATCTGGAAAAAACCCCGCCGGTACAACGATGTTAATTCACTAGAGCTCCCTTTCCGGCGCGGTTCTCATCATCGCTGCCCCCTACGCCTGAGCCCACCGGATCCCTCCGAAGGCTAGTCCGGCCTTCCTGGTTTGCTTCATCAATCGTCCTGAACCGGCAGCTCCCCATCCTCTCTTCAGCACAACGCCTCCCCTCTCGTCGAGATGTTACTTTGCGGACGACGCAAAGAACCCAGGTACAACTCACCCCTCTTACTGCATACCATTCGATATTAATATTAACCCATGGGTCCTCTCGCTAATTAAATTGGATAATAATAATTATTGTAATGCGATAACTCAAGGATTCCAATAAATAAATGATGCCTTTTATACGTCTGGATGTCTGTATATAAAACCTACTAACCACTAGACGACGATCTGGCAATATTGTAATAGGGAAGAATTTTCGGATTACATAAGTCACTCTAAATAACGGTTTTAGAGGAAAATATATCAAGAATTAAAAAATACTACCCTTCAAGAGTATTGGTTCAATTTAAAGCAGTAAATTTCAGGATGCCTTTTAAAATACATAATTTCACCGTTTGTTTTATGTATAAAACAACATTATCCATATATAAAACATTTCGTATTTTTATTTTGCTCAAAACAAAACGTTACCACAAAAATTCAAAATATGTTTCTTTCCCGCGTGGCACTGAACCAACATAAATTTCACCAAACTTATATTTTTATTGTATTGAAATCCATGTAGCTTACTTTGTGTCACAAAGGTATGAAGTCCAGACATATTTAGTCTTGATGTACGACAAGAGTTACACAACCATCTGGTAAATTAGATTTGTTCGATGCGTGATAAAGAAATACGAAACTGAATCTTGTTTTCAGTTAAGTTTTGACCAGACATTTTCGACAACAATGCAGCAGAGTCTTAAGGAAGCAAAAATATGTATAATCTCATGATTTCTTGTTCTTTTGATAGTATTATTAAAGTTTTATCCTTTTGTCGTGGCATGCCTCATATACAGTGTAGGACAAATAAAAATGTAAACTATTTATTTAATATTTTTAAACGTTACATTGTAATAAAGCACTTGCCTGAAATGCATGAGAAACTAGTGATTGCTGGAAATAGTTAAACATAGTTAACATCTTAGTTCTCTCTCTATATTCAGCTTAAGTAAAGAGTTGTTGAAAATTGACACTATCCTGTGTATTGTTCTAACGGAACAATTTTAATCATCACGTAAAAAACAAAACATTCTAAAATACGTAAAAAATACATTTAATAGATATATTGATGGACTTTTTAAAAAAAGTATAACAAAATCCTAAAAAGTAGTTCTATACTGTGAAATGCAGAACTATTTCCCCTATTTTTTAGATATTAAAGTGTCTAGCCTATTACTACCTTAACACGATAATTAAAGTATATTTTTAGTAAAAAATAGGTACGCAAGCGAATACAGACATATTTTGAGCTATTGTTTTATGCAAACCAAATGCTAACTACAAAAGATATAGAGAAAACGCTTAACTGACTTAAACTGGAATTTGCAAGTAAAATTTTCATATTAAAATACAGTAGAAACACAACTCTAAATTGTTCTCTAAGATTATTTTAACCCTTAGCACCACATTTTAAGTGTGACCTTGGATTCTGAAAATTTGTATTTCAAAAAGCTTTTTTCCATTGAGCAAGTTACTTGTAAACGTTCGTTTCCGCTGAACTACTTACAATTTAAAAACACAAATTTAAAATATCATTATAGCCCATAATACAAAAATAAATACCAGACACGCTTACCCAATTCCCATTTCGTTACCAGGTATAAAACTTAATAATCTGCAGATGTTACTTCATAAACTAAAACTTATTTTACTTTTTAGTGTCTCAGTTCAAGAATATTTTACATTTATGAAAGAAATCCTATTTCACAAGTGCCAAGTTATCAACACCTTGAAAGAAACTACAAAACAAGAAAGAAAATCTAGACACCATCTGGTGTAAAGTAAATAAATCAATAGAAAAAAGCATTGTTCAGAATCCTACCGATCCACGAAACCGACTTGAGTGCGGAAACCGATCAAAAGAGAACCTTTTAAAAAAAAGAAAAAGAGTTGACGTTTTTCAGCACTAAAAAGGTACACAAGGAGTTTTTTTTTCACCCAAATGGAATAAGAATGCATTTGAAAAATGACTCACTTAATAAAAAATCGTTGAATGCATTTGCAATGTTGTTTCACTACAGTTTTGTGCATCAGAGCGAGAGGGGTATATTCTAATTATATGTCTCCACTATTCAAATTTTTATGTTCATACCCACATCAGAATATCTAAAAGTTTTAGTTAGTTTTAAAATGCTAGCATATAAATATTTTACTCAATAAAGGAGTAGTTATGGTATATTAATGTTAGTGAATACTGTAAGTATTGTACGGATAGCGTAAAAAATACGCTAGAGGTTTACGTGTAGATAGTACCTTTTCGAAATTTAGACAACCATAATTGTGACAGGACTCTTTTAATAATTGTCTTGCGAAATTCTGAATTTGTTTTTCACTAAAAAATAAATTTTTAGTTCCCAATAATGTGTGTTAAGGCAGAGTTTGTATTGTATTTATTTGTTTGAGTTTATAAAACTGAAAATACAGATATTCAGAGATATACCTCTCTTGCTCAATGGCACTGATTTGATTCGCTTTTTTAAGCATATCCGGATTTTATCCTTCAAATAAAATGTTAACGATGTTTTTTTTTCTCCTGAAAACTCTTAAATAAAAGATTCAATTCAAAAAACTAAAAAAAAAATTGATTCATATACTTGATTTCATCCAATGCATGGATTTATTTCTTATTTTTATGCATGTTTTATAATGGCGTTTTTATTATGTGTTTGAACAGAATCCATTAACTAAATAAAAGGTTAACGACTATACAAAAAAAAGTAATTTTGGTTTTGCTGCAACTCTTACAAAATGCACTTTGTAAGTATAAAAGCCTTTGTCCACTCAATAAAGGTAATGGAAATATATTTTTTACTTCACGATGATGTCAAATATAAAAACACTTAAATTATCTGGACTTTTATATGAAAACTTCCTAAGCTTTAAGTTAATAATAATTGGTTTATACAACTGTTCATAATTTTCTTTTGTTATTTACAATCGATCCAATTGCTTAAACATGTTTTTAAACAAATAAAAAGTCTTTAATTGATTGTTGCCTCAAATAACTGGTTCATTTAGAAAAAATATAAACCTGCAAATAAGACATCCTTTGAGTTTCCTAAACGCTACTGAATAGGGTCAATGCTTAATGAAAAAATGTTCAGTAAAAGTCTCTTTACTACCAACGAATATTTAAAGTTTTTAATCTCAAAGTAAATTTACATAAAACTCTGGTTCAACTTAGACATAATAAAATACATTAACCGTATATTTTTTCCATTCAGCTTTCTCTCTTTTCAACAACAATTGCTCCAACGATAGGTTGTGTTCCAGGAGAAAATCAGGTTATGTTTAACCCTTTCAGTCCCAGTGATGCCATTTGGCATCATCACTTTCAATATTTTTTTCAAAATGTCTATGTCCCGCTATGACGTCCAAACACACATCATTCGATTCTTCACACTTTGTTCTATCAGACAAAATTTTACTTTAATCTCAATAGAAGTCAGAACTACTATTTTTTTTATTTAGAAAATAGTCAACAAGCGTTTTTCTCCTGATTTTTGATAAGTTCACTTCAGTTCCACATATTTAAAACACAATTAAAACAATTTCGGTTGAAATAATTACTAAATTTTTTTTAATAATATGGTCAGATACCTTAAAATATATATATCGAAGCGTTTTTAGGTTATATATATTTTTTTATTTTGTTGTTTTCTACAGTTAGAGAATTTTGGCATTGTTTCAAAAACCAAATAAAAAATTTAAATAGATTTCTTTTCTTATGGAATTCGTATATTTGACCTAAAATAAGCTTATTTTGTAAATATCAGATGTTTCTGTAGTGTAGTAAATTTTTGGGACTGAAAGGGTTAATATAACATTTATTTCCGTCTGCTGTAAAGGTTAGACTTAAAATTTACATTAGGACCTAAAACAAAATGCTATTCATATTCCACCGTGTCTTATAGTAAGGAAATATAAATTGGTTAAATCATAGTGAATAGATGAATCTACGACTTTCAATAATTGAAAAAAATAATATTAAATCCTTCTTTAACATAATCTCTTTAAATTTTTAATTATCCTAATATCAAGTCCCTTAAAGCAAGCATAGCTTTTAGAAGGTGATTTTTCATCCGCAGCTGCTTTACAAATCAATATCAGGGTACAAACCTTTTCACTTCCTGTTCTAAAACGTGTGAAATAATTAGAAACCCGAACCAGCGCGTTAATTAAAATCAACGGTTTAGAGAGGTAAAATGATTTAGGCGTGAACCTTGTTAAAAAGTGTGTGATTTAAACAGGACACTGATAGTTTTGTCATTACCTCGTTTATCGCCTTTAATCTTTTTGAATTTCAGTGGTAGGGGTAGGTACATATTTGTACCAGCTTGTGTGCTTGATAAGAGACCCACTTATATCAAGTCTTAGTCAAGTAAGACAGACACAGGAATAATTTTTACTGTCACAGAGAAAGGAAGTGCACCCAGGGTGAAAGCAGGAATCGAACCCGTACACGTTACATCACGCAGACTGCTGGCGTAATGGTTGTTGAATTGCTATATTTGAGGATTATTTCTGAATTAAAAAAATAAAACCCACCAAATACTATATATTATAACTTTGCTAAGTGTCCCTAGGGCAGTACATGCATTTGAACAAAAATAGCGTAGATTCTTGTTGTTTTTGTTATTTAAATAAAATGGAGCCTTCAGGTAGGGTACAGATTGTTTTAATCCTTTATCAATTCCACTTTTATAAAATGTTGAGAAAATGCAACACTTTTATAAGGTGACAAAAATATTACAACTCATTTTGTTTTTCTTTACGACGTTTCACTTTTAAATTGAAGTGTATAGGAAGCAGAATATTCTTGATTGAATAAATAAACAATGTAAGGCAACAAGATTACAAAATGTTATAAGTCACAAAAAAAACCAAAAACTATATTTAATAGCAACAACATTCCTTTTTTTAAAAAAAAATGTCGTTTACCGTAAAGAAAAATTAAATTTATCAACTATTTTATACATACTGTTAAAGAATGTCTAAAATTTATTAAGTCATTAAAACATTTTATTTGATACTTTTGAATACGAAAGTAGAGAGGAAGAGTCAGCTTTTTACAGTAGTTTTACAAATTTGTGTGGCGGCATAAAATCCAACTATTAGAACAAATTTGTAAAGTAAAATTGCGATTGATATTGTCAACTCTTTCGTGCTTAAAATAAGCCATTCAACTTGATATTACTTTTTTCCATCGAAACTTTTTAACAGCTAAAGAGTGAACATTTTATGAAAAAAGCTTAATTACTTAACAAAGTGCAAAATACAAAATCATTTAATCTATAGTTAATGTAGCTAGTCACGGAGTCACGGTAAAACAATAGTTAGGTAGATATTATCATAGATAATGCGACTCATTAATGACAGCTCTGATATTGATTTATATTGATATATCCATTGGACATACAAAAGTAGTATAAAAAATAGTAAGGAAGTATAAAAGTAGTGTGGACTTAGTCCACACAACTTTTATAGGCTTAGAAATGGAAACTTTTATAAAAGCTCCATCGACGTCCATCGCCACTTTCATATCCCAAACATACAAGAGTGATATGTTACTACATACAAGTAATATATGTCAAATAATTCAGTATTATTGAAATTAGAAGACATTGAAAATCTAAAAAAAAACGAATTCGCAGTAAATGATTTATTACAACAAAAACTTCTTGATTTTATACTCATTAAAAATATAAGAATAATATTTTCGTAGGAATTAAGTCACAATTGCCACTAACCAACGAGAACCATTATATTTTTAGCTGTTTTTTTTTAAACCATAATTATGCATGGGATGTGCAACGCTTATCATGTAACATGGCGATTGTTTATATTCTTAATCTAAAAGTGATGCCACAGTCGTTCCATTGAGTTCTACTAAATACGTGTGTGTAAAAGCACGTTTCACAGCCGCCTCGGTGGCTGAATGGTTAGTGTACTAGCCTTTGGAGCTGCTGAGGTCGGGTTCGAATCCCGGTCAGGCATGGATGTTTGTGACCGTCAATAAATGTTGTTATTTGTCTATGTGTTATTCATTTCTTTGTGACTGTAAAAATTTCTTTCTGTGTCTGTCCCACTTGACGAAAGCTTATAAGCGGTTCTCTGAACAAGCACACAAGCTGGAATATATATGTATCATACCATACCATACCATACCATACCATAGCACGTTTCAGAGAAAGTCTAAAAAGTTTACTTAGGCTGCGGAACTAATTTAATGTGTTCTCGAAGTCTTTTTATGAAAAAAATATTGTCTAATGAATACCGTTGGTCACTTTTTCAAGCTTGTCTGAAGATTTTAATTTCGAATAAGCTCTAAAAATCGGCTTCTTCAGTTAAATTGTTTAAGTAGTCTTATCATTATGAAAAAATTGCAATAGATTTTGTTTGAAAAAATTACCAAAATAAATATTTTAAATATAGTTATTTTTTCAGGTAAATAATCTTTCATTTGCCACTTTTATAATAAATTTCTAAGTTGTCCATATTCTTATAATAAAGTGTAAGTAATAAAAGTTTTTTTTTTTTTTTTCAATTTAATATACCCCTTTAAAGGTCTTTCATATTTTTATAAAACGAGTAAAGTTTTAAAGTAGGCTTCATAAAAACCAGGCCAATAAATAACAAAAAAATATAAATAGAATAACAGCCTTTTACTTCTTCGTATTTTTTATCACATTTATAAAAATGAAAATTTAATAAGATGAAGATATACTGAAGAAATTGAAAAAAACATTTTTACTAGTTCCAACAGTTAATTTAATTGTAACCCTAAGGGATTTCTGAAGTAATTGGTTTATGTTCTATAAATGTGAACTTTTAGGAATAAGAAATGAAGTAAATAGCAAGTAAATCCCTGATATTACAAGTGAGCAAATGGTATCAATAAAATATTTCATCGTGCGTTAAAAATTATAATAAAAGGGTATGAATTATTATTTGTAATTTTAGTGTGATTATGTGTTGAGTGACGTGATAAGTTCTATAACTATATAATATTTTAAATACAGGATTATTTTGTAATTTACAATAACGAATATCAGTTGAAAATTATTAAAGGCTCTTTTTTGATCCAGATGGACAAAGAAACAGTTAAGTGGAAGTTTTTACTCTGTGTGTTTTATGTAATTTCAAAAATAAGTAAAACTGTTTTGTGGATTATAGTTTCGGTATACAGTAGCAAAATATTCAATTTTTAGAATTTTTTTTTTTTGTACTTATGAGACTTAAAATCAAATAAGTAAAAAATATAATTTAGTACAAGTCTAATTAACTTACTTTATGATGAACTGCTTAATTATAATTTTTGTGGAGTTGTAATTCGCAACAAACTGCACATTACAATTTTTAATAATTATGATTATTGTTATATGTTTTGACAATTTGTAATTGTACAAGTTATTATATTT
The DNA here is from genome assembly GCA_023701765.1 of Hylyphantes graminicola. Lineage (NCBI taxonomy): Eukaryota > Metazoa > Arthropoda > Arachnida > Araneae > Linyphiidae > Hylyphantes > Hylyphantes graminicola. The sequence goes on along the minus strand of CM043114.1, from coordinate 30,949,083 downwards.
TGTATTGAATTGAAATATAAATATACATTTTATGGTGGATTTAAATGTTATTTTTTGACGGATTTAAATGATATTTTTTGATGAATTATAATTTAACAGCATTTGTTACGATATAAATTATTATAATTTGTTTATATGTTTAAATAACCGAACTTGAAGAAATACTTTCCGACAACTCGTAAAAAAGGAAATTTATTCTTTACAAACATCATTAATGAAGTATCGTTTTAATTAGCCAAATGGTTCATAATTATGAAAATACATGCATACTGTTAACAATTCAGAACTTGGTTTCACCCGCAAAGCCGTTGCAGCTACTAGAATTCAATTATTTTGGTTTAACCTAGAGTAAAATTTTTTCTAATAATGTAAAGTTTACTATCTTGTAGTTGGACTTGTGTTTAAAAAAATACATACACTGTTGAACTTTTAATGTTCTACAAATATTGTTTTCTACAAATTATTGTTTTCTCAAGTAACCAAATATATATTTAATTCCTAAACTTCAACTAAAAAAATACTGATGGTGAAGACTGACTGTAAATGATTTCAATAAAAAATATTTCATTTTAAAATTATAAAATAATATTAAAATACGTATATTTATTTTATAAAAAGTTAGTTCTATACATGTTAATTATAAACTATACGAAATAAAAATCAGATTACCCGATTTCTTTCAAGATTTAATCAAAATTTATCATACAATCCCAATCACTTGAATGGCGCTGAAAATTGTAATGGAAAAATAAAAGTTTTAGATACACGTGGGGAAAGTAAACTCTTTTGTTTTGAAAGAATTTGACGAACTCCATTAAATATTAAACTTCGTTGAACTTCTTTTGTTTGAAATGAAATGCCAGGAAATTAATTCAAACTTCTGAAATATCAAATATTAATTTCCCCGACACAATACTTTTGCCTTCAAGCAGTTTACATAGGCAGAGGAAGTCACATTTCAATCATCTGAGTCCTATAGCCAGGCTTAAGATTTGATATAATATTTAAGATGGAATAAGGGAGTTTAATTAAAGTTGCGTGAAATACATGCAGAATTTATCTGTTAACTTAAAAACGCATGTATTTTTTTCTAACGAGTTTTATTTATAGTTTCGTAAATTCCCTATATATTATAAATAAGTCATGTTTTTTTAGAGAAATGGACAATAAACTGTAATTTTCTTGGATTAAACAACAATTATAAGTTAGTTCTACTAATAAGCATAGGTTTTTTAACATTTTTGTTAACTAAGATTTTTGTTTCCGCGTAATGTGTGATAGGGATATTATTATCAATTTTATAGTTGAATGGCAGCTAGGGCCGTTTTATTAGCGAAAGGGTTAATTACTAATACACAACTGTGGTTGCAAATTGCGACGCCCGTCACTAATAAATCTAATTTGACTGTAATTCACCATAACCCTAACTAATACGTAATGCCAAATTCCAAATCATACGAAGAATGATTATAAAAATAATTCTGAACTGCTTTCAATTCTTAAAAAAAAAATCACAAGACCATAGAATTTTTAAAAAAAATCTCGCACTACTATTTCTTTTACATTCATACCGTAAAAAATTTTAATTGTTAACTACCTAAATATTTTAAACTACCAAAATAAATTAAATATTAAAAAATCAAATACAATTTTTCTTTAAACACTGATATTTCGTTTTATTTTTGATATATTTGAGTGATTCTTGTAAAAAAAAAACTAACAATTTACATACACTTGTCAACAAACCTATCAAAATATATTAATGCATTAAAGCCATCACAAGTAAATCATCAAATGCTCAACCCATTCAAACTACCAATAAAACGAAAATCTTTGAGTCAATTTCGTGGATTTGATCTTTCTTTAGGTACGAATACCGTCGATATGATTTGTTTACAAACGGGTCCCAAGAGAAAGTCATGAAAACGACAACGTAGGTAAACAAATACATAATGACATGGAACGTTAAAAGCAATCGGGCAACATTCGATGGTACCCAGGGACTTCATTTGTGCTCGATAAAGAGATTTATATAATATTTCTACTAGGTTGAATTTATGTTCAAAATGGTTTTAGCTTAAGCCATGGATGAGAAGTTTAAAATATGTTTAAAGAATCTAAGGAAACATATTAGACTTGATTTTAACCCGTGTATAGACATGTGTCATAATTTTAACATTTACTTCAGAGATTAGTTATAAGTTAAACACAGAAAAATGTATTCGCTGTGCATTTTTATTTGCTATTTGTTCTCCTTTATCTCATTAGGAATACCGTGTATCTTCAAATATCTTCTACACACAGCTAGAAATTTATTTTAAATGTACGGTTTCATAACCAGCCGCACGCTCTTTTCATATAATTAACCATACAATTTACTATTAAGGTAACTTTTTACACTAACGGCTTTGGAACAGTTAACTTTTGCATTTATAGTAAAATAACTGTAAATACAAACTAAATGGTATTCTAACTATTGCTTAGATCTATGGTTAAAAAAACGTAAATGGCCAAACGTAATTTCAAGCGGCATAGTATTCAAGTGCCGTCGAGAACAACCGTGATTACATCGATTTTCATTTTGTTATTACTTGTAATTATTTTTTTTTTCAAGATAAAATTTACTATTGATAAAATAAAGTATTTTATTACTCTTAAACACTTCCAATTAATTTAGATTATCTATGTAAGACATTGACATTAAGTTAACATCGTGTATCAGAAAAAGAAATGAAAAATATTTCTATGTAATGTGAATTTACCGAACCTTTAGGGATAAATTAATTTTCCCATAAAAATCAAACAATGTGACGTAAACAAACACAGAGGAATTTATTGACATTTCTTGAATTTTTGAGTTTGAAAAGGGTTTAACTGTCATTTGATTGTTTAAAAGTACTTAAAAAAAGTTTAACACAATTCATAATAATTTTCTTGTATATATGATTGTTCCGAACGTGATAATAAGACATAACCGTATCACCTATCCTTTTTTCTCAGTTTAAAATTCAATTATTTACAGCAAAAAAAGACTCTAAATTTTAACATAAAAATTTACTTTGCCTAAATATTTGTTGCAGGAAAAAACAGAAATATAATGGATTATTTTATATTTTTATTCTGTGCTTGAGAAAAACAACACACACGTTTATATAAATAGGAATAGGAAGCATTCTGCTTTATAACTAAGATACTAAGTAAAAAATATATTTTTCCCATGTACTGGTGTAACATTGTGAAAAAACTGCGGTTAATAAAAAAGCTGAAGTAATTTACTAGTGAATTGGCCAAAAGCACATTCAACAATTCAATTTATGAAGGAAACAACTTAGATTTTTCAGTAATTTGTACCAACAAATGCACTGTTTGCGCCAATAGTTTGCACCAATAATCTACGTTTTACTTTGTTTCTTCTCTTATTTCATGCGCATAGTTAAAGATATTTTTTTTAATTCAACTAACTATTTCCCTGGCACTACAGTCCATGCTGCACCATGACCTCTCTAACAATGACACTCAAAAGTCCCCTGTCTCTGGTCTTCGCTTTCCAGTTCTTAATTTTCATGGCCTTTAGATCTCTTCCCACTTCATCTATCCATCTTTTTATATGTATTCCTCTTCTTCTCTCTTCCTGACATTGTCCCTTGAAACCCCCTTTAAGTTCAACTTATCACGTGCATAAAAATATTTTAAAATACTTTTTTTTTACTAAAATCATATATTTTTATCTTTATTTTATCTGAACCATCTTTGTTTTAACAACTATTAACAACTTTTACACATAAAGTAACGTATTTGTTTATTCTGCTATAAACTAAATCATATGTGAACTTAATACGAGTTACATGCTTGTAAAAGCAACCTTTTGAACAGTCTTGGCAAATGAAAGAAATGACCTGCAGGTATTTAAAGAGCCAAATTCTTACTTCCTCTTCAGAGAAAAATTCCTGAATGTAAAAGGGTTAAATATGTTTGAATACGATGATTTTATTAGCATTAGGAAACTCCGGTTTGTTTTGAGGAATTTTTAAACTATTGGGTGAAAAGAAGTTTTGGTACTAAATTAGATTCCATTATTTTAATCAAAGATCACAGGCTTAGATTAATGTATGTTTCTGATTCTCTAACAAGTACACTTGTAGCAAACTATTTTCCGTGATTTCTACTTGATATATATGGAAGCAAGAAATTATAAAACTGTTTTAAACTAATATTGGAAGATATTATATTCTACTGCGTGGCACCACAGCGATATTATGAAAGAGCACATTGTCATTGATGACTTGTAATAAATCTTAATATTTGAATATGCCAATCGTCATATTTTTTTAAACATAAAAGCAACTTCCATTTTACAGATCATTAATGGGGTAATGGATAGTTTTTGCAATACCGTAATGTTCTTAGAACATATTGTAAAATAATTCAAACAAACACTTTATTATTATAAAACAAACATTACAATAATAATTTTTTCGTCACAAGAGGGTTAAAAAACACTCGAATATGTGACTAATTAATTATAATTATAAATAAGTGAAAGACACAGTACAAGTTAACAAACCTACACAAAGAATAATAAATTTTAATACAAAATTATAAACAAAAAGAAAAAATTGTGCCAATGCTAATGCTAGATAATCAAAAGAATTCTTTAATTAAAAAAGCAAGTTAAATTTTAAAAATGAAGTATTGCGTGAAATAGGCGAAAAACAGGGTAAATTAAAAAAATAATAAGCTCTGTTGGTTTGAACTATAGTATAAATATATTTAAATATGTACTTAGAGTTTGAACTTTTTGCAGTCTAAACTAACTTGAACTAATGCTTGTCTAAACTTTGGACTTACCTTAAGTACATTTTTTGCCCACTCTATTCCTTTTTATTTCAAAATATTCATGAACCTTTTTTTAAAAAATCTTTTTTTTTCTAGCTATCATAAATCATAATCACTTGTCAAATTTTTTTAATAGCTGGTGGTTAGAAACGTGAAATACTAAATAATAAAAGACATGCTTACAAGACAAATTTTGTTTTGAGAAATCGCAGACGGGAAAGTTTTGAGATAAGAATAGTTTTAAAGTCCCTGTTTTTTCTTACTCTAACATGCGAACTTCTTCGCTTTACAACCTAGCATTTTTTTTCTGATGTTGTCCGTTCACCAGTAATTCTACAGACCATAAAGTTTTCATTACCATAAAGTTTTCTTTAAAAATATATTCAAATATAATTTTTTCTAATGTTCTAGCATTTCATTATTAAAAACTTTCTGCCTTAGCACAGTGTTTAGACAATTTTTATTGGGATAGGACAATATACACTGCTCAAAACAATTGTTAACCGTTTCAATTTTTTCAACCTTTTATTTTTTATTACGATTATTTAAAATTTGAGAAATAGATTCATTATGCATCCAGAATGGAATGGTAAAAAACAAGGGGAAAATCATATTTTTTAACTAAAATTCGAGGTGAAAAAATTGGAATCGATCAAAACTTTTGAATGAAATATAACACTATCTATTTCAAAACTTTATGCAATAAAAAAAATTAAAATCAATTTCAAAACATCTAAGAATGCAATTGTGAAGAATTGAAGGGTTCTTGTTTTATAAAATTGTTTCAGAGTGAATTTTATTTACCATGGTTATTATCATGTTTTTATTTAATTAAAACAAGCATTATTTAATTCTTTAAAAGACCTAATAATTATATCTAACGTTAAATAAGGGAGAGCTTAACGTAGTGAAAGAAAAAACGCAAGCGGATGATCTCGCAAGCATCTGCTTGCGAGATGGGGTGAAAGGGTTTAAAACACGTTGCTGTTTAAACCTAGTACAATCCTTAATTGTTTTGAGCAGTGTACTAGGCTATGAAAGGATATGGGAATGATACCGATTTTATTTTGTCAAGCTACAGAGTTATAATTAAATTCTCAAAAATGAGTGCTACGGTGCTCTCATTTCATTGTGGAAACACTATTCTCAAAAACAAATACGCATATATTTCAATTTTGAAATCATTCAAGTTTTTTTAAATTTTAGTTTACTTTGTCCATTGCGACTCGCCACACAAAAAGATAAAGTGAATTATAAATGAAATACTGTTCGTAAAATTGAGATCCCTTTTTAAGTGTATATTAGACTGTTGAAAAAGTATCCAATATTTGATACCAATAATTTCGATTCTTTTGAAAATCTTGTGATTTTTCCACCGGAATTGACCTTAATTCGGTCAGCACCAGATCCAATGTGTATTTTAAATTTGATTTTTTTTTTTTTTTTGCATGCTAAAAAACTTATCAACATCTATATACAACTGATTCGCTTTGCAGACAGAAATAAATCCCAAAATAATTGACAAAAACAATCAATGCATCAACCAAATACCATTGGCTTTGCTAATATATACAAAGCTGAATGATACATGATTACAATTATCCATAATACGACACATTAATTGGGATTGTATTTAGTTGAAATGTATCCATTAAATGATGCAGTGGCACATCCCGCTTCATCTAAATGGTTAATCTGACGTTACATATTAATGGACATGAATAGCTGCTGTGTGAATACAATGAATGACATTTATTAGTAGTATTTGTGAAGGAAAATTCTTAAGTACAGGTCATTTTAAGCACTAAAAATGAATTTTATAGCTATACCATTTGTATGTACATTAAGATAAAACATAGAATAAATTTATATTTAAGTACTTCACTTTGCATTAATACGAAACAGGATAATTTTGTTAAATATTGATGTTTTTTGGCGAAAATAAGTGGACAAATGACGACTTAAGTGGACAAATTATATAATTTGAAATTCGAATGTTCTTTAAAAGGACTTATCTTTAATATAAATAAAAGAAATTTAATTTTCTTAACACTTTGGGAATCATTGGCTGAGGAGCCCAGTCGGTTAAGCACTCGCTTAGCATGCGGAACGTCCCAGGTTTGGGTGCGGGCATCGCCAAAATAGCTGCCGACCCATAAACGGCCCGTGCAGCCAAAAATGTCCGACGAATAAAACCCCGTGTTAGGGAGTGCACGTTAAATATCCTTCAAAGTCCGAACGCTGCGTACGATGTCGCCCTTAACCCGGCAGCACTCGCCTGGGGTCTAATGGACCCCAGATAGATTAATTACACTTCTAGATCTGAAACTCTGATTGGATTACCAGTATACGGATTTTCTATATTAATATTGACTTAGACACTATCTCCTCCAATTGTGTCTAAGAGAACTAATGTAATGGTTGACGCGGCTGAATTTTTCTAGCCTCCTTTAGGAGCTTTAGCACAGTCAATTGCGCCTCGTAATATAGAACCTTGGTCAAGAGACAAGTTCCTTTTTTTTCTAAAAAGAATGGAATCATAAAACAAAACTAGTTTCATGACCAAGGTTTTAAATTACGAGGCATAGCCAATTATGGCTAATTACGGCCAACACATCCAATTACGCCTCATAATTTAGAACCCTGGTCAAGTGACGAGTTTGTTTTTTATGATTCTATTTTTTTCCTTCTTGATTAGTCCCTTCCCCCTTCTTGATTGGTAAGTGTCTCAAAGTTTTTTTGCCTTTGGATTATTCATTCAAGCTACAGACCACTCCGAATTAGCGAGCGTTATTTTATAACCACCCTGTACATTTCGAAGAAACAGTAGATTTGAAAATCGGAAAGTTCAATTATGCCAATCACAAATCAATCATTGATAGTGTATAGTTCCGTTCGACACTTCGGGGGCGCTAGGCATCAGATTGAGTTCTCGGTTTAGAAGATTCTTAGTCTATGATAAGTTAGCGCGAGTGCTGCCGGGTTGACGGTTGCGTTGGGTATCTATTCAGGTGTTGGCTCGTCGCTTGACTGTGGATCGAAAATACGACGCCCGTCGCCAATAGCCCTCGTGTAGCTCTAGGGCGACGCTAATTCAAACCTAACCTAACCTTTGGGAATCATTATGGATTGGAAAAATAATTCCATTAACTAAAAGTGGTGGTTTAACTAATGTGGAAAACCGTGTGCATCTTTAGTATAAATATATTTTGAATTAAAACTTCAAATATAGCACAAAACCAAATTATCTCTTTAACCGAATTATATATTTAAAAACTTTAACAACTTAAAGCAACATTTTTTATATTCAAGTTCTTCCTATTTACGTAGTATTATTTTTATCATTACGCCAAAATTCTGATACCATTTCCATCCACTAACGCTTTCAAAATTTTAAATACACATGATCGAGCTTTTATGCAAATTTCTTAAGCAATTGATCCTTCACATGCACGAACCTACTTACCAACTGATTTCTCTGCTCACAAAAGTGACAATAAATCGACATTGGATTTCACTCCCGTAATACCCCATCTCCATAAAACCAATAACCAGCAGACCCTTAAACTATTCCAAAAGCACCATTCAATAGCCGACTGCAAACTTACCTAAACACAGCCATTCAGCCATCCGAATACCTATGGAAGCCGGGTAACGGCGCTTCGTAATACCGATCACAATCTGTGGAATCTCATTGATTTAGTAAAAGCCTTTCCTGTTGGGATAGGCGCCATTCGTTGATAAATACGACTGACACCTTTCGTCTTAATACCCTAGCGCGTTCCAAATTAATGGTGCTACGTATCGTCTGGACAGATCTATCGTCTGAATAGGGGTAGTCTGGCAACACTGATTGGAGATGTCGCATATTATGTTGGGATAATCACTTATGAAAGTTTAAAGTATCAAAGTGTATGTAAGTTTAGATTAGTTGAGATATTACAATCAACATTGTTAAGGGGCAGGCTTATTGTATGTAGATTTTGTGTGTAGTATCTACTTACTTGGATTTGTATAGCCATTTATGTATGCAAGCTAGAATAATAAGTTCAATTTACGCGAATTTAAATGACACTTTTATTTTAAGTTGAATAGCTCTGTACAACTTTTGAAAAACTAGGACCACATAGGGTCTTCAGTAGCAGATATTTATCCGCTAACAAGCCGAGTTTCAGGATCTCTGTAGTAATACCTAGTCCGAGATATTCAAAGATATGTTTTGGTGTGAGTTGAGTCTCTGGGCAGTTCTTGCAGTAATAATAAGGCCTCGTCCCTCCCGGAAGAATTTTCATTCCTTTCTAATGTTCGGTTCTGAGTCGGGCAAATGTGGTTTTTGTGTCTCTAGGGAGGTCGAAGTCTGTTATCAAAGGTTTCCTTGGCGATTGTTTTAGAAGTCTGCATCTGGTCACTGCTCATGAGTGATGGTACAACTGTGATGGTGAAGAAGGTTTGTCAAGGTTTTGCGCTTCTTTGGCCAGGACGTCTGCACACTTATTCCCCTCGATGCATACATGAAACTAAATGAAAACTATTGCCTGTATGAAAACTAAAACAAGAAAGTTATTCCGCTACTAAAAAAGTTTCTGCGTCTTTGTATTCAAAAGTTATGAATCTTTTAAAGTAGTTCTCAACGAAACCGTTGTGTTTAAAGCAGTATGTTTGTTTTTTCCTGCTTCAGTTAAACAATTTTTAGATTTTGGAAAAAAAAACCTTGATAAGTGGTTCAACCAAACACAATGTCGCAATTTCTCATTAATGACCTAAAAATATGTATCAGAAATATAAAATGAAAAGACTCAACAACTTTAAGTTGAAAATTAATTCAAAATACTAAAAAAAGGGTTTCCATTACATGTAAAATGCAATTGAAGGCGTATATCAATAATGTACTATTGCAAAGTACTACTATTGGAAAAAGAGCAGAATTGGCAGGAACAATGCCAGAAACCAGCCAAAATGCACGGAAACCGAATCGCAGACAATGAACTCAATCGCATGACTATTTGCACTTATTCAAATTTCCCCCAGGAGCAGGTATACATTTGAGGGATAGTGAGTGTGACGTCAATAGGACGATCTTCTTGTTAGCGAAGGGAAAAAAACAGTACAAACCAGTTTTTCTAAAGAAGAGGTTTTAATTGTAAAATAATGTGGTTTTTAACTGTTAAAACAACAGGTTTTTTTTGCATTTCACAAGATACAAAATCATACTCCAAATAGAAATCATTACTTTTCAAAAATAAAATGCAATGAAAAAAAAATTCTGGTGATTCCCCCTTCCCCTAGTAAAAAATCGATTCGCCACCACAAGTTTTTGTTAGGATTTAAGCTGCTTTTAAAATCGGGAGGCATCCAGTATTCGCAACAATATAATAGTATATACAAGATTAACTTAAGTAAAATGGACAAGAAAATATTTAAACATTTTTACAATAGATTTGGCATCGCTTCAACATTAACGGCAAACCCTATATTACTAAAGATACATTTGTAAGGAAGAAGCATTGCTATATTCTATATTTCCAAACCTTAATACAAAAAATATATTTGTCAAAGCGTAGAAATCACGCAATACCTTCAATGGAATTCTTTCTAAAGAGTACATTTCCCAATTTTTCGACTTATGGGAATACTTGACATTCCTTAGCTATGATACATTTAGATAAATATAATCTTGCAAATAATAGTAGCATTTCCATTGTCATTTGAAAGTAATCGATCTTAATGTGAGATTCCCATCGAGAATTCCGTGTAGAAGTAAAAAGATAATCATTCGATCGTTAGAGTATCACATAACTTAAATATTTGTTTGTGGTAATTGAAAAGAATGAGATCGTAAACCCTCTAGGTTTAGTAAATTTTTACGTAAGGAAATATTATATTATTAACGTCTTTGGAATTTGCTTAATGGAAATACGGAATTTATTCATTATAATGCACATAAAGGAATATGTTTAGGCTTTATTTATTTTTACATTTTAATAAAGGTTATAGGATTCCATTAGATTTATTTGAACTAAAAAAATATTGTTTGTAGATTGTATAAATCCAATGAAATATTGCGGTGACTACAAAATACGTGAACATTTTCTTGTACGGTAACATTTAATTAACCTTGATAAATGTGTAGACAAAAGAATAAACAGAAAAACTACGAAATATTTAATAATTATTTTTATTCAATGTATATATTTTTAATAAAGTTATTTGGATACATTTTACTATCTGGTAGTTATACATTTTATTATCTTGGATGCATTTTATTATCTTCAAAGTAGATTGAAAATGATTCTTCTTCAAAATTGCATCGTAATGGTTAAGCGTTAAAGTTCAATAAATACTGAATATTTTTGTTTTTTATTTCACAAAAAATTAATTATTTGATTAGTATAGGAATTAAAACAGTTTTACAAAAAAAATTTGTCTGGAAATAAAATCTTCCGTAGAAAAATATAAATTGCAAAAGAAAATTCAATTGTAATGTTATAATTGACTAGTTATCATGAATATCAAATGCTTTAGTTCTTATCTATTTAAATTCAACCTGTTTTATTATTATGTGTTCTTTCAGTCTCAAATAATTTTTACACAATTTAATAAAAAAAATAATTTAAATTAGCTTTTTTTAACATGCGTGATATAGTAGCACCAAAAGAAACTTTAAATAACCAATTGGTCCAAAATGAAAAACTGAATATATCTTCCAGCAAAAAAAAAAATTGTTTTTGTTTAAAAGTCTTTGTCGTCTTTATACTGACAATCGTATCAAATGGAAAGACAAATCATTTGAGTTTTTAACTGAATTGTCTGCAATAAACATAGACTTTTTGTTAGCAATAATACATTATTGTCTCGAAATCATAGATGCACCAAAAGTATATATTCTTTTTTTGTTTAATCTCAATAATACACTAAGGAATTGCAGAATAATCACAGGAGTTTGTTTTCGCTTAGTTTGAAAGTTTCCTGCGGCATAGTTCTAGCCTATAAGTTGAGCTTTAAACAAGCCAAGTACGCCTTGTAATTTGGAGAATTTGTCAAGAAAAGTATAGCGTTTGTGTATTTACTATTTCCTTAATTTAGTCTAGCCAAAGCTTTCAATCTTGACTTGCACTACGTAGAAAGTCTGATAATCTTGTATTTTTGGCGATTTTGCGAATGCTTCTTTTTACAAGCAGAAACAATTTAGTATTGGTTCAGCAACTACTTAGTAACTATGATCTCCAGTAAGTGTGTGTTCATCAGAATAATAGCTTTAATGAACGTGAGTTTCCATATCGCAAAGGGTTTTACGACTCCCAGGGAATATCCCTTTATTAAAACTGAAAAAACTCAGAGAACGTTTTTGTCTTGAAATATTTCTGAAAATATAAGCGACCTACTGTTAAAGCTTATTGAAAAAAGCACCTGCCTCGAGATTGAACTTTCTCAGGAATGTGGAATCTCAAATTCCACCTACTTCCACTCATCATATAAATCATACTGGAATATACTGAAAAACAACCGAAAAAAGAAACTTAAAAGAATTTTTGAAGCTCAAACATACCGAAATAATACAGAAAGATGTTTTCAAAATACTCTGATATTTATTACTGTAATTTTATTACATGCACCACCACTGCCCATATATCCAGAACTCTGTGGGGGTTTTTTACATTGTAGTAAGTCCTTATCAGAATTTCTAAAAAAAAAAAGTTTTCTTTATAACACAAGATTTTTTTTTTCGAAAAAATTTAAATACCAATGTAAAGGTATTTATGATTTAACAAAAGTGAAACTGTATTGACTAATCTTTCAATTCGATGTATTAAACCGTAATTTTAAACAAATACCTATAGTTAAACATTTAATGGATCATACAACTAATGAAATTCATATAAACTGCTAATATACAATTTTATATTTTGATTAATCTCTATCATAATATATTTATCTAAATTTATTGTTAAAATACAGAAAAAATCGTCGACAATGTTGACTTGTCAACAACATCCAAAGATTTATCTCCCTCCCTTCCTTACCAGATCCATAATCCTTAAAGATTTTTTTATATATTTTATGATTAATTAATTCTTGTTAATCCTCTTTGAAAGCTGAGCATGACACAAAGCTGTTTGTTATTTTCTAAAAATCCATCCCTCCCCCTGCCTTTTAAAGTTCTAAAGGAGATAGAATTCAAAATATGTATTGGTTGCAGCTTACATTGTTTCACGTTAATTACTCCAAACGATTTATCAGTTCCCTGCTGAAAAGCAAAGAGATTTTAATTAATTAAAGAACTTGATATTTTCAAAAGATTTAATAATTCAAAAATGGTTTGATTTTGATAGAAAATGGATCAGTGTACGATGTAACTTTAAACGTTATCCATTTAACTATAAAATTCTGATTAGCAATTTATTTTTTGTTAGTTCAGAGTGTTTTTACGATGCGTCTATTTTTTAAGAATTATAATGAACTTTAAACATAAAATAATCTTTAAACACAAACATGAAATGTAATCCAGAGTTGCATTTTTAACTGTTAAATAACTCCCCATTGTTTTATAAGCTACTATTACTACCTTAAAGTGATCTAAGTCATATGAGACGGCATTCAACACTGATCATAATCATGAAACAGCAAATTTTGTCCTAATGCCATTTCACTCTTCACGCTACTTATAAGTACTACTTGGGAAGCCCAATCGGTAAGGCACTCGTCTTGCCAGTGCATACGAAAGTTCCCATGATCAGGCCGGGACAGTGCCAAAGTAACTACCGACCTATAAATGGCCTGTGCATTGTGCAACTAAAATATCCTACGGTTAATATACCGTGTAGTTCAAGTTAAACATGCTCTAAAGTCTCGACGCTTTGTACGATGTCACTCCTATAAAAGTATAAAAGTTGCTTTTGCCAAGTGCTGGCTTGTCAAGATGCCTACTCAATTAACAGCTTGTCACTAGACTGTTGTTCAAAATATTGACGGCCGTCTGGCCTTGTGTAGCTCTAGTGCGACGATAATTTAACTAGAATCAACATACCAGTAAACATTTGAAGAGTACACGGGAAGAAGCGATTGATTTATTAGGCGGACAACCGCAACTGTCTGCTTGGCGGCATAAAACCGGTTTCTCTCTTCTTTCTTCGCTTGGTCCAAGCGTCGGAATCGCCAATCGCCTAAACTTGGCAGCTAGGAACCACAGAGATGGTAGTTAAAGTAACTACAGTGGCATATCACGTGACCTACAACACTGACTTCATTTGGGGCTCTTCTGGGAGCGCCTTGCGCGTCCCGTCGTTAGCATTGGAGGTCACGTGATCTGCCACTACATTACTTTAACTATGATATCTATGGTATGAACTGGTTTCCTTACACAAGTTTAGGCGATCACTCGCTATCATCGCCAAAGTGGCCTGCTAAGGAAACTTCTCTGAAAAATCAATCGCTTTTTCCCGTGTACTCTTCATTTAATATAATTACAAATATGACTACCTAGCCTTTGCATATAAATATAATATGGTATTTTCCTATTATTAGATCTTTGACCTTACTAGTAATTTTGACCCAAAATATCCTTAAATCTTGCCCAACTTTCCCGTTTGGTGGAAACGTAAAAGAAGTGAAGATTGTAAACTAATTCCTGTAAAATACTGGTATCCAGTTAGAAAGGTTTTGCTTATAATTAGTACAGATTTTTTTAGTCAATTAATTTACAATAATAAAGTCTTAATTAATAATATTAGAGGCTCTAGAAGCATTTCAGGGGAAAAGCTTGCAAAACTCATTTCTCCTGCTTCAACTTGTCATTTTCAATTTAGTTTGTGGAAAATACTTTCAAACAACAAACAATAATGTTTCGCAAGCTCCAGCACTAACATAATTAATTTAATTATTGATAAAGATTGTCATAAATGTTCAACCGAAAAAAGACTACCATTATGATTGATCAACGAATTTTATGCATTAGCATTTAATGACACTTAATTACTTACAATTAAGTGCGAAAATAAATTTTCTCTTACCAATATCAATTAACAAAGATCTTTTTAAGTCTTTTGAATTCAATATTTTATTTTCAAAAGGAGAAAGTATTTCGCAAATCGAAAGTACGGAATTTCCAATAATTGCTAGATATACTAAGAGCCTTGGATTTGACACAATGTCGATTTATTTCTTTTAGAGAAAAGTGCTTTTAAATTATTTGACTTTAAACTTTATAGTTTTCGAAGAAAGTTTAATTAAACGAGACAGAAGGATTTGAGGATTTAAATCTTAGAGTTACCTTTAATTTTCAGAGTTAAAGAAATCCTTTTGGCCAATATGAGATTTATTTAAAAGGGTTAACAGATGACTTCCAAAACCATTTTTAAAGTATGATTTGCCTTGTAAGTTCATACCAAATCATTGATTGTTGGATCATGTATTTCTGAAAACGAAAAACAAACAATGTATATTATAGTCAAGCGTTGACATGTTCTATGTTTCATTCATTTAAACGGAAATTCGTTTCCTAAAAAATTAAATGTACTGACCAAAAATTATATTTTAGTAATTTGTAAATTGCGCTGGGTAGTTAATAATAATTGTTTAATTGACGCATAACATTTTACATGCATCAAAAATTAGATTTTGCTGTAATAAAAAATACAGTATTTTCGTCATATTGACATCATACGTTCATTCATTCGACATCTAAAATTTCGACACCATCGTTTTCCTTGAAAACAAGTTGATGTTTTGATACAATTAATATCTTAAATGTTCAATTTATTTTCTTCATAGTGATGTTCACTGCACTGCATACTTAAAAAACACTAACTGTCACAACTAGGATTTATTTTAAAAGAAACGTTTTGCAGTGAATATTCAGCTTATCATCTATGCTTACAATGATTACTTCACATGTGAGAAGTAAAAGAGCAGTTTAGTGCTTAATAGTAAACTGTTAAATATTGATAAATTGAAAATTTATATATATGACATACCTTTCGCATAATTGATTGGAACTAAAAAAATATATATTTCTGCATTTTAAAGTGCAATATTTATCTAGACTTAGACGATCAATATAATACACGTAAAAAGGTTTTAAAAACTTATTTAGCTGATAGATCATAGAACTATTTTTTTCATTACTAGGGAAAAATTTAAACATACATAATAAATGCTTTGTATTCATAATGGACAAATAAATTGTTTGCTTTATTTCCCAATGACAGGCCTTTCGCATAATTGATTGGAACTAAAAAAATGTATATTTCTGCATTTTAAAGTGCAATATTTATCTAGACTTAGACGATCAATATAATACACGTAAAAAGGTTTTAAAAACTTATTTAGCTGATAGATCATAGAACTATTTTTTTCATTACTAGGGAAAAATTTAAACATACATAATAAATGCT
Source organism: Hylyphantes graminicola (assembly GCA_023701765.1). Taxonomy (NCBI): domain Eukaryota; kingdom Metazoa; phylum Arthropoda; class Arachnida; order Araneae; family Linyphiidae; genus Hylyphantes; species Hylyphantes graminicola. The sequence goes on along the minus strand of CM043114.1, from coordinate 30,932,857 downwards.
TTGTATTCATAATGGACAAATAAATTGTTTGCTTTATTTCCCAAAGACAGGCTTTATATTTATTTGGTGTCCGTTTTTCAATTTATTTCCTTTTGTAATCTTATATTTGAATATAAAAAAGCCTTTGCGCATTTATTTGTTCAGAGGATTTTTTTTTATAATTTCAAAGATACTTAAGAATTCTGACTAAAACTCAGATTTAATGAACCACTAAAAGAAAATGTGTGTCATCGTCCATAAAAAACAGTTGATTGCGAATTTCTTTTATAACGAACAAAAAATATATTTCTACATTTAATCTCTTCGACTAACAAAATTGTTTTGCCACAGAAAATAAGTATATCGAAGACTAATGTGAATGTTTTTTTTTTTTTTTTTGTTTTTTTACCGAAACGTCTGGAAAACTTATCATTGTCAAATAGAGTTGCCTCTTTTTGTTTGTTAAATTATCTTTCCAAAAAATTGTCTTAGTATCATATTTTAGGGATTTTTATAATAAAAATTATCGAATTATTTTTTTTTCTGAAAATATGACATTTTGAGATTTTTTAATTATCTAGTACACTCAAAACTGTCGCGTAAAAGTAATAATAATATGATAAATAATAATAATTACTGCATAATGAGCTTCTGTTATTGCAAAAATTAATTAAATGCCGAAAAAAATTAAGAGTACTTCTTTCTGCTACTATTACATTATTTATTTCGAAATGCTCAAAGAACTAATTTTATTCTTGCAACTGTAACAGTAGTAATGAAACCAAATAAAAAAAAAAATAATAAACTATTTAGTCTTGTTTTAATATGTGTCTTGTGAACTTTAATAACATAACCAAACAAAAGAAAAACGCTAACCACTGAACGTATTGACCATTTTAAAAGTCTTTACATTGTCAATATTAACCTAAAAAAATCCCCTACTTGAAATTTAAATATTAATTAAATTTCACGCTGAAAAAATACAACCAAGTTTTTTATCTGCTTGTGTATTTATTCTTTGAATAAGTTATTTTGATATGTGCTGTAAGCAATAAAATTTTAATAATGTTTGGACATTTTTTGCTTGCCTTGAAAATTTTTTTTATTCCTCCGTCCTCCGAATAATAAAATTTCTTGAATTATAATGAAATATAATTCCTAGAAATCAAATGACAATTTAAATATATTTGAAATTTATGTTATATTTTTAGTTTGAATTCTTCAATGTTTCTCACATAACTTTTAACAGGGTAAGTTTCAGCGGAATTTGATTAAAACTGAAACTAATATTTTTTTAAGAAAAGAATATTCGAAGTTCGACTCAAGTTTCTTTTAATAACTTTATCAAAGTAATATAAACAGAACATTCAATTTCATTTATTTTTTTTCCAACTGAACAAAACACTGGGAATTTGAAAATGGTTATAAAGAATAAATTGGTTAATATTTTTTGTTAATATAGTTTTTTATTAAAATTTTATACCTTGCATTTGCCATGGAGAATAAGCGCAATAAGCTTGAACTTTTCAACATTGTAAATTCTTCTTCGAATAAATAAATTTTTAAACATTCTACTTGCGTTGCCTCGCAGTATTTTCGTTTCTATTCTAACCCTTTTAGTTTGTTATCTGATGACAACTTTAGCGATCGTCACAAACAAATGAAGCTTTTTTATGTAAGTTTAAAAATTCAATAAGTAGTGTAACTTTAAACAAATATGTATTTTGAAAACAAGAAATTTAGAAAAAGTGTAACGTATCTATATAGTATGAATTAGTAATAATTATTTAATTATCCAAACATATGTTATGACCAAGCATGTTTTCAGTTCGTAACAATTAAAAAATAAAAAAAAATATGTAATAGAAACTGAGGTCATCAATTCATATTGCACAATTTTTTTCGATTTTATTAGTAAAAGATGTTAGCTTGAGCATGAGGAAAATTTATATTTATTTTCTATGCGGCCATTAAAAATAATTAAATTAAGCAACATTTCAGGTAATGAATGACAAATGACAGTGATTGCGCCCTCAAGAAGGGAGAGTGTAGGCTTTATAGCCCATTACCCAGCTCGCCAGAAGAGACAGTCACAAGAGACACACAAAGAAGGACGACACAAACACATAGACAAATAACAACATTTATTGACGGTCACAATCATCCATGCCTGACCGGGAGTCGAACCCGACGCAAAGGCCAGCGTGCTAACGATTGAGCCACCGGGGCGGCAACATTTCAGGTAAAGTAACATTAATAAAGTAATAAATGTATGCACAAAGTAATAATGTACAGCCTCACGTTAAGTAGCTACCTAAACAGTAGGGGAAGGTGCTGAGGTTTGGGACAGATTTAGATTTTTAATTTTAATATTTTTTATAAACCGATTATTTAAAAGTTTTTAGGTATTATCCTTTAACAAAATCTTGCCTATACTAAGGTATTTTTTAAAGATTTTTTTCTTTAATATTTAACCCCACAGGTACGATGTCTCCAGGTACATCAACTGTCTCCAGGTACAATTCCAGTGATGTACCTGGGGACAAGGCATGATGTACCTGAGGGCATTGTTCCAAATTGGCTAGAACACAATTTTGTCGTACAAATAAGAAGTCAAATACATTTTTGGACTTCGTATATAATGACATCTTTACATTTTTCCACAAAAAAAATATCGAACTGTTATTTTTTCTTAATTTAAAATGTATTTCTAAATACGTTTTATATACAATTAACGAATACGCTTTCCAAATGCTTTTTTATTTATAAAAAAACTAATAAATGTAATCCCAATTACTTGGAAATAGAGTAAGTTTGTTTTAATTTTAAATAGTAGCTTTATTTTCCGATAACATAGTTTGCAAATTTGCAAGATAACTTACAAGCCAAAAAAAAAATAATATTAATTAAATCTACCCAAGATTATAACCATCAAAAAGACGTAGGAAAAGAACTGCTGCCCTCTTCTTGTGGCTTGGCTAACAACATTTGGTGCTGGAAGTTTTGGAATTGTATCAACTCTATCGAGCTCAAATTGTTCAGTATATTTTTCAGTTTTAGTAAATTATTCGCATTTTCAATATTTTTTAAGTATTCTACATCAAATTCATTACCCTGTACTTCAATAACATTGACCAAGTTATATTTGACAGTAGTTTTCCCCAGAAACCTCACTAAACCAAAGTCCCCTACTTGAAGTTCATCATTATTTGTGGATTAATTATGTAAATTTAGTGTCAAATCATTTTCAAATATTTATGTTTGAATTAAGAGGTGAGTTCCAACCTTCTATTAAACATCCTTCAAACGTATATTTGATTTATTTTTACTTGGAGCAGACTTTTTGCTTTTGGTCGTTTTCTGTTTAACTTCTGTATTATCGGTTAAAATGAGAATTTCCTTTCAGCCTCTCTTGGTTTGTTTTCGTAGAAGGTGTTTTGAAAGTGATCAAATTTCTTCGAGATATACAGAAGAGCAGGTCTGTGGCCTCTGATCGGAACTCAAGGACATTTGAAAAATCAGAGGAACAGTAATAGGCACAGTACACAACATTTTACAGTGAAACTGAAAAATTGGTTGTACCTAGGGACGTCCCTAGGTACAACCTAAATACTGTCCAAAGGAACAGCACATCGGGTAATTTTTTAAAACGCATTGTAATAAGAAAGTTTTAAGTTTTGAAAAACACAAATAGGATTAAAAATTACTTCAAACATGGCTTTTTAAGTAGTACTAAGAAGAGCCGACAAGAAGATTTAACCGACACGTAATACAAAATATAAATTTATAGTAAAAGTTACTCGAGATGTGTTAAATCAATAAATCCTGTTTATTAGGCCCCCATTAGCTTTCGGCGACCCTTCTTTAACAAGAGAAGATAAAGTTTTGTTAGTAGTGTTGCCACTAAAAATACAGGATTTTTTCGATTTCCCTAAAACGAGTTATACCCCATGTCCCCAGGTACAACTGTCCCAAAGCTGAGCACTTTCCCCTATTTAATGTGAAAACTTTTTGTCCAAATTATTTCTTTTTCAGTATCCGTTGTATATTAAAGGGTATAATGAATTGTAAAACAACTCGTTTATTATTTCCCCGATAATACTCAATAAATAGAATTTTTGAAAACACCTGAATGACTATGTAATCTCACCACGTGCTGCTACTGATTGGTAGGCGCAAACCATCATTCCAAACGATACTGTACTGTGGACTATATCTATATTTGACATAAAACTAGTAAACGTCAGCTTGCATTCGATATCGAATGTGAAAATATTAATTTTCGACCTTTGATACTTTAGAAAATGTCTATTAAGTATTTTTCTTAAATGTATTCCACTTCATTGTGAACCATGAAGTGGAATACGCAGGATTTGTAATAGTTATGATTAAATGAATGAGAACAATGAAAAAATTTACTAAACAGATGTTTCATTAACCTGGTTGTGAAAAGAGTTCTGTCTTATTTGAATTCATAAGGTAGCTTTTTTCTTCACTCATGCAGTAAATAGATATCAATAACTTATTGTCTTAATTATCTAAATTATTTCGTTGCTCGATTTTTCTTTCCGATATTAGCTGATATTGTCCTAACACTAAATTTCATTCAGTTCCAAATTGCAAATCTAATTTTAATTGTAATAGCATTTAAAATAATTTGAAAATACTTCTTAAATATAAAATGTGGGAATACACAATGATTTTTTAATGCATATATAACATGTGTTGCGCTTGATTTTTTTTTACTTGCCTGTTTCATGTAACCTTAAAAATATTAGATTTTTTTGTTATATTTAAATCAATTAGACACGAAGCAAGAGGCATTCATACACACCTGAAACTTCGTTAATAAACCAAATGATCCTATAAAGTGTACATATATATCTCGTTTCACGTTTTAAAAACGTCATAAATATCTCATTTCACTTCAAAATAAATATATATGAACACTTCTCTATCACGTAAGCAAACACATGAAAAAGCTTAAAAATAATAATGGAAAGACAAAAGACAAAAAAAAATCTCTCGTAAATTTCGATCTTGACAGAAAAGAATTAAAGTAAGCATGGCTCCGGAATATAAATTGCCAGTAATACATAAAGAAACTACACAAGTCGTGGCAGATGGAAATCAAACTGCGGAGTAGAAGAATTTGTTAAAGAAAAAGAAAAGTAAACAGTATAAATACGCTTCTTTCCAAGAAACGCTAAACGTACTTTTCCTTAACATAACGAAAAGAAACAACTTATTCTTTATATGTTAATTTTACTAACAGAACTTTAATGTTTTCAAATTGTATTGGGAATGCCAAAGTCTGATGCTTCATCACCAGATCAGGTTAAGTAGGGTCAAGTGGGGTAAGTGTGATTGGGGGTAAGTGTGATAAACAGCTCTTGTAACTTTGGAAATCATTCTAAAAATCTGAAAGTTTGCAATATATAACATTAGACCACTTATAATTAAACTAAAAAGAAATATTGACCTTATTTTTTGTTTAAAGAAAGTTTTGAGCGTTTGAATATGCTATTTTATTATACTATTTTCCCTATGTGGGGTAAGTGTGATATGCAGCAATGGATTTTGAAATGAAAAATTTTGTACACTTAAAATTGGAATTCAAACATGTAATTTTTTTCTACATATGTATGTTTCTTATAATAATTCACTACCAATTTTAGGATTTGGAATTCACTTGAAGCAGAGAACGAATTTTCTTAATGAAAAATGCAGAAACCCTATCACACTTACCCCACTTGACCCTATATCATTCATATTTGCCCGTAAAACTGTAAATTACTTTCAAATAACTTAATAAGTTATCAATGCGTTTTTGCATTTGTATTGAGTTTAAATATTAATTATTATTTTATAAAACTCTCTACATTTATAAACATAATCTCAGAATTATAAACTATTTAACAATTATTCAGATGTTTAACAAGTCAGATCTTTGCGCATAATTAGCAGGACTGGTGTAGTTACGTGTAATCCTATTTGAATGATTAATTTTTAGGTTTTCAAAAGATTTTCTTCGTCATAAGTCAACATTGTTTAAGTGGCTATTGATTCCGGAATGTAAGACTTCAATTTGTTCTGGTGTCCAAATGTTCGATCATTTAATTATAGGTGATGATAAAAATAAATTTCCTATACCTTTTTCTATTCTAATATATGACAGCAGAAACATGTCGGAAAACGGATTAATAAAAACAGCATATATGTAATATCTGATTTGCAAAGTGTGTTTTACAACTTACTGCAATTTGTAATAAGTTTTAAAAACACTATTTCATAAGTTTCTTATTTAAAATAGGATACTGAAATTAGCATTGCTAATGGCTTAATCTTTTAAATTTATAATTAACAATATTGACTAACAAAATTGTGTTCTACGCTGATATAAGTGAATGAATACATGGATGTACTGAGGTTATGAATGTTTATATTAATGGTTTAACTTCAAAGACTCGCTTATAAGTTACTTAGAGCCCATTGTTATAAGTTGGTAACCTCACATACACTGTTAAAAAAAATTCCCTGAATTAACGGAAAAACTACTGGCAGCAAGTTGCCGGGATTTTCCCGTTAATTTCAGAATCTTCCGTTTTGGAATTTTTCCGTTATTTTCAGGAACTTCCATTTCGGAATTTTTCCGTTAATTTCAGGGTCGTCCATTTTGGAATTTCTCCGTTAATTTCAGGATCTTCCATTTCGGAATTTCTTCGTTAATTTCAGGATCTTCCATTTCAGAATTTCTCCGTTAATTTCAGGATTTTCCATTTAGCTGTTTCCTGTTAATTTCATGAATTTTTAATTGGCATTTCTCTCTTAAATTCAGAAAACTTGCATAGTATTTTCTAGTTAATTCCAAGACATTTTTGCTTTTTTCTTGTCAAATTTGTTTCTATATACTATTTAAAGATAATCATTCTTAATATATCCATTTATATATGGTGTTATAAATATAAGTTAAGCATAGGGAATCTTAAACATGCATCCTGTTTGTTAAATAAAACGTAAGCATATAATGTCTTCATACTTTAACCTTAAATCTATTCAAAACTAATACATTCTAATCCTTTGATAATTTGTAACCATGTTTGGTATATTATCTGAATAAAAAGGACATGGTTCACATTTTGGAAATTTAAAGATATCCACTCTTCATATATTTAAAACAATTTTAATATGGCAGAAAATTTTCAAGAATTTTGATAATTTTTCTGTCATATTTTTTTACAATGTATATATTTAGTATTGTTCTGTGGCAAAATGGTGTCGTACTTTACAGTTAGCATATCCAGGGCAAAATCATCGGTAGGGGATAATGAGTCTGGTGTCTTAGGGGTTGAACACCCCTAAACAGAGAGACTCTTTAAGACAGTAAACTTTGTATTCAAAAACGTTAAATTTTTAAGTGTCTTCATTTGTGGAATACATACATGAATTTGTATAGCCACTGACAGTAAAAAAAATTAGTATATGGGGACGAGAGTTATTATTGGGGGGCGCCCCCCCCCCCCCCCCCCCCCCATCCTGGATACACCACTGATACAATTTAACAATATGTGAAACACAAAAGAATTACAGAATATAATCAAGTTTTATTTTTCTTTCTTAATTGAAAAGGACTGTTATGGTGTTTCAAATCCTCAACTAATTAAAATTTTGTGCAGGAACTACAGATTTAGTTTTCTTCTTTTTCTGAACTTTCGACCCTCTTTGGAGATTTATGATAAACAAGCACCTAAAAAAAATAATATATTAAAATATACAAATCCAATTTTGAATAAGTAGATCTAATGTAAAGAAGCAAGTGGTAATCAGGCGTTAATAAGACAAAATCTTCTTAAGCCCCTTCTAAAATTAAACAATTTGTCAATTTTAGGCTTTTTTTCGAGCAAGTATTCCATAGTATCTGCACCGTAATAATTTAATATCTGAGTTAAAAACGCTTTTTCTCTTTTTTGTGAAGAGGGGGGGATGGGGAAGACAAGGCATGAATCTTAGAGTACCTTTAATGAATTGATTTATCCATATCTTACAATATAGTTATGAGAATCGGAACACTGAAAATATTTTTTTAATAGGAGGGGGTAGAAACAGAACAGAAGTGTTCTTGAATAATGTATATCAAAATTAAAAATACAATTTTATAAAAGCATTTAGTAATAAATACAATTTTATATAGTATTTAGTAATAAAATACAATCTTATAATTAGTATTCTAGTAAAAGCTAATAATTATTGCTGTAGTTGTAGACGGTGGGCCGAAAATGAGATATCACTTAGCAGCTATATATAAATGAACGCTAAAATAGCGTTCTGCGGACACTTGCAATTCCTAAATTTTGAATTTGTTAGAAAATTTGCAATTAATTGGAAATTGTGTTTTTCATAGTGCAGATTTTTCAAAACAAAGAGCATTGACAATATAGTGTATGTAACATCTGAATCGAATCAAAGAATGTGATCTGCATACATCCGTAATCACTAATTGATTCGTTAAATTAAACATAAGAGTATTATTTATTAAAGAGAAACTTTACGTTATGTATAGGGGAAGGTGGGTTCCCTCGGACCTATTTTGACTTTTCAATTTTTAATTTCTTAATTACTTGCAAACAGTGAATAAAAATATTTTTACTAAATACTTTATGTTATTATATACAACATATATTTATTTTAACTTGTTATTTAAATGATTTCAACTATTAAAAAAATAAATACAGAACAACGTAATTAGGACCAAGGTACACCACCGGCGGTGTACCTTGGTCCAACCGGTAGTGTACCTTGGACCAATTATTAACAGGTATAGAGACTCGATTTACAGTCCGAAAACCAATATTTTTTAGCCACATAAAATTTAAAAATACATTTTACGACCTACTCTTATTTCTAGCCAAGATTGTAGTGATTGGTTATGTTAGGTCAATTGGCAAAGTAAGGGGTTTTATTACCTTAGTTTTTTTAGTGCCCTTTTGGCTTTTTCAGCTGTAATGCGATCTTTCTCGGGTGTATCGTTAAAATGCAGCATAAAATTAAACTGTCATTTCATGCCATAGAAAAACATTTGGCTATCTTTCTGTCATAAATTTGAAAAAAACGACTCAGATATTTTCCCCTATGTTTATACAACTAGGCCTAAACGTAAAAAGGATGTTCTGCTTAGATATTTATTATGAAAAACAAATTTTTAGATGTGCATGCAATACTTATTTTCTATATTATATCAATACGGTTAAAATTTTATAGGTCTACCATAAATCTAAATAATTAACTACAGAAAAATTATTTATCACACCATACAAAAATTTCTTACAAATTTCCATTCGACATAATTTTACAAATCAGGGTTGCATATTAATAGCTTAAAATACTTATTTTTTAAAGGAAAATATTTACTTGAATTTTATGAAGGGTTTTCAACAATCTGGAAGCACATAAGACTTATAGTAGTGTACCTTGGACCAGTCCAAGGTACACCACTTGTATTAGGTTCGAGGTACACCACTTGGATATTAAAAACAAAATAGTTAATCACCATGTTAAGGTTAGACTTAACTTAGTTTCAAGCGCACTGTTTTATAGCTAAAACTTTGCTTTATATTGCATAACCATCGTTTCTGAATAAACACTACATGTTTGAGTATAAAAATACACTAAAGTATCTGACAAAAATTTACTTTCGAACAGTGAATTTAGTTTTTCGAAACCTCTTTAATAAATTGACCTTTTAAACAAACAGATATAACTTCACTGAGACCCCTGGTAGCAAATACTTTAACTGCATGTGGTGTTGTTTCAATATCTAAGCAAATCGAGCTAAAATCAGCATAGGTTCGAGGTACACATATGTCCAAGGTACACCACTTACCCCTACTTGCATAGTTTTTAAAATAAACCATGCTGTGCTGATAGCGATAGAGTAATTACCGTGCTTTTTCAATCGAGGTTAGGTTAGGTTTTGAATTATCGTCGCACTAGAGCTACACGAGGGCAATTGCTTTTCAATCGAATTTAAATGTAATAATTTCAAATCATTTCATTATTTCTTTTAATAATCCGCACTTGTTTGAAGGTGAAAATTGTTTATTTCATACATTTGACAGCTTTTTCAAACTTTTAAATTAAATTTACTTAGTTAAGCGTGTTGGTAAACAAACGGAATTATTAATTTCAGGAATCATCCCATGGTCAATTATAGGACTATAGAGATTACCGAAACAAATAAGAAAGAGACAAGAACTGGATTCTATATATAGAAAAGAAAGATCGAAAATATAATCTTTAAATAAAATCTTATTTTATTAAAAGAAATGAACATACCTGCTTTACCTTTCTTGCTTCAGATGTAGTCAAAACAAACAAACAAAAAATATGGTGGCTGAGTCGGTCGGCGGATGTGTCGAGGCTAAAAGCTGTTGGGTGCGAGGTTATATGGAGAAATTACGTTAATACGGGTCTTAAGTGAAATTCTGCACGCAGAAATACGGTGTTTTTCCGTTTTCGCTTGTCAAGCGTTTAAGGAAAACGGAAAAGATCTGTTCATTTCAGACAAACTGTCTGTTTGTTGAAGAAACGCAATCTTTCCGTAAATTCCCGAAAATAATCACAGAAATTTGCACGTAAAATTCAGGCTTTTTTTAACAGTGTATAGAAACACATCATGTACATTGTCCCTTAACTTTAAGGAGTAAATTTTTAATTCGGTAAGCTGAAACCATTGTCTTCTCGAGTATATTACATTTCCTTATTGTCTTTCACCTAACGTTCATTCCCGATCAAGACTTTCCGTACAATTTTACATGATTTTGATCAGTTGGTTAAAATTAAATAACAATTTTGAGTCAAATACTTTAAAAAAAATTCCGTGCGTTTATCATTAGACACTCAAAATCCCCCAAAAATTCACTTGTATGTACTTTTATTTAAAAAATGAGCTTTTTTGCATTCATCTTGCAACATCTAGCAAGTTCTATCAATTTAAAAGACTTATAAAACTGAGAATATCCTAAAAAATGTATGTTGAACAACATATTTTATAAATAATAGCTTTTCAAACAAACTGCTCCCTGGCAAACGATAAATTTCCCTTTTCAAGTAAACCTCCACGGGAAGCGCCGTGGAAAAAATATTTTAAAAGGAGATAAATTCGGAAATGTTAGTGCCTTGTTTTTACGTCTCACAATACTTATTTACTTTTAGGGATAAGAGTAAGTAAGACGTGTATTTGCGTCGCAAAAAATATTGGAATGTTAAAAGTGAAAGAAAGAAGTTGGGCAGTTAGTAGGTGGAACAGTAACGCTTCTGGAATATAAACTCAGTGGGATATGGCCTTTTTCTGCAAAGAGATCGGTGATATTAGGTAGATACATTACGTATACAAAAAACCTTCACTTGTATTGATATCTAAATCGTGACGTTTGGAAAAGAGTTTAAAACAATGCACTAAATTGTACATTTTTGGTTTCTTAATGATATTTCGTTACGTAGCAGTTGGTAGAAATGTTTAACACTTAGTTTGAAATTTTGCAGTGGCTCAGTATAATTTATTTGTTCTAAATACTTTGGACCTCAAACTTGATAAAAAAACAAGTTTTCCATTGTGAAATTTTAAACAAACGACTTATCAATATCATGATTAGGGTCGAGATGTACATGACTAAATTTAAATGAAATCAAATTATTTCAAGAAGATATGATCTGTAATTACTGAAACAAAAAATTAACTTATGAATTATGATTAAAATTTTAATAAGTAATATCTGATTATCCAACTGTAGTGAAGTACCTTGTGTAATGGAATACATATATGTATATGAACTAACTTAATGGATGAATTTTAAAATTGATTTTTCTTATAAGCTGATTTCGTAAAATTAAAAATAAAAAAAAAAACTTAAGACTTTAAAACTTTACTGATGGTTCAAACTGTCAGTTATGAACCATCAGTAAAGTTTTAAAGTCTCAAGTTCTTCAGTCTCTAATTGTAAGTCAAAAGCCAATTTTAGTGACTGATATTAAATTCAATAACTTTATTCTTAACCCATTAACGACAATTGGTAAGAATATTCACCATTCAAAAATAATCTTACCGGGTTTATTTCTTTGAGTTTATCGAAGTAAACAAGGTATAAGACGAAGGAAGACCAAAGTCTTAAAGAATTTTTGAATGGAAAATTTAGTAAGACGAAAAACGAATTTAAAAAAAATTAAATTTGACATTTTCATATGAAAATTCAGGTGCTAATTGCGTTTTCAAACTCTACATTAATGGGTTAAGAACGCAACTTTCATTTTATTTATACTCTAACTGAATTTGGAAAGTTCCTATGCTAAAGTAAAAAAAAATGCTTAATACTATTAAGAAACTAAATCGAAAATGTATCTTTCAATTTATGCACCAATGCAGCGATAACTTTTATTATCAAATTTTTAGTAGCAGATGTTTCTTACGTCGTAATTACACCGCTAGACAAAATATTCACAAATAAACATAGTGTAACACATGTCTCAGTGACATAAGAGAAAATTATAATAACAAGCGTTTCGATGCATAAATATGTCAAAAAAATTATTAAATTAAAATTTATTTCGAAATCTCTTAAAAGTCTGCACACGTAATTTAAAAGGTTGTCATAATGAATTATTCTTTCACAGCTTTTTGCTAAAAGATCATATTCTAAAACGTTGCATGGATCATATTAAACGTAGATATTTTAAGTTCATTAAATTTATTACTAAGAAAACAAGATTTTGCATCTAATGTTTAGTTATTAGTTTATTCTATAGATAATATTCAATGAACTTGGTTACTATTTAAAAATATTCTTTAATACGCGGCACAGTTCATTAGATTTTTTTTTGCTTCTAATCACACACAAATATTTTCAATTTATTTCAGATTACTATTAATTTTTTCATGTACTTTTTTTTTACATTTATAAACTATGCATTAAATGGTGTTTTTTTAAATTCAACAATTTTTAAATCTATTAAAAAAACAGGTTCTTTAAAAACCTTCAGTCATCATTAAATATTTGCTGAACCATGAATAACTATTCCCAAGTGGGAGTTTCCTAAGCAAATTTTTTACCAGTTTTCTGGGTTATTTTTTTTTTTACAGTTTTCACCACTTCCTAAATTCTTTCATTTTCAATTAATCGTGTACTTTTGTGTTAGGTTTCCATTTTTTTTCAAATCGGAATTCACTGTCCATCTTTTGATGTTTTGCTGTTTATTTATGAGTGTAGTAGTTAAGTGGTCTAAGCCCTGTGAATTGGTACTAATTTACGTGACTCTGAAAGGTCTACAGTTTTACGTTTGCCAATGCGCTGAATATTCTTTTCAATGTTCCGACTTCATAAATTTATTTCATAGTTGCTAATTGCTAAGAGTCAAGAAAATACAATCAAATAAAATAATCTCAAATAACTTCCACTTTCAATAATTTGTAATTTAAAATATCAAAATTTATTTAATGCTTAACCGTACGTCATGATACATACCTCCTAATGTAACGCATCTAGAGATTTAATTGTGGTTGCAATTCATTTGGAATGTAACATTTTCTTATTAAACAAGTATCACAGACTTATGTTTTTTCAAAAAAAAAATATATTTGTTAAAATTTTCATTTTTGTTCTTTCAATTTTACCCTTCCATCTCGCAAGCAGTCTATCTCTCCTTTTGATCTATTTAAGCACTCATAGGATTGTAAAAAACACACTATTTTAACAAATGCTACAAACAAATTTGTAAGAATTTCTTTCAAACTGTACAAATTGAAGAAACTCAATAGCTTTCTCGTTAAAAAAAATTCAGCACAATACCTAAAATTCTTCTTCTTCTTCAAAAAAAAAAAAAATGAATGTACAAACATGTTTGCAGTAAAATAAATACATTCAAAAAAGCTCCAAATGATTGCATGACAACATCACTTTTATATTAGAGTATACTTAATCTATATAAATTAATAATAAGCTTAATCTGAATGCGAGATATATGGAGTTAGTTAAATTATATTTCATAGCATTGTTTTTATGGTCAGATTTTTATAGATTTCAATTTTTCTATAGAAGTAGTTTAACTTTTATGGTTAGTCGAGTCTATTTTATAGATAACAAAATTTATGTATAGGAAACTATTTTTATGGAAAACATCTTTTAGAGATAGTAGTCATTGTATCACTGAAACTGAAAACTTTTAAGGGCATTCCATAGGATCTTCGCTCTTCCATCCAATAAATGTGTTCTTGTTTTGTTCCTTCAACCATTCCAGCAGTGGTTCAAAATAATCCATGATAGGTTGAGCATCCATTTTATCAGTCTTGCCTTTTGTTATTATGAACATAGCTTCTTTCCATGGTTTGGAACTTCCAAGACTCAGCATATCACTGGAAATATAAAAAAAAGAATTTTTCTTTACTACAAATCCTCAATTATTTTTTTCTGTCGTCATTGATGCGTACGAAAGAAATAAAACAAATAATAACGATAATTATATGCAATATACGGTAATTTCAATACATTTTAAACCAAAAATATGTAAGGCTGCTACCCCCCCCCCCCCCCCCCTTACGCAAGTGTTTTTTTCTCAAAAACCTTATTATGGCGTCCGTCTGGTACTAAGAACTCGTATTCAAAAATTTAAATCCGTAGCTATTTTGATTCGATCCGTTTTATTGTTTCAAGTGGATACAACGACGGACAGGCAGACCAATGTTCAAAACCAATATTAACATTAGCAAGATCCAAAACAAGGAGAAACTGAAATTCTCCATTTTGGATTTTCAGCCCCATCCACGGCCTACTCAACTACTAAGGCCGAAGGACCTCTCTCAAAATACGCTCAGGCACGAAAATTTGGACGTCATTTAGTTCCAAGTAACGTTGTTCCGAAAGATAATATGTCTCGAAGATTGTTCGGAACCACTCTTCCACGGCTGACCACATTTTTAGGGTTCCGAATACGTCCGAACTAGTTTCCCGATCTTCGGTACTAGGAACAGTGACGTCAAAAATTCCGTCTACGATCATGTTTGAGAGATTTTCTCTGGCCTTATTATTGAAGTTGGCCGTGCCCCATCGCATTCATATCCTTCTATTTCATATAAGGTAAATGAAAGTAAAATGGAAGCTACAACTAACCTTAATAACTTTCCAGCATCCTTGTTCTGGTATATATCACATTTATGTAATGGGCCTTTATAGCCAGCCTCATAACAAAGTGCTTTATGAAATTGGAATTGAACTATAAAACTCACAAAGTATCTGAAAATAAATATTTTATTAGATTTATATTTTATTACAGATAATATTGTTGCTTCATTGTATGTGGTAGTTATTGATTTTCTACTTGTACCAACCTCATGTAAGTAATATCAGCAACAACATGGTATTTGGATGCTGCATCTAAATCCTCGTTTGTTCTTCTGACTGGGGGACATACCCCTTGGTATTTTAGCCTACAAATAAATTGTATGAGTGAAATTTATGTTTTTGTATTCAATTACTTAGGTTTATAAACATTTACGTACACTCTCAGAAATAGCATTTCATTTTTGACGATTCATGAATCCTCAAGCCTCATTTCATTAATTTTGAGGATTGTTTCGTCAAACTATCACGTGACTTTTGATTAAACGCGAATCCTCACTTTTACGATTGTGATTTGACGATTTTGTATCTTGATTTTGAGGAAACTGAATCTCATTGTTGTACTCACATGCTTAAAAATGACGAAATATTTCTTTAGATTAGACGACATTCAAATCCTCATAAAAATGACGATTCAAATTTCCTCACTTTGAGGAAACGAAAGCTCGGCGCATTTGCCAGTAACGGAATCGTCAAAATTAAGGAAAATTTCATCGTGTTTGAGCATTTATTTTTAGAGCAGTGGTTCTCAACCGGTGGGTCGCGACCCCCTGGCGGGTTGCGAAGGGATCCTAGGGGTAAAAAAGTATCCAAAAAGTAATTTTAAAAATAAAAAATATATATTTAAGCAACGTTTTATACAATAATTTTACAACTAGAATGGAAAAAAAATCACCACACAATATTTTACTTTATATCTTGATTAATTTACGTTTCAACTTTTTTTTATGTTATTCTTACAAATTTTAATTCTAGTACGTTACGTTGCAACAAGCTAATGAGAAACGTGTGCTTGTCGGAACTTTTAAATTCGTAACACAAATGGAAGTTTTCAAAATAAGATTTCTTAACTTCAGCAGCATAAACATTCAGTTTCTTTAAGAATTTATTAATTTGTCTTGGGTCTTGATTATTGTTATATTTCGACCTTGTAGCTCGGTAGTTAGCTCATTTGGTGCATAAATATGTCTGCTTAGTATGGAAGTTGAAACAACCAAGTTGGGGAGCTAAAAAAATCCGGTAATTTCTGGTTTAGCGTCTTGTAAAAAAATCAGCAATTCAGATTGCAGCTCAAATAACTTGTTCAAAACCTTCCCACGAGACAGCCATCATAAAATTAAAAAAAAACTAATACCCAAATATAAAAGAATTGCGTACAGCATGTGTAGGACATGGGGAGGGGGGGGGGGGGGTCGCGAAGTTATTTTGTGACATGCCGCCTCGGTGGCACACTCGTTAGGATTCTAGCCTTTGGAGCTGCTGAGGTCGGGTTCGAATCCCGGTCAGGCATGGATGTTTGTGACTGTCAATAAATATTGTTATTTGTCTATGTGTTTGTGTCGTCTCTTTCTTTGTGTGTCTCTTGTGCTTGTGTCATTTCTGGGGCTTAGTACAATAGACTTATAGTCGCAGTGCTTGGCGATCTTGCCCCCCACCAAGAAAGTCATAAGTCATATTTTGTGACATTAGGGGGTCGTCACCTACAAAAGGTTGAGAACCACTGTTTTAGAGTATAGTATTACAAATCTGATACATTTAGTCTGCCCTTAAAATACTAATATTGCTATTAAATGGAAATATTGTTTTGAAGAAGTACGGGCATACCCGTTTTTTTTTCAGTCACGTTTCACATGCGAGCCCAATACAAAACCATAAGTAACAAAATAATCAATCATTCGCGAAGGTTAGTATTGCATATTTAGAATGATCACTACAGTACTCCTCATCCAGTCAGTCAGAGGAGGAATTAATATTGTGGTGCTGCCTGAAGTGAAGTCTCATTATTTTGCTGACTGTTTCAAAGCTTAGAACTTTGCTTAAGCTGAGTGATGGTTGTTCGATGTGATCCGTCTGATTGTGCAAAACGTCCGATGACACCTCTGAAGAGGTATGAGCCGACCTGGTTTTGTGGACCTGGTCGATCCTGATTTTGATCCTGGCGCCTTTTGTATGCAAACCCAACATCAAACCGTCTACTTGACAATGTGATTACTTAGTCGCGAGAACTAGTATTGGGTAGCTGTTCTGTGATCCCCCTATTATCATACATGGTGTATTAACCTTCTCATTATACTGATGAATTGTTGATTACGCAGGAAGAATAATTCATTGAGATGGATTAAATTAAGAAGGTGAACTGCGACTACTATCTACAAGGATCGGTTTAGATTTGACGAATTACATTAAAGTCCTAGACAATTGCCAAGATACATTTAAGTTACATTCCCCAATGTTTAGTGGAGCCATCGTTATGGTTTCAGTTTAGTACTGCCCTTGCTCTCTAATCCGAAACCTTTCATTATACGAAAGGTCTTGGTTTATGTTTATTTAACTAACTAAAGGCTTGTACTGATCCATCCTAAGAAATTTGGCAATTAATTCTTCGCATTTGAAGGCTTAGATAATTATGTAAGTTAAAAAGGGAATTTTCGAACCCCTCCCTCATCATATCCACATTTGACTAAATCGTTTTTTTTTAAATACTTAGTAAGGTTGGGTATATCTTCTGTCTTGATGTTACAGTACGAAAATTAATGAGAACGTGTGGGTTTCTGAGAATTAGATCTTCAAATGCACTTTTATCTTGCTTATATTTTACGCATACTCCGGTATATTAATTTTGGTCAAAAACTGTGTAAGACAATTGCATTTTCAGCATAACATTTACCTAAATTTTCTATTTCTACATTTTAAATCTTGCATGCTTTAAAACAACTAGTTTCAATTCACTTTTAACATAATTAATAAGTATGACTTAAGAAATATGAAAATGCTAGAGGAATATTCACCTTAGTTCCCACCACTTGGTGTTGAGCTCTTCTTTTTCATAAGTCCCATCAAAAACTTTCCATCTCCAAGCATCAATTAAGTACCCAAAAGGTAAGAATGCTATCTTTTCCAGAGCTGTTCTCATTAAGGTGTTGATTTCGCTTTCTAAAAGAAAATATTTTTGTTAGTACAATTCATAATTATAAGAAAACTATTTTCTTTCCGGATAAATACTCAAAAAATTTAGTGAATTATTTATAGCACTAAAAAAAATAATTTTAATAGCACAAGTAGAACAATAGTATTGCCGCCCCTTTGGCGCATTCGTAGGATGCTAGCCTATGGAGGGTCGGGTTCGAATCCCGGTCTGGCATGGATGTTTGTGACCGTCAAGGAATGTTGTTATTTGTCTATATGTATATGTGTTGTCATTTCTTTGTGTGTCTCTTACGCTTATGAAAACTCTTTCTGTGTCTGTCCCACTTAAAGAAAGCTTATAAGCGGTTCTCTGAACAAGCACACAAGCTGGAATATACATATACCATAACATACAATAGTATTGCGCAAAAATGCCAGCGTTAAAAGATAGTGTTGTTTTGATACAAGAATTGAGTCGATGCACGAACACAAAGTTGTGTTAAACCAACAAAGTTGTGTTAAACCAACACAACTTGAAGATCGCCAGAGGAGATGATTATTATACCCATCGGCGAATGACTTTCATTAATGATGTTTTTGTTTTATTATATTTTCAAAAATATCTATAGCAAAAAAGTACCGTAATATATTTTTTCGTTTTAGTATATACTTATCCGAAAAATTAAAGGAAGGTGCTGAACCACATTTCGAAAGAATACATGTGTGCTGAGCCTTCAATGCAATTTTTATTTTGTTTCAGCACAACTTGTAATAATTAAGAAAAACAATTTTTTGTATTGAGAGTCAGCAAATGTTTTTTTCTGAGTGTAGTGCGAATTATATGATTTTTTTAATATTTTCTCACCCTCATCTTCTTCCACATCATCTAATAAATTGACTTTTTTTAAGTGTTCTGGTGTTGCGACAGATAAAGCTATGGTATCACCAACTGCTTCATGGAAACCTGCAATTAGTAAGTTATTATTAGCCACGATTTTTTTTAAATGTCTTATACAATTGATAGTTAGATTTAAATTAGAATATAACTTCAAAATTTCTAATTATTTTATGTTAATGTGTTGAAAAATTGAGTTTAAAAGTACGACAAAATTATTAAAATACCTTCATTGGCTCCATCACGAAAAACCAAAGGTAGGTTAGCATACTGCAAGAAATACTCAACGTGGCCCATTTCATGATGAACTGTTATCAGATCTTCCATGTCAATTTTAGTGCATTGTTTTATCCTGAAATTGTTTACAAATAAATTGTTATACGGTACACTTTTTAAAGAAATCATGCATATCCTGGAGATTGCGATAGTTTATATTTTGATGCTGTTGAAGAGTTAAATTCAACAAAATATTCTTTATGTGAATCTATAAAACATTTTTTACGAAGTGCCGTTGGGAAACTTAATACCACAAAATCATTGAAGGCCTGAATCTTCTTTGTAATTACTATGGCTGCCCTCTTATAGTCCTTAAGATTAGAATGCAATGCAAGCATCATTTGCATACCCCTTCGTTTTATTTTCTAGGACGCAGCATGAGGGTCTATCTTTTCTTTGGGCTTGTGAATCGCTTATGGTTGCTATCTGCCTTTTGTCTGTCTTTGTGAGGATGGTTTGGGGGCTAAGGCACTTCTGCCTCTGAGGCATTTTGTGCCAACCCCAAATCTCTGTTGTGATGCGGCGTTATTAGCCACCCTCTACACCGAGCCGAAGAGTCCATTTCTTCCTCATGCTGCACGGAGGGCAGAACCAGAGGGTGGCACCACTACCACACCTCTCCCATTCAAGACTACTTCGTGAGTTCCTCATTCGAGTGCACTACACGTGTTCCTTGTTCGACAGCAACGCGATAGTCAGCTGCACTACTAACACGCCGTCTCTGTTATTGGGTCTAGAGCCCTACATCACTACTGCGTCTAAAAGAGACGCGACATATCGGCAACCGGTCCTGTTTGGTCGAGGTCCAAAATTGCCCCCCCTCAGGCGGTTTTCGTTTTGCAATCGTCAACAATCCATAAAATTTAGGGAAAGTACAACTTTTTTATGTTGATTTATAGCTCCCTAAATGTATAAAGAATATTCTAAAACCATAATTTTCTTTAAAAATACTTTAGTAGTTAGAAAAAAGATAGTTTTCCTATAACAGCACGCTTTCTGAATGTATTTATGATGGCTATTAAAACATATTAGAGAGATTTCGCATACGGTTAGGGGGAAACCGTAACGCTAACTCTAACCTTATTTTGTGTTTATTACGCATGCGCAAAGAATAAGGGATACCTTGCAAAAATGCCCTTTTGCATAGCGTTTTAGCGTCTAACGAAAACCTTATCCTTATCTACGTATAAATCGTGATATCGACTAAAAATTAAAAGGCAGTTGATGGTTTCGTTAAAGATTTTTCATTGCGGGCCACTAATGGAAATTGGAAGGCGAAAAATAAAGGTTACCAAACATATCAGTGGTAAACAACACAGTTTGGGCTGTAGGGAGCCTAGTGGTCAAAGGATCTCGAGCTTGAGATCGGAAGGTTGAGAGTTCGAGACCCGGTCGCCACTGAAGACCTACCGAGTATATGCGGAGTACGTGCTCGTAAAATCTGTTGGGTCCGAAAGTCCTGTGGTCGGTCATTGCGCAGTTTACCGTGGGTACAGGTTCCTGGAGAAAATTTCCCTCCCCTTCAGGGACATGTCTAAATTGTGGAGGTGGCGCGTGATAGATGGCAGCATCTGTCACGTATATGTGTGCATGTGTGTGTGAGTGTGAGTGTGTTGTGACTGTCTTACTTGACGAAGGTTTATAAGCGGCTCTCTGAGCAAGCACACAAGCCTGAAAATATATGTATATCAACCAATCAATCAACCAATCAACACAGTTTTTAGCGAATTTTACGATAGTTGTAGACTTTCTAATTGAATGGTAACTTAACATATTAATTTTCCAAATATAAATACTTCTGTGCAAAAACAAAAATTGTTGCAGTTATTGCCATCCAATTTAGCACTTTTGGAGTCCCTTTGTAAAAACAACTATGATTACTAATTGATTGTATAAGATGTTGTTGATATTTCACAAGAAATAAAAGCTGTATACAATGCATAAGATTTAAAACGACACATAAATTTAGTTTTCAAGTATTTTGGGCAATAAAATGTCTAACCTAAAAATGTATAACACAAAATAACAGATTTTATTGGCATCTTTATATATTTTCCAGTGGACAGTCAGAAATAATGTGTTTCGGTTGGTTAAAAAAAATACTGAAACATGAAAGTGTGACACTCAGTTATAGATTGAACTAACTCATCTAGTAGGATCAATTGCAGTCAAGAATAGTTTCATTAAAGTTATTTGCCAGGTGCATTTTGTGAACATGCTATTTTGCTAAATGATAACGGTGTATCTTTAATTACAGTTTCTGATTTCAAAGTTAAATTCTAGAAAAGTTGGCTACCACACATATTATTTGAAAGCCCTCTGTATGTTAAATACAGTAATAAAAGATGAGGAGGAAATTTTCAAAGGGAAGGGTTTAGGGTCCTGGTTTGATTTTTGCTTCTTGTCAACCATCTGAGGCAGTACTCTGGGGGGGGGGGGGGTAACTCAAGTTCTTAAAAATAATCAAACATGAATGTGTGAAACTTATCCATATACAGACTAACTCTATGTACAGAACCCATCTTGTAGAGTTGATAGCAGTGTCAAGAACAATTACACAAAAAGTATTTGTCAGGTGCATTTTGTGAATGTTATTTTGCTTAATGATAACAGTGAATCCAAAAAATACAGTTTCTGATTTAAAAATTCTAATATAAAGTTGGCAAACATACATATTCTTTAAATGCCCTCTGTATGTTAAATACAGTAATAAAAGATTAGAGGGAAATTATCAAAGGGTTTAGGGTCCAGGTTTTTTTTTTTTTTGCTTCCTGTCGATCATCTGATGCAGTACTATTGGGAGGATCATCAGGTTTAAAAAAGTAACTAAACCTGAAAGTGTGACTCATCCATAAATAGAACTCAGCTAGTACAATTAATTGCAGTAAAGAACAGTTCCATTAAAACTATTTGCCAGGTGCATTTTGTGAATTTTATTTTACTTAATGATAGCCGTGGATGCAAATATACAGTTTCTGATTTAAAAGTAGAATTCTAAGCTAAAGTTTGTAACTTTATATATTCTTTTTTAAGCTCTCTATGTTAAATACACAAATGCAATAATAAAAAATGTGGTGAATCTTGTAAAAGGGTTTAGGGTTCTGGTTTGAATTTTGCTTCTTGTCGACCATTTGAGGCAGTACTATGGGAGGGGGGGGGGGATCCTCAAGTTTTAAAAAATAACTAAACATGAAAGTGTGACTGAATCGTGAATGTGTCGATTTATAGAACTCATCTACTATAATTAATTGCTGTCAAGAACAGTTCCATTACAATTATTTGCCAGGTGCATTTTGTTAATGATAACGGTGTATCCAAAAATACAGTTTGTTTTAAAAGTTAAATTCTTATCAAAAGTTGGCAACCATAGACATTCTTTGGAGGCTCTTTGTTAATACAAATACAGTTATAAAAGAGGTGTGAGAAACTTTCAAAGGGTTTAGGGTCCTGCTGGCTTTTTGAGTCTTGTCGACCATCTGAGGCAGTACCAAAAATACAGTTTCTGATCTGAAAGTTACATTCTAAGCTACAGTTGGCAACTTTATATATTATTGAAATGCTCTGTGTATTTTAAATACAAATGTAGTGATAAAAAGATGAGAAAATATTTTCAAAGGGTAGTTTAGGCTTGTTTGGTTCTTCTTAGTGCTACTCGACTATCTAAGGCAGTATCATAGGGAGTTGTTGGGGTCTTAAAGTTTAAATAAATCTCCGTAACATAGAAAGTATGACACAACACTAGATAGAAGTTGCTTTTTAGAATTGATTGTAGTCACTAAAAGTGCAGTTAAAAATATTTATCATGTGTATTTTGAGAATGTTGATTTGCTTAATCATAACAAGGAATGCCAAAATAAGTTTATGCTCTAAAATTTTTATTAAAAGCTAAATTTGAGCATCTTTATGATTCTTTAAAAGCTCTCTGCATATAAAATAATTATCTAGGACACAAAATAGAGAAAAAATAAAGTACATTTGCACATATTGTTTTTCTTTACTTGGCTATTTAAAAAGTCATGCTTGGGGGTGCCATGCTTAAAGTACTGTTAACCATGGTGCAATTCCATTAATTTAATTTTCATAAAAACAAATACTTTAAGTGTTTTTAAGTGCAAGTGTTACTTTGATCAATTAACGAGATTATCTATAAATCAATTTCTGTTCTGAAAATTTAATTTATCAACTAAATTTGAACTATTAATAAAATTTTTATATTTCTCTCTCTTTGAACACATTTGAAATTAACAAACATGAATTAAAGTGCAAGTTGATTTTTAAGTAATGAGTATTCAACCCTGTAAGATTCCACGTAGTACTACAATTAAAAAAGGAATTTGTACTTTTGGAAATATTTTTGAAAGTAATTAAATATACCCCAAACTGGAATAATCAACTTTTTTTTTAACATAAATATGACCTTTTTACAGAAAAATAACAGTATAGTATACAAAAATATGCACACGGAGAAATTCAATTTTTATTACAATTTGAAGCGATTTTGAACCTTTTTAAACAAAACTTTTAAAATATTTATGTTTCACATTTGCGATTATTACATTAGCGATATCAAATCTGAAATGTTTTGTATTATAGCGAAAGTACTTTTTTTCTGTCAAGTTACTTTTCAAAACAAACCGAGATTCAATGCTATAACCAATAAAACAACAACAAACTGCCCACGTGACTTTATGGTTTACGGTTAGAGTATAGCGTTAGGGTTACGGTAAATTTCCGAAATAAGGGAGCGATTCCCTTAACCTTATCTCTACGCGCATTCTGATTGGTCGAGAGGATAAGGTTTGGGTTAGCGTTAACGTTACGGTTCACCGAACGGTATGCAAAAGCTCTCTAATATGCATAAAATATTGCTTCATTTCGTTTAAAAAAAACTGTATTTATTCACTTAATGTCTGTAGAAATCTTTTCACCGTTTCAATATTCAAAGAATCTTCGTATTTTCTTGAAATACGAGTATAAACACTAATTCGCGTGCTTTTCTAGTTGGCTACTTCTTGGCGTCTCTTGGCGAAGATTCCTTTTGTAAACAGACTCGTCCGCTCAAAACCTAAAAATATCGTGTCACTTATTAATAGTATTGGTAAATATGGAAATTTTGTTGCGAGTATTTTTTTTATTTTGTGATTTATTAATAACAGAATATTAACTTGTATTTTGCCAGCTTGTTAGTGTAGTAGTGTTTATCTTGATTTTGAAAGAGGTACTCATTAGATTAACGTCTAGTTACATACCTTGTTGATAATTTTGTTAATAATTTGAATTAATTTCATAGGGAAGAGAGACTCTAAAGCTTGAACAAGATTTCAATGTGTGTTAAGTGGTGGTAGAGTAATATATATTAAAATAAATGTCAATTACCAATTTTTATTGTCATTTAGTTTCCATAATTATTAAATAAGGCCAATAAGGGTTTAAATAAAATAAGTTAATTCATTTCAAACATTCAAACCTTGCATTTAATTTCGAAAATCAGTCTTTGCAGAAGTTAAAGCGAAACTAAATAGTCTTCCCGGGAAGGATTAGTAAGATATGTACGAAAAGCGATAAACCGCCAAGCTCAAGCTGAAGCCTGACCAGTTTCTCCCCGGCGGTTTCGCCGTGGCAACCCGGCTTGGACAATTTTGGGCCGTATTGTCGCATATCTTTCTACACAGTAGGGATAGAGGACTCTAATTGGGTCTACTGCTCAAGTTCCCTCGTTCAGAAGCAACGCGATAGAGAGCAGCACTATCGACAGTAAGCGAACCCATATAATGTTTTAGAGACGGAGGCCAACTAAAGGATCCCCAGAATTGACTTGTAACCCCAGAGATATTCATTTGGTATGGGAACTTGGAGGACTTTGTGACCAGGACGGATTTAAGGTGCACTAGTCACCATTAGCGTACACGGCGGTCTTTAGCCGAAAACAAGAGCCGACCCAGCAAACATTAGAATTGTGAGCACCGCCGAGGACAGAACCCACAACCCTTCCGATGCGAGCACGACGCTTCACACGACAGCTACAGCGGCTCTAGGGGTTGCCATTCTGGCATTTCTAGGAATTTCCGCTGTCGGGACAATTCCATTCACTCCTAAGGTGCCTCGTTTCACCTTCAGTTTTAACAGTGTAACCTTACCTGAAGTCTTTTCCGTCACCGAAGTCCCAGGCCGAAGCATGGCAAACCATCTCTCTGTCGGTCGGTTTTTCAATGATGGAGCGGTTCCAGAACTCGGGGGGCATTTCTATCAGCCCCAACGAAGTAAAGAAGTTTTCCGATAACTTAAATACCTCCAATGGAGTCATTTTCTAAAATAAATAAACACCTAAATAATGTGTAATTTTACCATGATTTTTCGGCCTACACCAATTTTGGACAAAGTTAACTAAACACCAAATTTGTGATTAACGATCCAAAAATGTGTTGTGTATCCCTATGTAACTTTCACAGGAAAGATTAAACGCATTTTTAATCTTCTTGAGTAGAAACTATTTTAAAATGTTTGAAAAATCATACATTTATTGTATGAAAGCTGACAGTGAATTTGCTATTGCTCCTTATTGCTTATATACATTAATAATTTTTTAAGTATATTTTAAAGCTCTTAATACTAACCCATGTATGAGCTAACTCATAAAGTAAAACTGTTTTTTTTAAACGTTCGACGTTGGGAAATGGCAAAATTCACCCCGTTTTGTAATACTAGTTCAATTTTATGTCTTTAATGGATTTCTTCTATGATCTCCTTTGCCCTTAAATGTCTTTTTTCCCAATTTAACAATTAAACTTATCAACACAATATTATTAAAATGCTCGATAAAGGTTTAAGACATCTTGGAAAAAATACCGATTTACCTTTTTTTGCATGGCTGGTGTTGCATCAGGAGATTCTTTATTTGGAAATGGTTTTATTATTTCGAAGATATTATTCCATTGTTCTCCCCACATGTTTCCTTAAAAAATATTTTATCACAATAAAAAACAGATATATTTCATCAAAACAACAACTTTGAAGTTTTTTATGTACTTTTGATGACTACTAAACACTATTGATAACTGTTAGTACAGTTATGTCCAAAATTTTTATTATGTCGTTTTTTTTTTTACTTTGACTTTTTTAAATAAATTTATTAGAAATGCGTTATTTGCGCTGCATAACTTGTAATAGAGGTCACTAAAATTTACGTTTATAATTATTGTCCTTTTTTCAATTAGGTGGTATGAATTATTAGTATTAATAGAAATTTACCTACATGAGCATCATAAACTTCTCAATTTTTCACATGATATATCTTCATTTTTTATATATATCAGAATAAATCTCAAAGTCATAAGCTTATAGAAAATACAGCTTTATTAGCTAGTTACTTCTCTGTATTTTTTTTTTTTTAGTCTGAGGACTCTGTTAGTTTTCTTACCAAGTAAATGTGCTGGAATGGGACCGTCCGATTTTATACCGCTCAAAGGGTAAGTCTCTATAAGTTTCCCACGAACGTATGCATGCAATTGCTGATAGAAGGGGAAAAGGGTTTGCAACAGTTCATCCACTTCATTCTCAAATGTATCGCTCTCGTAGCTTTCCCTCCACGACTCACCGGCATCAGAGAAACCTTAATATTAGAAATCAGAATGTAAAATGTTAGTTTTTATAGTAAATAAGCTCATTAACAAGACTATACTTCACAAAAATATACTTACCATTGAGACATGCTGCTTCATTGGACAACAGAATATATCGAAGATATTTGTCTTTTAATAGTTTCCCTGTTTGATCACGCCATTCAGACCAAAGGTGCGTAAGTTCACCATAATTCTTGGATGTGGCAAAAATTTCAGTCAATTCTGAAATTCATAGATTCGTCATTTTTTTTTTCTTAATAAATATCAAAACAGAACCACGTAATAAATATTTAGAATATGCCAATGATTTTTAAATACCGTATTCAGATTTTTTTTTTATTTTTGTACACAAATTCCCGAAATCCCCATTCATCATCAAACAAAGATTTGTATATATAGATTGAAATTTTAGTCAGCCATTTTGAATAAGAATTCAATTCAAGTAGTTTGGAAAAATAACAAAATTCCCTTGCTAAAATCACAAATTTGGTTTACCTGGTTCAATACCTAGATTACATGGTGTAAGCGGTGGAGTTGTTTGAGGGCAAACTTTCGCCTTTCCATAAACATCTTGCATATCAGCAACTATCTCGTTCAACTGAAAAAAAACATGTATCACATCGTGAGTGGTAACAGTTTCAGAGGTATTTTCTTTTCATTTTTTGCCTACTTCAATACCTACTTCAATAACAATAATTTTAATTCCTTCAAATTAAAAAATATATACACTAGATTGGTTTTACAAAGTTTAACTTGTTGGAATGATAGCCATCTTAGATTTGTTACCTCATTCAGCTTCTCTTCTGGTAAAGCTGCACTTCCAAGAATTGAAAGTTTCTTAAACCATCTATAGACTGTGCTGTTGGTGTATTGAAACTTTTTCCAAGCAAAGGAAGTTGCATTTTCCCACCCTGCTTTGTTAAATTTTGCCAGTTCTTGCATGGAGAGTAGCTAGGAATTATTTACAACGATCATTGATTTATAAACTAATTGATAGAAATACATAATTACACAATTCAAAATCCTTTTTATAAAGTATAATTGTTTTTCAGACTGAATTCTTTTATGTCATATGATTTTTGGTATCGCTCCAAATGTTTATTATTAATTTTAAAGCCTCAGCAAATTGGCCAAATAAACATTCATAATTTTGATTGAAAATAAGTAAGCATGGGAAAACAAGTAAGCTAAAAATTAATAATAAAAATTCGTCAAATAATTATTAAGTGTTAAACTTTAATTCCTACTTTCAAAGAAATAACCAAGTAACAAAATACGTAAGAACTATAATTCTATTTCATCGTTTTTTAAAAAAATATGTATGTTCACTTTAGTAACCTTTTTATGCAATAGAGTAAATGGTACATTACCATAGCTTCTTTATTTTCCTCTGTTAGATTACTTTGGTAGTTCCAGTTTGCGAGGGCAAATTTATTTGCCATTTCCAAAGCAAGCCTGTCGTGGTTATGAAGGAACTGCAATGCATCGTCCACATTTTCGTTTTCTCCGCTTATGTATTTCTCCGTTTTGTGAGCACAGTCAGCTGTGGTACTGATGAAAAGAAATGCTAAATTGATAAAAACGACCCAAAGCACCATACGGGCTGGCTTAAGTCTTTGCTTGAGCATTTCTAAAAAAAAGAAAGATATTAACTTAATTTTTTAAAAAATTACACCACGCGAAACTAGGTATTATTATAAACTTTTGACTTCATTGTTTTTAATTAAATATTTTATTCAATAATTGAATTATCATTTCTTAAAATAAGTAAGATTGTATGCTAGTTGGTTTAAGTTGGATGCTAGTTGCTCTAAGTTTTACTAAAATGTACTTTTTGAGGTACATTTTATAAAAACATTATTTTTTTTATATTTTAATGCGAATTTTATATGCATTTACTTTTCAATAAGATTCAATAAACAATAGCTGCCATAAATGGGCTAAGTCAAAACTTTTTTATACCTTCATTTTCAAATGCAATACAAATTTAGTCAGAATAGTTTTAAAAGTGTACTTACCCATACAAAATATTTAAGCTTATAAATATCCGATTACTTTGCAAGTAAAATCCTTACAGGACTGCACTTCAATTGAAGGCCGATCTGTATAAGTGGAACATTTTCTTTTTATTCCAGTGTCAAGCTATATGGCTTATGTCCATTGTTTTTGATAGTTTTTTTTGTGCAAAGAATGAGAATACACAATGAAACCCTAGGAGTGTAAAAGCTTGTCTTTTATGATTTTCTACAGGTGGTGATGCATATTAACCTTTAGCAGATGTTTGATTAGGAAATGAATAGTAGAATGGAAAATATGTTTCAGGAGACGGGTATTCAGTATAAAATGTTGCAAGAAATAAATGGAACCATTTTTTAAGTCATTAACTTTGGTACTTTGTAAATCATCAATACAGTAGTCACTCTCTTAACTGGCCTAAATAGGACAGAGGGCAAGACGGTTAAGCGAAATCCGTTTAAACCGATGAAGTAACATTATTTAAGGTTTGGAAATGCAGTTGATTACGCGTATATGGGCAGTTCTACCATAATTTTTAATTTCAGGTACAAAAAGCCTGTTAAATTTAATTTTTCCTTCCTTATTCAATGGCATGACAGCTCCGGGTGGGCCCTAGCCTTCTCAATCAATTTCTTCCAGGCCTGCCTCTGCCTGGTTGTGGTCTTCCAGTTTGAGACTTTTGAGACTGATAAGTCTCTTTCCACGCAGTCGGCGAATCTCAGCTTTGGTCGACCTCTGGGCCTTGATCCGATGGGCTGAGCTAAAAAGATTATGTTTGTTGAACGATCTCTGTTCTTTCGAATGATGCGACTAGCCCATTTAATTCTTTGGATATTTACATACTTGACAACATCAGGTTCTCTATAACCCCGATAGAGTTTTGAATTTGAACGTCTGTACCAAGTACCATCAATTTGTTTGCCTCCAAAAATGGATACTAGGATCCGACGTTCGAAGATTCTCCAAGGAATTCTGATCTTTCTGTGTTGTTGTCCAAGTTTCTGAGGCTTATGTTAGGATTGGTCTGATTAAGCATTTATAAATTAGCAGTTTAGTATCACTTTTTAGTAAGTTTGATTTTAAATATTTTTTTTTAATCCATAAAAACATTTACTTGCACTATTGATTATTCTTTGTATTTCTGGTGCGATATTGCCATTAACGTTAACTTCAGAACCAAGATAAATAAAACTGTTTACTTTTTCAAACTTATATTCACCATTGCAAGTGAGTTGTAGAATCAGTTATTTTGGTGCACTGGTTTGGTTTTTTTCATATACTTGGTTTTTTTCTGGTTAATACTGAGATGCATTTTTCCTGCCTCCTTTTTCATGGATCGAAAAGCTTGCTTTAAGTCAGATTGTGTTCGCGCTATGATGTTAATATCATCGGAAAATGCAAAAATTTGTACAGACTTATGAAAGATAGGTCCTCTGTTATTGATTCCTGAACCTCTGATAAATTTTTCCAATGTCAAATTGAAGAGTAGGCACGCCAATGCATCGCCTTGCCTTACACCATTTTTTACCTCCATTAGTTCCGAGAAATCATTTTGGATTTTAACTTTCTGCATGGTCTTACACAGTGTAAGCGTGGTGAGTCGTACAAGCTTGTCCGCGATATTGAATTCTCGCACAGCTTCAATGAGTCGCTTCCGGTTTACGCTGTCGTAAGCAGTTTTGAAATCCACGGGTACCAATTCCAAATTCCCTGGTCTTTTCCAGAATCTGTCTGTGTGGAATGAATTTACGTTAAAAAGTCCAATTTTTTGTCGTTTTTGAAAAGGTGACTATCCCTGCATCGTACTTAAGTGCAAAAAAGAATAATATGTTGCTATTTTGTGATTTTATATGGGAAAGACTGCACTTTTTCACCAAGAAAATCGATGAATGTATGTCTCTAAATCTACGAATTCGTGGCAAACCTTTAAGGTGGTGGGCTGGTAGGCATTCGGTTCGTACTTAGAGATGTTAAATTGTACATTTGAAACAAATATGATTTAAATAAAGATTTAAAATGACTATATTGTCAGTTTGGTGTAAAATTGAACCAATATCGCTATTAAATCTGTTTAGTTCACCAGATATCGTTTTTTTTTAAATTTATCATATAAAAAATATATAATTCAGCAATAAAAATGCAAAATTAGGCCATTATGTACGTTAAATTAGCATAATCTGGTATTTGTGTCTAAACTTTTGGGAGCATACAAAATTTTATTTTATGAAAAAAGAAATTATTATAGCAAATCAAGCAATTATGTTTCAATTATAGCATTTCAAAATACTTATTTAATACATATAGGGATGTTTTGAAATTCTATTATCACAATTCTAAATTTTACAGCTAAAAAACGTCATTGTCTAAACTTTAGGATCGCGTTGTATTCGTTCAATTCAAAATCCAAGTGAATGGAATTTTTAACTCAAAAATGTGTTAGTTTGAGCACTATAACTAAACATTTGATATTCGGGACATGAAGAAGGTATGGAATTTTCTGTATTGCTTCGAATTTTTTTGGGACTTTCTTTGCTTGGAGCCTGGCCAAAGAGGCTAGCTTATTTATTCCTCTGTGTCAAGGCTAGTCGAGAGCATAATTTTACGAACTGTGACCTCGGGTTGGAACTTAAAACATTGTGGACAGTTTGGCTGGTACATGTATGCTAAAATCACGAACTTTCAGGAGGATCTGGATCTCCGATCTTCAGAAGGATGGTCTCCCTATGCGCTTGCACTTACCATACTTTAAAGGCTTTTGTTAAAAAATTATTGAATACCTGTTTTTGACTACAGATAGACCAGAAAAGAAACTGCACCACTTATTCCACACGCTTTCATTCCAAGGTTTCGTCAAGTTCGTCGGACCATTGATTCGGCCTCGCCATCGATATCAATAGCACAGATGAAGATTAAAGCAACACTAAATTCGTTGTTAAGATGTCTTTTTTATTTCCTGCTTTCTTGGACCACAGAAAATTTGCATATGATACAAAAAGAACTTGACGACCTTAATACTTTTTCCCATCAGCATAAACTATTCATAATTCCTGTCGCCAATGTCTGCCAAGTAGACACATAAGGTAAGACTAATAAAAAAATCAAGTGGTTCTTCCAGTGTTTATTTTTAAATTAAAATCAAATTTAAAATTTTACATAATGAAAACATATTCTAATTTTAACTCTGAAAAAATGTAAATTTCATTGAGGGAAAACTTAAAATATTTTAACAATATAAAAATTGCTTTCTCTAGTTAGTTATAGCAAAAAGATATAAACCTAAAAGTAAAGATCCAAAGTAAGCCAGTAAGATTACAGATCGATCAAATTATTTTTCTTAAAAATTCTATACTTTTTGCATAAAAGTATTTTTTATGATTTTTTATATATTATCCATTATTACCCCCATCTTTTGTTTTCGTATTTAAAAAATAAGCACATTTATCGTTAAAGAATAATTATATGCATTTTTTGAACTTCAGAACGATTAACTAAAAATGAAATAATTTATATTACAGCTATTCCCTTCTTTGTAAAAATAGTTTCTTAAATGTATATTATTTAAAATTTAATAAGAAAGATATAAGAAAGAAATACAAAAAATTTTGTGACTAGTTCTAACTTTTGATTTGATTTTAAGCCTAAGGGATTTTTGAAGTAATTGATTTCTCTTCTTTCACTGTGAACTTTACTTTTTTATACTTTACTTATTACTCTTATTTTTACTTTCAGAAATAAGAAATAAGGTGCGGACACAAGACTTTTTATTGAAGTTTTTATTTCAGATTTAAAAACACTAAATGCATTAATTTACGTTTTAAGTCCGGGGATTACAAACAAACATAATAAAACATAGCCATCCTATCAATGCTTTTGAAAGTTGTAAAAAAATTGTAAATGTTGATATTTTTTTGTTTTGCTTCTATTTAAGAACTGGAAATTCAAATGTATGAAAGAAAATAGCTTTTAAATAATGGTGCAACTTTATTCTTCTGGAATATAATAAGCTATATTTGTAATTTTTGCTCATGAGAATATTCAATCCCCATTTCAATGGTATGAACCCTATAACATAACTTTAATAACTTCAAATTAGAAAAGTTGTCCGAATGGATTTGGGAATTAGTGCACCAAATTTTAAGCCTGCACCTTGTTACATTT
This sequence comes from Hylyphantes graminicola, assembly GCA_023701765.1. Lineage (NCBI taxonomy): Eukaryota > Metazoa > Arthropoda > Arachnida > Araneae > Linyphiidae > Hylyphantes > Hylyphantes graminicola. Next base: position 30,899,624 of record CM043114.1, on the reverse strand, counting down.
TCAGAAATACCTTTAAAACCAAAGCTATGGCAGCAACTCTTGGCGTATACGTGTGATTTTCCCGGACACTTCATTATAACTTCCAATAGTTCTATGTACTTATGTTTAAAGTTGGAATTTCTTTCAAATTGGGAGTTGTAGAGAGGTTTCAGACAGACGGTCAATGTTAAAAAAAAACTATTTTTTTAATCCGAAACCTAAAAAACGTGTTTAAAAAACCCACAAAATCTAATTTTCGATTTTCAACCAATGCAATAACTTTTATTACCTTATTTTTTAACTTAGATAATTGAAACATGTGGTATCCAAACTAAATTAATCTAAATAGTTCAGCTCTTTATTGTTTAATTATAAAATAATCCTATACTATTTTCAAAAATTCAATACTTTCAATTTTCAAAACAACATAATAAACCACTATTCTGCTTACAAACTCAAACCAAAAGTATATGTTCAGATATTTAGATTCGAGTATTGTACATTATTATAATGAAGCATGAATGTCAACTTTAACATGATAAAACTACTTGCACTAAAATTCAATGTTGTTTTCTCGATGTATATTAATCTAAATATTATGATTACTTTTGTCCATAATATGATTCATTAATTAGGTTTATAATTAGTTTAAATATAAAACTTAAATTATGCCGAAGCAAATTCATCTTCATCTTAATGAATAATCTGACTCGACAGATAGATTGACAGTTATTCATGTAACGTGAATGATATTTTGAGGAATTTTTGGATTGGTAATGGCGTACAGAGAATTTTAAACACTCTAAAGTGCACTTAATAGCTGTTTATAGAAAACGGTTTATCGATACAATTAAATAAAACCCAATATTTTTTACCCTTTTATTAATCCATATTTTTCCATCAACCAGATACATGATTTTTTTTAAAATATTAAGGACAAGTGTGGGTGAAAAGATTTGGCTTAAGAAAATGAAATATCTACACAAACATTCGTGTTTTTTTTATGTTTATGATTTCACCAAAACATAATTTTTATTTTGAGAATTATTTCCAACTATATCATGCATTCTTCCAGGTTGACCAAATTCTATACATTTGTGTTATTTTTTTTAATCCAAAATTGCGACAACATGGATTGAAGGGAGGTTACTTGCGGAACAGGAGGATAGAAAAAATGTTTGCTCATTTTTTTTTTGCTGTTGTTGTTACTTATTCCACTTGGTTTAGATCAACTAGACCAAAAGAACATTTGCCCACAAAAATCTCAAACTAGAGTGTGGTTTTCAAAAAGGTCACTCTTCGGTAAATCCGAGCAGGACATCAGCAGATAGTCCAGAGAAGCTTGCTTGGTATTGCGTTTGAGGCACACACGATTTACGCCTTTTGTCCCTGGACGAATGTGTGTGTGCGCGTGTGTCCGGTAATAACACAGGTGATGGTGGTGTGCATAATCCTGTTCCGCCCTTCAGTTCTAGAACAGTACCAGGATGGCTTTGTTCAGACCAGTCAAGTGTTTGTGGTATCATCCCTGTCATGCTGTTTTTGGACCTGGCTTTCGAGAAATTTTAAGTATACGTGAGAAGGCCATTATTTATATTATAGATGTTTTCAATAGAGCTCTCATTTGCCAATTCATTAGCTATGTCATTTAGGAAGAAGTCTACATGGGATTGTAGGCATTGCAGATGAATGTTTTTATGTGTATAGTATATTTTTAACTTGTCTACAATGTCTACAATGGTTTGTCATTAATTATGCGCCATTTGCTTAAGAATTGTATAGAGCTCTTACTGTCTGAATAAATACAGGTATCCCAAGAGCTATTATTTGAAATAATTAAATGTAGAGCTTCGTCAATGACTTTTAATTCAGAACCAAAAGCCAAACAAAAGATTAAAATCTGGTATGTGTATTAGTAAAAAAAATGCTGATACTATATATCTCTGCACTAACGCTTTATAAACTTTTCCCCACATATGTCTCTGTTCACAAAAGTGACAATACAACGCCATTGGATTTCACTCCTTAGTACCCTATCTCCACAAAACCATAACCAACCCTTAAACTATTCCAAAAGCACTATTCAATAGCCGACTGCAAACTAACCTAAACACAGCCGTTCAACCAGCCGTATACCAGCGCTGCGTAATACCGATCACAATCTATGGAATCTCATTGATTTAGCAAAAGCCCTTTCATTGGTATAGGCGCCTCTTGTTGATAAATACGACTGACATATTTCGTCTTATACCCTGGCGCGTTCCAAATTAATGGCTCTATGAATATCATTTGGACAAACCTATAGTCTGAATGAACTAGTATGACAACACTGATTGGAGGTGTCACATACCATGTTTGGATAATCATTCATGAATGTTTAAACTATCAAGATGGATAAGTATAGATTAACTGAGGCATTATGAATAACATTGTTAATGAACATGCTTAGTGTGTTTGGTTTTCGTTTGTAGTTACTAAAGTATTAGTTTCTATTTTACGATAAGCATAAAAAGTTTTTTTGAGGAGGAAAAACTTTATTGTGTGACTTGATTGAAAGTAGAATCTGATTTTAAAATTGGTAGAATATAAGAATATAGTCTTATAGTAACTTACAAAAGTATGACCTAGAAACTAAAATCTCGTTTTCAAGTTCAAAAATTAAAAACAAAGTCTGATTACTAACAAGTAATTGCTGTCAAAACGCACACTTTTTCCTCGCGTCAATTTAATTTCGTTTCTGTTCAAGTGTCTTCATGACTTTAATTTTTAAAGTGCCATAGTCCTAGCTTAAATAAGCAAAAATATAGCTTCAAAAGTGAATTTTAATGTTCATAAGCAAAAACGCCGAAGTGCACTTTTTTTACAATCATTAATGGATGATGTTTCATTTATTCAGTGACAACATAAATGCTGAATAAAAACCAATTATTTCTTGAGCCTTGAATGTTGAATCAATATCCCGAATAGTAGAGCAAAAGTCGGAATTCTACTTTTTAGGGGCGTCTATTGAAAGAAAATCAAGGATGAAATCTGGAAAGAGATATGTCACCTGAAACAAAACAATTTACATCAGAAGGCATTCTTTTTTTGGAAATATAGATAAAAGTTATTTAATATTTAGAAGTATAACTTTTTCCCCTGATTTGAACCTGTAGTCGTTTTATTTCAAATTCCAATATAACAAAACGTTAAATTATTATTTGAGGTTATTAGAAATTGTGCATCCAATTACATTGATTGCTCTTATATTTTTAAATCGATTCTTTAATATCATCGTTGCAATTAGGTTTCTAGGGTGATTTAAAAAAAAACTTTATGAACTCAGCAACTTATGGTCAAATCAAACAGGTAATATAGATAAGATAATGCAGATTCAATTGCATTGAATGCTATTATATTTTTAAATAGATTCTTTAATATTATCGTGGAACCAAATTTTCACAATTAATTCATTTGTCAATACTTCAGTCAGAATATGGCTTAGCAAGACATGGCCACCGATGTAAAACGAGTAACTAGTGACTTATTGACAAAAATCAGAAAAATATTTGTGCAGTGGAATCTATATAATTTCAAATGATAACTACATGAAGATTCAGAGAAGAAATCCCGACGGCTGCTCTGTCTTTCGTAGCGAGCTTATTGCCATTAACGAAAGTCTTGAATATATTGCGACTGCTACAGCAGGGAAAGAAATATGGATCCTAACTGATAGCAAGAGTTCTGTCCAGCACTTGGCTAATTGGTCCGGTGTACGAGACAAAGTGGGAGTTTCTATCCTCAAAAAGCTAAAAGAACTGTCCATAGATCATCAAATCCACATACAGTGGATTCCCTCTCATGTCGATCTCGAAGGGAACGAAATGGCAGATGCGCTGGCCAAAGCGGGAGCTAGTGAAGTATTGGTTCCACTTGAGCCTCTTACCTACTCAGAGGCTTACTCAAGAGCTAAGTCGCGGGAAAAAACGAAATGGTCCACCCCCCCAGTACATCAATGGTATCGATGCCATCGACCTGGCGGCTCCTTGGCGCTTAAATGTGACAGGCCGGGTCAGACTGCAATCACCCGTTTCCTCAGTGGGCACCTCAGAACTATGGCATTTTCAGATGGTTTGAGAACTTTTGACACATGCACCAAGTGCTCCTCTGCGCAGGCTTCACCATCCCACATCTTGGAGTGCCTGGGGCTCAATTATCAAGATCTCCTGGAGAGCCCATTGCTGGTCCTGGACTTTCTCGGGGTGTTTGGCTTCATGGACCTAGTCTAGCTCCGCTGGACTTTGGGGATCGGCAACAACAACAACAGAAAAATATTTTTTTTTTTTTCGTAAGTGGACATTATGGAATGGGGTATTGAAGAATGGGGTAAAGGAAGCAATGATTTACGACCAAAAATGCAATAAAATATATATTTTTATTTCGATAATAACAGATTAAAATGTTTTGTTAGGTATGCTAGATATATTAATTTAGTATTTAAATTAATATTTTTCTACGTCATCGTCCTATGTAGAAAATCTATCCTATTATTTAAAAAAAAATATTTTCCAAACAAATTGATTGTTTTTGATCTCCTAAAATGCCCCAATTTTCGACTGGCGTCATGTTGGTGACTTATGTATGTTGCTGCAGGTAACTTTGAAATTACAAAGATAAATAGCTATAATAAGTTAATAAATTAACAAAGATTTTTCAGCTGTGCATTAAAGTTGTATTAAATTGATTAAATGTAAGTTCCTCACAAAACGTACAAAAACATGATCCCGCAGGGTATCTTTCACATGAAGGAAAGTTATGCTTCCACTTGAATTAATATAAGGAAATGAGTATTTTTTTCTGCTTACTAACGTTGAACAAAAATAAATATTTTGTGTAAAAATTGATGTTCACAAACTGTGACTAATCATGTCCATGGGCTGCATCATCGCCATGTAAGGCGACTGTTTCGGCTAGTAAATCCCTATTAATTCAAAGAAAAATACAATAAATAGCTTGGACCATGCGAAGAAGAAAGAGAGAAACCGGTTTTCTGCCGCCAAGCATACAATTGTGAGCGCTCGCCTAATAAATCAATCGGTTATTCCCGTGTACTCTTCATCTATGGTTGCCTCAAACGAGAAGCGTACAACCTTTTTTGCTAGAGGCACTAGTATCATCAACATAGAAACTTTTGTAAATTTAATGAAGGAAAGTTTTCATGGAATTAGGGTATCTATACTAGAGAGAGGAAGAAATCAAACTCATTGATTACATTATCACCTTATCAGCCAGTTTTAAGGTAATTCTTCAAAATTACAAAATTAGATTGTCCGGAAATCTCAAAGAAGTCTAAAAAAAGCTGACGAATTTGCTTAGAATGTTTTTTTATCCTATGTTCGCTCTATCTAATTAGGTGTTACGAAACTGATATTTGCAAACTTTATTACTTATTTGTTTTTAATTTAAGTTTCAGCTTAAAATAAAAGTAACGTAGTAATGCTTACATAAGAATGTAATAAAAACCCATTACCCATTTCATTTATTCTCAATATTCAATTTTAAAATCCTAAACATTTTTAAATGAATCTGGGTGATGAAGTTAAATTGAAGAACAATGGTTTTTTGTTAGTAAAGTTTTGCCTTAAGCAAATGATCAGGCATTACACGGAAATTGTAATTAGCCTAAACGAAGCGATGAAAGTCAATTTTAAAGAAATATTGGTAAAAAAAATTATTTATTCAAATGAAGACGACTCTGTATGGGGGGTACTATCGATTTCAACTATAGACCAATTATATTCTAACAATTTAGACAATTCTAACTATAGATCATCAATTTGCAGAAAAAGAAAATTTTAAAAGATTAAAAATCATTAGCTAAATTGTAATTTTGTAGTAAATTAACTTCATAAACTTTCGAGTGATGTATCGTAAATGAGTGTTTTATTTTGGATATCATACATTCCGTTACACGAAAGTCTTTAGATTGCATCTGTATAGATGTAATCTAATTGAATTTTTTTAGTATATTTTTTACTTGTTTTACTTTGAGTTTCATGCAAATATGATATTATATTTTCCTTCTTTTTTATAATTTCTTTTGCATTATAAAACCTAAAATTTATCATGTTCGTCGATACCTCTCTTAATACGACCAGTTCAAACACCTTTATAAACTGCTATCACTCTGTTGTATAAAATTGTGAAATAACATTGAAAATGCATTCATTTTTTAGTGGGTCACTTTTCAAATGCATTCTTATTCTATTTGGGAGGAGAAAAACTATTTGTGTTCCACTTTAGCGCTGAAAAACATTATTCTTTTCTTTTAAAAAAAGGTTTTTTTTTTATCAGTATACGAACTCAAGTAGGTTTTGTCGCTATTTTTGATTTCAAACATTGCTTTTTTAGAATCGATTTTTAGTTCTATTTACTCTTCCCAGATTTTATTTCTTGGTGTTTATTTTCTTTCAAAGTGTTGATAACTTGGCACTTGTGAAATTGATTTCTTTCATTAATTTGAAACTTTCTGTGGCTGAGATGGCAAAACGTTAGTTGGCATAGAAACTCGGGGGCTAGTTGACATAAGCTGGCTGGGGCCAACTAACCCCGCAATAACGGATAAGTTGACATAAGTATGCCAGCATTCATAGCGACCTAATTTTAGTTAGGTATAGGCTACTTCATAATAATAAATTATTATTATTATTGTAATACATATATAAATGCTGAATGTGTTTTCTTTTCTCAGTCTCATAACTCAATAACGGATGGACAGATATTAACTTTTACTTTAGATACTTTTACGTAGATTTGCCAAACTCAGAGTTTTAAAAAAAGATAATAATTTAAGACTATACAAATTTCAGCTTGATTTCGGGCAAACGGTTATCTAGTTAGTATTATGTAATAAACGGTTACTGTAAGCTCACTTTTTCTGCCTTTATATATTTTTTCTGCCTGTAAATATTTTTTGTTCAGATTATGAGGACCTACGAAAGAGAAACTGAGAGGGATACAGTGACGGCAGATCATAGACAGAGAGCTGTTGAGGCACACTTACTTGAAAAAAGATGTTTGAGAGAAGTATAGGATGAATTTAAGATCTCTGTTAGAAGTCTAGCACGTATTGTAAGATCGCAAAAGGAAAAATTAATTCTACCCTAGGGGTACCAGAGGGTATTGTAGGATATGGGATAGTGCAGCAGGTGTTCAATCCTGAACAAGAATTTCACTTTTGAGTGAATACCTTGTGAATTCAAGTGACATATACTTCGACCTGAGCCCAAAAGAGGTAAGAAAGTTGGCATATCAATATGCAGTTGCTAATAATTATCATTACTGTATAAAATCCCCCCCCCCTATTCATTCATAGATATTAGATACATATAACTGTTGTAAAATACTGATAACGAGTTTATTCTTTTTGAACAACTACTTTATCTTCATGCATTGGAAATCACTGAAATTTATTAAAATTTGCAGCAAACACAGTTTATAGTTTCTTTTTAAAATAAAATTGTCTCTTTACGTGAACTCTTTACACATTACAGATAAGAAAAAAATGTTTTTCCCAACAGTGAAAGTGATTTTTATCCATTAATTGTCATTTGATACTCAAAACATTATTTATATTGATCAGGAATTAAGAAATATGCCATATTATTTTTGATAAAAAGTTGAGGGAAACAAAAAATAACAACATAATGGTCTGTGAATGTTATTTTTAAATAAAAATATAACGACGAATCTATATTCTTGTTTTATTAATTTTATGTGTCTTCATTCTACAATGGTAAAATTTAAAATTAACTTCACTTAAAATTTTAATTACCTTCCTATGCATTATAAATTTTTCACAAACAAAAGCAGTGTCAAGAGGTTGACCAGTCCTTGTGGATCGAAATTTTGTGAAAAACCTTCAAATTTACGTATCCTTACATGCTTAAAAGTAGAGACATAATTTAGTTTAGTTACTTTGTTTTTACTTTGTTCCAGAGCAAACACTGATTTCAATGCCAATAAGATTTGGTTGTTTCGAATAAAAATATTCTAGTTCAATAATCGCACTGATTTTTTCCTAATATTAAATACGTATTTAAGAGAATTAATTTAACATTATCATAATTTAATTATGATAAATTAGAAAATTCTTCTGTAAATAATGAGCCACAAAACTTTGCGTTTTGATGATAATAGAAATGTAAAAGAAGAACTTCGAAAAGAATTTTTTTTACCATTGAGTAATTACATGCTTGTTTTTTGTGTGTACAAATCCAATCAAAACTTTAGATTTTATTCAAAAGGTTTGTATTTATTACGATATTTTGTAATTTAACTTCAGCATTTCCCTTTAATTAGCTCAATAAATAAGTCGTGTTTCTTTTGTTTTTTTTTATAATTGACAAACTAAGCTTAAGTTCCTTTATTATATGCTTTTGAAAGAAAATATTTTTCTTTTTGCATTACCTTTAAGTTTTTTTAGCCCCGTTACACTTAAAAGAAACTTGTTTAATGACACTCTCAACTGTTGTTTGCCGAAATTTAGTAATTACCTAGAAAATCCTTTGCAGAAATGGTACGCAATTTAAAAATGGCTTATTGCTTTTCCAATAATTGGTAGTATTCTTTCTTTGTCGGTATCTTTGTTTCATTTTAATGTTATTGTTCCCTTTTAGTTCAAAGCTTTAATGTCTTCATTTTAATCTTATTCACAAAAAAGCTAAAAAAAAATAACTGACAAAGAAGAAAATTAAAAATGGTTTGTTTTTTGTGCAGAGAGATTACTATTTTTTAATGTACCTATAGCATTTTCAATTAAGGAATAATTCAGTGGGTACTTTTTATAAATATTCTAGTATATTCGCTGGTGGGACTCGAAACCCCACACTAATGTTAAAGTTCAATCTCGAGGTAGACGTCTTAACCTCTTATTCATGGAATAATTTTTATCAGGTACGAATCATGTTTGCGGAGGCGTCAGAATCATTCAGATTGTTAACTTGGGAAAAAATGCAAACGTTTCCTAAATCATATCGGAATCATGCAATTAGCTTTAAGTATTATATTTTAAGAAACTTTTCGGTTAAAGCAAAATTTTTGCACGCTGATCTTTAAAATGCGTCAAATTTGGAATAATTTTTTTTCTTATTGAGTTAAGATTTTCGGAAAATTTTGATTTATTAAAAATCGCAACATTTCTTTCTGGTAGTTTTTTTTTTAATCCTACTTTATATCCCAAGCATTTGTTAAATTAGTTCAATTCATACAATATATTGAAATCTTTAAAAATGACAAAAATTATCAAAAATTTAGTGAATTTTCAAATTTCGTATAGATTTTTTTGTAAATTTTACTACCTAAAATGTTTTATAGCCTATTAATTTTTATTTTGTTTCCAAATTTTATTTTTTTTATTGATTTCTTAAATAATTTGGATCAATATGTGGATATATAAACGATATCGTGAAATGGAAAATTATGGGTGGATTCCCGAGAATTAAAAGCATTTTTGGACTTTTAAATGATGACAGTGTATGTTGCAAAAAACGTACTATTAAAAGTACATGCATGCAATTCTTTTGTGATTTTTTTATTCATCTAAATTGGGTAGGTACGTAGTTTTTTTTTTCCAAAATATCTGAGGGCATAAGGCAAGTAGGATTGTGAATGTCCTTTGTGATATTGGTATGTCTATAGCCGTTGGTTTCTCATACCATTGACAGATTACAGAGTCTTTAATAGGTCTGATGAATCTATGGAAAACTCTAAAAACTGTTAACTGAGTTAGTAAACTATTATATAAGTCTATTAAATAATTTAATTGACTTAAATACATTTTTCATAGTTAAGTGGTTATAATTCAAAAAGTTAATTATGTCACTTCTGCTTCACTTTGTGATTCAGCACAAATATTTCCTCAGAGGATCAAATTATAGTTTTTTTTTATTATGACACACACACATTTTTAGAGAAGTACTCTCGACATCAACTGTGCCATTTACGATAATTTTTTTTAATGTGTCATTTAAAAAAATATATGTTTATTACATATAATTATTAATATATTTCCTGAATATAAGATTATCATTTAGTTTGGGAGAGTTGTTCTGTTCATATCCTTTTGCATTGATAGTCCTATACATAAAGTTTTTGCATATTGAGTTTCCAAAGTTTAGCATTTTATTTTTATTTCAAAGCTACTTAAGAATTCTGCCTAAACCCCTAAGAGATTTAATGATTAATGAACCACTTAACGAAAATGTGCGTAATCCTCCATAAAAACAGTTGACTGTGTGTTTCTTTTATAACGGACAAAAAATGTCTTTTTTTTTAATCTTTTTGACTAATAAAATATTTTTCCCCACAAAATAGTATGTAGAAGACTAATAAGAACACGTTCTTTCTTTTAACATAAACGCCTGGAAAGCCAATAACATATTCGTTTCTTTGTGTTTGCTTATTCTTTTTCCACAGTATTGCCTTTAATGTTATATTTTATCACGTTTATTATTTATATCACATTATATTATCACGTTTCATTAAACAATTATACGTTATATCTTAATTCTAAATATTGTCTTGTTTTAAACTTAAATTTTTAACCTTACTGTATTTTTTTTTAATTTGAAAAAAAAATTTGAAACATATAAATTATGTAAAAGATATACGGGAGATGACCGTAACTCTGTCCGTCCTAGTTCAGTTCCATTCGTTTGTTTCTTGGGTGTCTTTTTTTATTAGTATGTTAGTGAAGTTTGATATTAGAGACTTATCGTTAATATGTTTTGTCCGTCCATCTGTAGTTCCGTGCGAATATCTGTATGCCTGTATGTCAACAGTCCACCCATTTAAATAGCATTAAATTTTAATTTTTTTTATCTATAATAATAAAAGAAAGAGTCTGTCTGTCTGTGTGTATGTCTGTGGATCGCAAAAGACCTACTTAGAATGCTCTAAAAAATTCGAAATTTTTAATATAGATTCCTTTTAATACCTACGTGTGCACATGAGACTTAGTTTTTTCAAATTTGATTGTGATTTTTAATTAATATAATTAATTTCAGAAAATGTCATCCTCGTGGGAGTGCGGGACCATAACAAGGCCTGAAAATACACGGACCGGGCCGAAACGGGGGCTTGACGCCATCCTCTATTAGTGTTTGCTTTTTGAGTGCGCATGCGCCAACACGAATTTAATTTTGTTTTGATTTTGAGTGTATTTTAATAAGTAGGCAGACCATAACATGGCTCTTCAAAACACAACGACCGGGCCATAACAGGGGCTTGATGCTATTTTCTGTTACTATTTGCTTTTTTCTTGCGCATGCGCCAACTCGAATTTAATTTAGTAGAGATATTGAGCGTATTTCCACAAGTAAGCATGCCTCAAAAAGGAAGCAATGCGAAGTTAACGGGTTCCCAAAATTACGAGGCGTTATGTGTTAAAGCTCCTAATGGAGGCTAGAAATAGGCAGCCGGAAACGATTACACTAACGGGTTCCCAGTCAGGCGGGACCATACTGCTAGTTCATTTATATTCTTGTTGAAACATCAACATGAAAAATTTTGTTTATTAAACATTAATGTTTCAAGAATTTTTTCCTCCATATAAATCCGATTGGATGGACGTCATAATATACAGCAATATATTTGCTGATTAATTAGTTGTTTAAATTTACAATATAAAATAAAGTTTTTAAAAATATTGATACAGATTTTTATTGAGAACGTAGAAAATCTTAAAGGATTAAATTACAACCTGTGTTTGGTGATTTGATGAATTCTATAACTCTGGTTTAAAAGTCTACGTAACAGTTATAGTTATAAACTTAATTGTTTCTTATAAAAAAAATTCAGTGAGGTACTTAAGTAAAGGAAAGTATTTGATTTTACTTCATTTGGAGCATCTTTTTACATCTAAAAATATAAATTATTTGTTCAAAAAATGAAATACTTCAGTTATTCTAATATGTAATTTTATTTCGACCAAATTGGAAGATTACTTCCCTTTTTAACCTACAAACATTTGCTTCTAAAATTGCAAAATTAATTAATCCACTTTAGAACGTTTTCAGCAGTAATCTTAAAAATATATGCCATTAAATTGGTATCGCTCATAAAGAATTTTATACTTATCGCAATGGTATTATTCACATTATATTGTGTTTGCGTACATGATACTACAATATTGTTCATGCCCCAAATTGTTACCCAAAAATGTTTCAGGTGAAATAAAACACTAACCAACACCAATAAAATTTATAATCACTAAACAGTGTTTAACTAATATGAAAAAGTATTTGATTTATTAATAAACAAAATTTAAAAAATCATAACTTCAATGAATAGTTCTATTTTACAAGGAAAATCAATGCATTTAACATGATTTTTATATCGATTGATTTGGTCTTTGATACATAAAAAAGCCTTATTTGATACTGTAAGCAGTAAAATAAATTAAATTATCGAATGGAACATTATTTTATTTTATTGTATAAATTTTAACTACATCTTATTTCATCGCAAAACAGAGCTTTTTGTCGAAAGAAATCTAATTCCGAGAAATTGAATTATTATTTAAATACATTTGGAATTTATTGCATTTTTCTTTAAATTTGAATGCATCAACAATATTCTCATAACGTCCAATGGAATAAGTTCATGCTAAATTTGATTAAAACTGAAACTAAGCATTACTTTTTCGAAAAATTCATTCGAAGTTGGATTCAAGTTTCATTTAATAACTTTATCACATAAGAAGAGTATTCGTTTCCGAAGAATTGTTTTCCTATTGGACGAGACATCGAGATTCCGAAAATAGTTATCTAGAATAAATTGGTTCATGCATTATTATTTTTTGTGTTGTAACACAGTTTTCGTTTGAAATTTTGTGCCTTGCATCTGACATGGAAAATAAGCGCATTAAGCTTAAACTTTTCAACATTGTTTGGAATTCACTTTGTAAATTCTTCTTCAGATAAATTAATTTTTAAACATTCTACTTCAGTTGCCGTGTACGATTGTTTTTCCGTTTAAATCCTTTTAGTTTGCTAACTAATGGCGGCAACTTGAGACAATAGTTTCAAACGAAAGAAGATTTGTTTCTATGTAAGTTTATAAAATTGAAGTATAAGATAATTTTAAACATGTATGTATGGATAATACATGGTTTGAAATTTAATATCAAAATCTCAGCGCATAGAACTTGAGTAAATGATAAAAAAAAGAGGACTATTTACTAATAAAATTTATAATTGATCGATTTCGCTTGTTTACCCAATATTACTATTATAATGGAGAATAAGTCAAGAAAAATTTTCTAAATTTCTGTAAATAAATTGCTCCTTATACTATTATTTCAGCTGTTTGTGATAGGTATATTGTATCACTTGAATTCATATGAGTAAAATTTACTTCATATAAACAAAAACGCGCTTAGTATTGTTCTAGTATACTTTTATTCATTTATGCAACAATACATTGACATGGGGCCCGTATGGCCCCATTACGCAAGCAGTCTGCGCGCTTTAACGGGTGTTGGTTTGATTCCTGGCTTCGCCCTGGGTGTATATTCCTCGGTGACGGTAAAATTTCTTTATGTGTCTGTTTTACTTGACGAAGGCTTCATAGGCGGGTCCGTGAGAAAACACACAAGCTGGAATATATGAATATATAGGTATTTACCCCTCCCCCCTACATGGTCATGGTTAAATGCTCGATATATCCCATTTTCAGTATCATTTGCTTTTATGACGTAATTAGACCTTGACTTTTAAGTTTACACTTTTGACACTGTAAAGAATTGCAAAACTCCTTACAATAACAACTTTTTCAATGCACATATAAATGCAGGAGAAATTAATGGAATATCAGTTGAGTAAGATCAAAATTAGTGATAATGTTGCCTATCCTTCATAGTCTATGAAACCTTTCTTACCCTTTCTAAATTATGATCTACGGTAACCTACTCAATTTAAGGTGCTTGTAATGACTACTTTGTATGGAGGATATCAAATAAAGTTATTAGTACGCATCCTGCATTTATCCTGGTACACAACTCAATCCTTTCATTTTTAGCATATTTTATACAAAAAAAATTATTTATATTTCCAATACAAATTTAAGTCATTTTAAAAGTCGTATAAACTTAAAGAATAATCCTAACAATGTCTTATTGAACAAAATAAAAATAAAGTAATCTGCTCTCAAGCAAATCGTTCTCGGGAAAATAATAAATTTCTTATTTCTAGTAAACATCAGATCAATAGGAAATATTTTAAAGGGGGGTGGACCCGAGGATGTTAGTGTCTTGTTTTTGTTTTCGTTTTCACAATGCTTATTTCCTTTAAGGATTAAAAAAAGTAAGACGTGAGTTTGTGTTATAAAAAACATATGAATTTTAAAAGTGAAATAGAAAGAACTACTTCACTATTTGCTTAAAAGTGGCTCTTTAAACTAACTCCTCGGCGCTACAGTCCATGCTGGACCATGGCCTCTCTTACAATACGACTCCAAAGCCTCCTGTCTTTGGTTTTCGCTTTCCAGTTCTTAATTTTCATGTCTTTTAGATCTCTTTCCACATTATCTATCCATCTTTTTATCGGTCTTCCTCTTCTTCTCTCTCTCTGACATTGCCCATTGAAAATAATGTTCTTTGTGCCTCTGCTATCATCCATTCCCCCATATGTCCCAGCCATTGAATTCTCCTAGTTTTTATTATATTTATATGTCTTTCTCTCCAAATTGTTTAGCCACTTCAAAAATGTATCGTCTTCTCCAAACATAGCATCACCTTCTTTGATTGGTCCAAATATGGCTCTTAAAAATTTCTCTCCCATGTTATTAACATTTGATTCAAGATTATTTATTTGATTCAAGGTCCAGGTCCCCGACCCATAACTGTTGGTCTTATTACAGTTTTATGTATACGTAATTTCGTTTTCGACGCAATTACTTTAGATCTTATTAACTGTTTAAGTGAAAAGAAACTGTGATTCCCTGCATTCAGCCTTTGTTTAATTTCTGGCATAATATCATTATTTTCAGTGATAATTAAACCTAAGTGGATATTTAGCTATTCTAATTTAATGGGAGGTACCACCCCTTTCTGGCAAACAGAGAGATATTACGTAGTACATCCCGTTTACAAAAATTAATTTGTGTACTAAAATGTAAGGAATCATGTGTCTTACGTAAAAGATTTTGAAACAAGAGATTGTATAATTCGCTTTTTATTTTTAATTAAATTTCGTAAAGATGTTAACGTTTAAGAGTTGATAAAGAACTTTTTTTAATTAAAATGTATACGTTGTAAGATGTTGTATAGTTAATTAGTTCAAACTACTTTGGACCACAAAACACAATAAAAAATGAATCTTGATCGGGAAACCTGTAAACTCTAGAATACGATCATTAATAGGGCAATGGGTCACGTAATTAAATTTTAATAATTTGAAATATCATTGATTCAGTAAAAGGTGGGATTAAAAACACAACGATTTAATTACAGTATTAAGTGTACTAAGTTAATCTGAAAATACTTGGGTGAAGAATCAAACACAATAAATGTATAAAATCTAACTTATTGTAATGGAAGAAAAAAGTACAAAAGATTTTCCTTTCTCAATAGCGGTCTTCAAAATTTCAGACTGAAAGTCGTTTTAAATACATTTTGATAGATGATAGATTAGATACATGCAACTGAACAAAGAAAAAAACTTAATTTATAAAGTAAGCTGCAAGACGTACAATCTTCTAGCTTTCATATAGCTTTTGTCTCATATTATCACCAAAACTTAGTGTTAGATATTAACTTCAATAACTTAATTTTTAAGATTGTTTATTTTTTTTACTTATACATTCTAACAAATTCTAAATTATTCAACTAAAATATGAAAGTTATTGTGTTAAAGTGCAAAGTGTTAATATTATTTTTTAAAAATCTAAATGTGATGATATCCCCTACAATTTTCTATACAATGTAGCGATAACTTGTTTATCAAATTAATATTCAGTAGCAGATGGTTTTTATGGCGTAATTACACCTTGACAACATTTTAAAGTTCAAACTTGTTTCAAAATTTTGTAACACGTGTTGCAGTGACATCGTAAAGAATTGCAAAATTCATGTCTTTAATCAGTGTAAAAAGAAAAGCTAATAAATTAGAATTTCTTTCAAAATATATTAAAACTCTGTAAAGTTACTTTTTAAAGTCCCTTGAACGAATATTCTTTCAAAACTGTTTTTGATATATACTACGACAATCCTATATTAAAATATAAAGAATTTCACAATTACGAAACTTATCACAAATTAAAGAGAAAAAGATTGTTTGTGTGTACTTAAAAGTTATCCGTCTTTATTTATAATCTGCTATGCAATTGATTAATATTTTAAATGTATCTTTAATACTCAATGCAGATTATAGATACCTATTGTTAGATTTTAATCACACGCAATCTTCAATTTTTCAAACTTAAATATTAATTGAGGATATAATATTGGATCTTAAATTGGATTGTTTAGTATTAAGGTTTATGTTTTGTGTGAATTCAATTATTTAAAAAAAATTATACATACAATTTATCGCATTCAACGTTCTTTCTTACATTTATAAACTGTGGATTATTTTTTTCCTTAAAAAAAGCTTTAAAGATGTAAAATCTATTAACAAAGCATATATGTTCTTTACATAATTAAAGCATTTCAGCAAGACCTTCATTGAATATTTATTCATCAATGAATAGTTATTTTCTCTAGTGGGATTTCCTTAGTCAAATTTTTTTTACCATTTCTCTTTACATAAAACGTTTTTTTTTAACTGTTTTCATTTATAATTACATATAAACAGTACACGGAACGATAAAAAATCGCTTTGGTGAGGGGTTTTTTTTTCAATCTGAAATATCTCTTCGTATCTATGTATTTTACCGTTCACATAGGTGTGTATTTTGTGATATCAAAATAGTACGTTTGTTGTCACTGTTTCATTTAATGTATAATCTTTCAAAGTTAAATAAAAGTAAAATATAATTTCAAGTTTAATTAGTTATTTTAACACAAAATAGTTGTAATTGCAATCGTGCTTTTTAGCTTTCTAATTTATACTACAAACTAAAGACACTAAAAACTTTGGAGCCATTTCATGAACTAACAAACAAATTTGTTTGCATACTTTAAAACACTTTTTCATTTTCCCTACTTTTGTATTCAAAAGTATCAAATAAAAGTTTTAAGAATTTTTAAAATTTAAGACATTTCTTAAAAAGTAAAGAATTGGACAAAAATAATCAAAAAGTAAGAACTAGGAAGTTCCCCTTTTAATGTCGTTAAGCCATTCTAAGTGAGTTCAAATATTTATCCAGTTAATAGCCACTTTTGTAACGAAAGACTCACGATGTCTCTTCTAATTACGTCCTTATAATATAGCCACCACACAGTAAAAGTTTTCATTTGCCATAAACGAAAGAATTTAAATTTGTAAATTTTGTTTAACTGCTGTTCTGTATTATATTCGATGTTTTTGTGTTGTATAGTCTTTTGTCGTGTTGTTATACTTAGTTTCTAACTTTAACTAAGAGTATACAAAATTTCTTATCTTACAAAGTAACAAGGGTCTCATATTAGGCCTTAAATTAATATCGAACCAAGTGTAGTTTGTTTAATGTCATATATAAAAACCATTCATTTTTGTAATATCTTCACAAATATTAGCTATATAATAATCAAGTCATATAATTATATTCCTCATATCAATGCAGAATATTTTTAAATATAAACTCAACTAAAAGTATAACTTGCTTAACCTTACAAAATGTTAACTTAAAAATAAAAATTGAATCAATTTATTTTTTCATAGCATTATACGCGATGACATAGGGATACCTATTGTGCTTTTGATTTCAAAGTATACGCACTCATCCATTCTTTTTGTAACCATCAAAGGGTAAGTAAAGTTTTGTGAATGTCAGAGTCAAATTCAAAGCCGTAAATTTTTTTGGTTCTGAACTTCTTCAGGGCTTTGTGTATTGTAGCTACGTTGCTTAAAGGATTTTATGCCCGAATGAAATTCTTTAACCTTTTGTTTTAGGTCCTAATGTAAAATTCAAGTCTTACCTGTGAATACCTCTAGAGCTGACGTAAATAAAAAGTTAAATCAAACGTAAGCTGATTTTTCTCTTTAAAAGAAAATCTCTTACTTGTACAATCATCGTTGAAAAGAGCGTTTGTTTGATTTTAAAAAAATAAACGGTAAATATTTTTCTTATTTACTAAGTTGTACTAGAAAATTTTTACTGGAAATTACTTGGAAATTTAAAATATCAAATATTGGTTAGTAAAAAATGGGATTTTTTAAAGTTATTTTATTAAATGTTGGTCGTATTCGACTGCGTTTAGGATTTTCAAAAGATTCCTCGTTTTCAATATAATGGTTTTTTCCTAAATGAATTAGTTATTTAAAATAACAAATAAGTTTAAAAAGTACAATTTGCTCAGAAATATTTTCAAGTAATGATTTCAGAACAATTGCAAAAAAATACTGACTGTATAATTTAACTACGCTAATTATTTTTTGAGAACTTAATAATAAAGAGATAATAAATAAGAATAAGATAATGAATAAGATAAAAAAAATGTACATAATTTCAAAGTTTTCATATTTAATATTTTCTTGAAATAAAAAAAAATGTATTACCATTATTAATAGTACATTGTCTTTCATGCTAAAAAAACGTTTCCTAAACTTTACATTAAACAAAAACGTTTTTTTGAGTTCACCATTAACCTATTATTTAGAAAATGGATTTGGTTGAAACATATGACAAAATACTGTTGTTAAACATTTACAAAAAAGGAATATCAGCAATTGGATAAACTGAAGTACATGAATCAAGCATTATTTTTTTTTTATTTTCTGGATTGAATTGATTTAGCTAAGAGTTTAAAGGACAAAAAAATATCGTTAACATTTTATTTAGTGGATAAAATCCGTAAATGCTTTAAAAAGGTGAATAAACTCTGTGTTGCAAACCAAGAGAGGTGTATCTACATTTTTTTTCTTTCAATTTTATGAACTCAAACAACTAAATAAAATTCGAACTGGGACACAAAATACATTATTGGGAACAGAGAATATATTTGTAATTGAATTGCAAATTTAGAATTTCATAAAAGAAATTCATAAAAAAAGCATTATATAGTCTTCCATGTCTATGATCTTCAAACTGATTTTTAAAAAAAGTAATCTATACACATAAAACTGTTCTGTACCCTTTATTCAGTCTGCAAAAAAATTATTGTTAAATAACATCTCAAATATATTTGCTACTTTTTATTGAGTTATGTATTTTTCAATTCTTACATGACATTCTTAATGATAAAATCTAACTTTAAAAATAGATACTTATCTGTTAGTATTTCAGAATTAAATTTTAAAAAATAAGATAGTCAAATATAGGTATTATCATGAAAGTTCGGAATAAGGATTTGAAAAATTAGAATGTACCCTCTCACTCTGATGTACAAAATTGTTGGGAAACAAGATTGCAAATGCATTCACCGATTTTTTTATTAAGTGAGTCATTTTTCAAACCCATTCTTATTCTATTTGGGTGGGGAAAAACTATTTGTGTTCAATTTTGGAGCTGAAAAGCGTCAATTCTCTTTTTTTTCTTTTTAAAAGGTGCTCTTTAGATCAGTTTCCGCACTCAAAACGGTTTCGTCGATCGGTAGAATTCTGAACAATGCTTTTTTTTTTCCATAGATTTATTTATTTTACACCAAGTGGTGTCCAGATTTTGTTTTTTGTTTTGTATATTCTTTCAATGAGTTGATAAGTTGTTATTTTTGAAATGGGATTTATTTCATAAATGCAAAATATTTTTGGTCTAAGACTCTAAAAAGTATAGTAAGTTTAGTTTATTAAGTAACACCTGTATGATGAGAAAATTTTAATTTTCTCAACCTCTCTTTCAAACCTCTGATGAGAAAAGTTTAATTTCGTAAAGGATAAAACTATACTTTTCCTTTTATCCCCAATGAAACATACTTTTTAGCAAATTCTAAGCGAGCTAATTTATGCCTCTTTGTCAAGGCTAGTGGAGGGAATAATTTTGCGAACTGCGACCTCGGGTTAGAACTTAAAACAATGCGAACAGTTTGGCTGATACATGTATGCTAAACTCACGAACTGTTTCAGAAGGAAACATTTTTTGAAGCCCGCCCGTTTTAAAACGGTCAATTTTTGGAGCCTTGAAGAAGCACTTGGTCTTCCTGTGCGCTTGCACTCATCATACTATGAAGGCTTTTTTAAGAAATTATTGACTACCGTTTTAGACCTACCGATAGACATAAAAATAGCTGCATCACTTGTTCTACACGCTTTCATTCCAAGGTTATACTTCGGACCAGTGATTTAGCCTCGCCATCGATATCAATAGCAAAGATGAAGATTAAAGTAACCCTAAATGCATTGTTAGGTTGCCTTATTTATTTCCTGATTTCTTGGTTTACAGAAAATTTGCATGTCCGACAAAAAAAAAAAAAAAAAAATTGACGATCTCATACTTTTATCCATCAGCATAAACTATTCATATTTAATATGACCAATAAGTTCGATTAATTTAAATAAGATTTTAATTATAGTTTATTATAATAGTAAATCATTAGCATACTTTGTAATTGAATTGCTTTCCCATATGACAAATTTACATAAATCCAAGTGTTTCACTGGTTATTTCTTCGACCTTATATTTTTTTCCAGGCCCTTATTACGTTATATCCTTAAATGTTAATAAAAAATTAGCTTAATTTAATATTTGTTCTATACTGTCTCAGTGGTTTTACTATGATAAAAGCATTCAACTTTGAAAAATCGATAAAAAGAATGAGATATTAAGGAATTATATCATTATTCCTCAATGTATCGTATATTTTTATATTATTATATTTTTTATTCTTTAACACTGCATTGCCTGCATTGATGTTGAAAATATCTAGTCGAAACCCATCTAAAAACGAAATTCAATTCCGTATTTTGGTATCACGCATCAAACAAATCGAATTTACCAGATGCTCGTATACTCTTGTCATACATCAAGACTACCTTTGTCCGGACGTCATACTTTTGCGACACAAACCCAGCGACAAGGATTTCAATACAATAAAAAGATAAGTTTTGTGACATTTATGTCGGTTTAGTGCCACGCAGGAAAGAAACTTACTTGTCAGTAAAAAATTTTGGACCTAAGGGATGTGAGTCTTGATGTGTTGTTCTTTTATATTCCTTTACCTAAAAGCATAAGAAAACATATTTGAAATATTTGTAGTAACGTTTTTTCAACTTTAAAGAAAAAATAAAAGGATTGTTATCAGCATAACGCTGTTTTATACATAAAACACAAAGTAAAATATTTATGTAATAAGGCCCCATCAGGTAATATACCTTATTAATTTGGAACAACAGTATACGGAAACGTTTGATGAATGGTCTTTGAAAGGAATTTTCAAATAAAAACATAGCAAACAATATATTTATATTCAAAAACTTTGTTTGCTATCTATACATATTGTTAAATTCGTTTGTGGTATAACTTTTACTAACTTTCATATAATGGCGAATTTCACAACAGGCATAAGCTGGTGCGAGAAAGATCAATCATTTTAAACATGTTCCCTAAACTGCAATTGAAAACAACTGATGGTATTTAAAATAACTTCCCCATTAAAATATACTTACAAAAGTTCACATTGATTGCATTATCAAATGTATTTGATCTTTTTGAATACAATCTTTGATGTCGGTAATCGAACAGCTTTTTTTATTTCATTAATTAAATTTTAAGTAATCTTAAAATCTGTAATATGAGTAACTTGTAACTATATTAAAATTAAGAAATCCAATTTAAACAATTAACTACAACAGATTGCCTTTTGATGATAATCGAAATTTGAAACAAGATCTTTATGAATTAACATTCCTTTACTTTCTATGAAATTAAGTACGTGAATTTTTTTGTTTGTTTACATTAGAATCGAATAAACCTTTGGAGCATTTTCAAAAGTTTTTAATTTATTTAAATAATTTGTATTTTTACAAATACGTTTTTTTTTCCAATTAAGTTAATACATTTAAGTTTTTTACATTAACCAAACCAAGTTTAAGATATTATTTTGTTAGCTTTTTCAAGTGAATATTTAACTTTTTGTAGGTCTTCAATTTTTTTTAACGTTGCTGCAGTAAGTACACTGAGAACAAACTTTTTTAATGGCTTCTCAAACTTGTTCGCCGAAATTTAGTAATTGTCTGGAATATATGTTACTGAAACTCTACTCCCATTTAAAACAGATTATTGCTTCTCCAATAATTGGCTGCAGTTTTTCTCTGTCGGTATCTTTGTATCATTTTAATATTCTTCCGTACAAAAAATTATTAGACTAATTCAAATCTAATTAATTCCACGAAAAAGTGACTTTTATGTAGAGAATTTAATGTGCTTATGGTGTTTTAAATTTAGCAATATTACACTGGCATCAGAGAAACCTTAATATTAGAAATAATTGGATATGTAAACTATTTCAGCGTAACTAATTGTTTGGTCAGGGCATTTTCTCAGATCATTATGTTCAAAAATCTGAAAACTTATTCTAAATCGAGCATCCCTTCTGATATTACATTGTCAAAAATATTTCCGTTTTGATTAAAGTCATATTTCCGCTAATTAACTGGTATAGGTAGATCGATAACGAATAAAATTTTACGGTTTTGTAGGGACTGCACTCAACGTAACCCATAGATAAACATCGTACACTTTCAAAAAATGTCTGTTGAGTTTTAAGAAAAAAAAATATCAGCTGGAATGCTAGAAAAATACTGTAAAATGTAAAGAGATAATTTGTTTTACATGAATAATTCGTAATTTTAACACAAAAAAATGCTTTTAGCAGACAAAATACAAAAAAAGATACTAGGCTTTACTACGTGGTGGGGGGGAGGCTCATACGCACAAATGCACGTTTAGTAAGTCGTGAAGTCCCGACTACGCGTACCGATGTCACTAAAAGGTTGCTTTGGGATGCCTCGTCTTTGACCGTTGCTCAAAATCACAACAAAGCCCACGCCGCATGCATTTCCGCTATTGCCCCGGGTGTACTTCCTTTCCCAGTGACAGTAAAAATTCTTTCCGTGTCTGCCTTACTTGACTAAGGCTTATAAGCGAGTCTTTGATCAAGCACACAAGCTGGAATATATAAATACCTACCCCGGACCTGCGCCGGACACTTCAATTTACCAAAAATTGATTTTCTACAGTTTAGAAATGAATAGTGAATATTTTAGTTCAACAATGAAAACTTCTTTCAAAAAAAAGTATGTTCGTGAACGTAATATAAACCATATCCATTTCTGCCCGAATAAATACTGCCAGGTTAGATGTTTCAATATTCATATCGAACAAAATATTTTTTTATACATTTCGTATCTA
Organism: Hylyphantes graminicola; assembly: GCA_023701765.1. Taxonomy (NCBI): domain Eukaryota; kingdom Metazoa; phylum Arthropoda; class Arachnida; order Araneae; family Linyphiidae; genus Hylyphantes; species Hylyphantes graminicola. The sequence goes on along the minus strand of CM043114.1, from coordinate 30,876,182 downwards.
TTTAAATAACATAAAAAAAACTATACGTCATATTTGTATTTATCTTTTCCTGTCTAAGATTCAAACGATTCGGTCTTCATATAAAAGACATATGGAAGTGTTACAAATAAGATCGTAAATCATATGCAGCTGTCAAACTATACTGAAATGGATTCCGTATCAAAACAATAAATAAGAATAGGAAAAAACTTAACATAACTTGGGCTTATAAAAGAAAGTGTTTCATTTTGATAAATTTTGATTATTTTCTTTAAATTTTTCCTATAAATAGCAATTTTTTTAATTAATAATCATAAATCATAAAAATGAACCTTAACAGATAGTGTCAAAAGGTATGCATTGATTTTTTTCGTTAAGCTGAAAAAAAATTACTTTTCATGAACCATTTCTAGGTTATTTCTTTGTTTTTCCTTAAAATGTCCAGTTGTGTTATCGCAGTAATTTTTTTAAAGAATTTGCCATTTCATTTTTTATCTTTGCAATGAATTCCTGTTCATGACAGTTTTCATTAAATATTTGTCTTTCATTTAATGTTCTAGTATTAGATTTTTTTATTTTGTATCTGAATTGCTAAATGTATAAAGGGATGAATAAAGTATATAGTAAGGTTCCTTACAAACTTCCTCTTTTATTAAGAGTTTGAAAAGAAGAAATGTAAAAGGAAATTTACCAAGGATCTCATTTTTACATTCAGCTATCCATTATTTAAACAAATTATTTTATAAACTTTTTTTAAATAAAAAATAAATTCATCACATTAAAATTTTAAGATGAAATACTTCATAGAAAATATTATGTTTTTTAATGCATGTTTTAACATTTTTATATATGACATTTGAAAAATTGAAACAAATTTGAAAAATATGTTTTCAACTTAACTGTAATAAATTTTATTATATAATTTGTTATTAATGAAAATATATAATATTTTGTACTATATTTTTAATTTATAATATTGGACGCAAAAGATCAAAAGCAAAATTAACAAGTGTGCCGAAACACACCAAAATGGAATTATAAAAACTTAATAACTTTAAAACTTATTTCTATATTTCATCAACATTTGAATTACTAAACCATAAATAATTACACAAGTACAATGAAAATACTTATCTGCACTATAGAATTTTTACTTGTACGATTACTATTCTGAAAAGCATCAACAAAACGCCTTTTAAATAACTTGCTTTTTATATCTAAAACATCAATCAATATAACTTTAATTATATAATTTACCCGTTTCGTTCATCAACTAAAATTATCGAGCTACTTATAGTAAATCCTGGCTACAATAGATAGGATAGAATTTTTCAAAGGATAAAAAGTCTTTCACTTTTTATTACACAATAACCTTGGGGAAGTCAACTATGTATACAATAATTTTCTTTTCGTAAAATACCTATTTGTTTAAATCAGGAAGCTAAATAGGGAAAAAATACAAACTCGAATCCTGCCTAGTTTAATCAAAATTTGAATTAGACTGGGGATTCAGGTACAAGCTCAAAAGTTCTCGAAACATACATATGGGAAAGTAAAATCTTTTATATTGAAGGAATTTTATGATTAATCTATTAAATATTGAGCTTTATCGAACTTCTTTCATTTTAAGTCAAAAGCCAGGAAATGAATTCAAACTTTTGAAATCTCAAATATTAATTTTTCAGATAAAATAAGCTTGGAGAATACTTACGTCTCCAAGCTGTTTATATTGGTATAGGAAGTCACATTTCAATCATATGAATCTCAATGCAGGTTTGACATCGTGTTTCGAATCTAACTTTTGAATAAATGATGCTACCTTATTTCCAAACTGAATTTAATTTGTGCTGGGACATGTTGTTCATAGATTATTATGTAAAAGCATTTCAAAGTATAAAAAAACCTGCGTGCTTAAGTTATTACGTAAATATGAATTCTGATTTTAATCAGTTTGATGAAAATTGTATCAGGGAAAAATGCAAAACTTAATTTTCATTATAAATATTGTAATAAGCAGTTGTTTGTTTCAAAATGTTTGAGTCACGTATATTTCTTTTAAAGCTATTGATTCAATTTTCAAGGTGACGTATTCTTCTTTATTCTTTAATATTAAAAGGGAAATTTATTCTCATACAAAATAAGTTACATCAAGTGCATAAAAACTAATAAAATTCATCCCTGATTACAAAAGACAATAAATATTAAACACATGTCAGACAAATTTTGTAGGAATATACTACGTCGTTCAAATTTCCCAGATTCAGCAACAATGAGAGCTATAAAAACTAATTCGATATTTTCTTGTTAATTATCTATTCTTTTTTAAATCTTCTATATTTATTCCATATTTTTTTTAAGTATTAACACTTATGTCGAATTTCTAACGAATTTGCTGAGTTAATCTTAAAATATTTAACAAAAACACATTTTGAACTGTATATTTAATAAATGGAGGGTGCAGCTGCAAACTTCAAATTCTGAAATATATAAATAACTTATTAGGTCCGCTCTATGGGGTTGTTTCACGGAGAATCTAGCAGTAGCTTCGCGTTCATGTTTTCCTTAATTTAGAATATTTATAATTACTTTTGTTTTGGTTTACCTGGTTGGTTGGTAGAGATAATCGGGTAATCAGGTTTGTGTGCTGACCAAGCACACTATTGGGACCTATGTAGAAAATACGACTGAAAGGTTAACAGCGTTACACTTCTTGCCAATCTAAGCGTGATAATTAGAAATATGGTATGGAGATAATCCTTTCGTGCATGTAAAGAGTTCCATAAATTATTTGTGAATCCATCCAGAAAACATTTTTAAAACATTAATTTAGTTTAAGGTCTAACAGTTTTGAATATTATTTTTAAAAAATTGGGCTATTTTATCGGAATGAAAAGGTTATTTTGGTTAAGTTGCATTCGGATCATTTATATGTAAATATTACCTTACAAGAGTTTCCAACTTACAAGAGAGACCAACCGCCCTTTTCCCACTGCCTTTTTACCCGAGTTAGGTTGGCATGGAGTGTACTGTGTTTTCTATATTGCAATTATCACGTGTGTCCACGTGATGTCCAATGATTAATACAGAACGACAGGGAGTCACCTGAGCATCGAAATACGCGCCTCCGAAACAACGAAATCTACAAATAGAATTAAAAAGTTAAGAGTTTTCTTTTGGTTTTTAAAATGATTTTTAAAAAATTCTATTTCTGTATCTTCGTCATCTTATCGGCACCTTTCTCCTGAATTTGTCATCTTATTCTCTGTAAGGTGGCAAAAACTGCTTCTTTTTTAATCAATATAATAGGTGGAATTTTGGCATTTTAAGTATAGATTTTTATTTTTGGATAAACTTTTAAAGAAGTGTTGAAAAAATTATTGTCTTTGATTGAACTGAAAAGAGTCTAATGCTTACGTTCTCCACCCCATATTTTCTTTGTCCAATCCCCAAATCTACCAAAATATTTTAGATGCATTTACTCAATCATAATTTCCACGTATTCACCACTTTTTGTTATGATCACCACAAATAAATCATCAGTCATCTTAATGTCTTTAACATTCCCCTAAAAAAACTTTAATGTCGATTTCGCTGATCTGATCTTTCTTAAGACTTTAATATTACCAATATATGGTTTGTTTTCAAACAATTCTCATGTGTGAATCGCATAAAGACGCTAAACAAAGAAATAAATAATGACAGTCTTAAAAGCAATTGGGTAACATTTGATGGTACCTAGGGACTTCATTTGTCCTGTATAAAAGGATTTATATGATATATCCCTATTATTTCAACCTTTTAAGAGATTTTGCCTTTTGTCATTTCTGTCTTAAAATATATTTTATAATGTAAGCTTATTAATTGATCCACTATTTTAGTAGTTAGTTATGACACATTCTGTAGAAAAAAATTGTATTGAGATCGTCAAAATTTATTAAGTAACTTAGCTCATTGTAATTTTTTAATTTAACTTGTAAAGAGCACCGTGCAACTTTTATGTAGACGAAGTGGGCATTCTCAGAGAGTTTTAGGCAACAGGAATTGTCTTTTTTCTTCTCTTTGATTGGCAGCTCCATGTTACATACTCGGGACGGATGGGCCCGAGTACACTGGAACAGACGTGCTCGTTAAATCTGTTGAGTACAAAGTCCCGACGGCGTCAGCGTACGATGTCACTCGAAGTTCCATTGGGTGCCCGCTCAGGTGTCGACCTCGTCACTTGAATAAGGTTCTAAATTACGAGACGTTATTGGCTGCGTTAAAGCTCCTAATGGAGGCTAGAAGTATTCAGCCATAAACGATTACACTACTACCACTACAACCATGTTACGTGAGCACAGGCACCAATCAAGGTGGAATAAAAAGGTATGTCCCTTGTAGTGAGTTCCTCTGTGTATGTCTAGTTTTTTTAACTACTTCCTACAATAATTGTATTATACATTGAGACTAACCTAAATTAAATTAGTTTTATGTGTGTGTGAGAGCACCCAGTAACTATTTATATAGTCAAATATACTATTTCACCTCTTGTTTCACCATTAAAGAAACAAACACTCGACAGTTAAAATTAACCATCTAGTGGCACAATGTTGCCATGTAGCAACATACACTTGAACCACTATATGACTTGTATTTTAACTTGAATATTGTTGATGTTTAGAATTTTTAGCAATTAGCTATTTGCAATGCAAATAAATCTCTATATAATATAAAATTGTAATTGTCGGACGCTTGAAAGCCTCGTGACTTACGCGGCTTCAGCCAATCAGAAACGCTGAAAGTGTGGCGGTGTGCTTGTCTTGTGCCGGTGCTGCATCAGGTTGCGTCCCGATGGCTTAGGTAGAGATCGTTGCTTAGAGCTAGAGCTACGTGATACTCTGGAGCAGTCCCACGGAAACTAGCCAGATTGTATAGATGAGCATTCCTGCATTGGCAGTATCATTATATTAGTCTTGCATGTTTGTTTGCGGAGCAAATAAATAGGAATTGCGTAGCAAATAAATAGGAATTGCGTAGCAATTCCCGGGGATTGGCGAGCGGTAGCGAGCAGGCGGCTTTGCCCCCTAGCAAAAAATAAAATTTAAAATTATCATGTACATCCTTATCATGTCTACGGATTTTATACAATTTAATGTCTGTCCTTTTGTCCACCACTATAATTGAGTTTTAACTGGTGTGTGGGGTGTTTCTAAATAAATTAAATCATGCTGGCATAATACATAAGATTAATTCTTGTTTCATGCTAGTATATGCTACAATAATTTATTAGTAGTTTTTTCAACCACTCATTATGCATTCAATTCATAATTTAAGGATAAGCATACTTTTATACTAGTGATTGTTAAATTTATTTGTAATGCATTTATTATTATTCTAATTTAAGATGTGTTGATAAATCAAATTATTTTAGCAATAAATAAAAATGCTTCATAACTTCTGAATACTTACAATTAATTATCTATTCATCTAAACGGTTGACATTTAATTAACTATTCGTGTCGGAATAAGAAATGAAATTTATTCGTACACAATATACCAAATAGTACACTTCGGTGATAAATTAATTGTATTTCCGAAATCAAACCCTGTGGCACAAACAAAGATAGTGGAATTTGTTGACAATTTTGGAAAACAATGTGTTAATTTGAAAGAGATGTAACTTCATTTGTTTTCTTTTTTATGTAAAATGCAGGTTAGAAAAAGTATAATGTAAATTACCTATTGTTTTGCAAGTGAATAATAAAAAAAATGCTAGGATTTCTATCATTTTTACACAGCCGATTGTTTAAAAAAAACATCACGTTCAGAAATGCCAACAATGAACTACATTTAACATAAGCCTTTGTCACATGAAACGAAAAATTCTGGCATTGATAATGTTTATTGATCCCTCTATATTATGCTTTTGTAATCTATGAATGCAAAAATAAACATGAACATTAAAGTTTTACAAGTAGTACGTCAAGACAATAAATTACAGTTTTTCTGCTGATGTAGCAGTGTGACATGAGCAATCTATTGGCTGAGGAGCGAAAAGTAATTCCACAAAGACTATTTTTTTCTGACTAAAATTCGTACAAACTAACGTTAGTTTAACAAACTTCAGCCATGTTGTTACTCAAATTACAAATTTTAATTATTCCGATGTAATTTAATATCTAATTTTACAAATATGCGAGTTAAATCTTTGTAAAACCAATATTTTGATCTATGGTAGCAAATGAAATAAATACCCTGGAGATATTTGAACATCAAAATTTTTACTTTCTCTTCTGAGAAGAAATCGTGAATGTAAAAGAGTTGTAATAAGTTGTAAAAGGTAATTTAATTAGTGAGTGGAAACTTGTGTTTGAGGGATTGAAGGTACGAAGTCTGATAAAATAATGAGTTTAAATACATTTTATTTTTAAAATGACCTGAATAGATATGCATATGCTTGAAATTTCCAGAAGTACATTTTCATCACATTCTAGCTCACTATATTTTATGATATTTTTTCGATGTAAAGAAGCTATGAAAGTATCATACTGATATCGAACCGATTTCGAAAGGATATCACACCATATTGGGGACCACTAAAGCAAGATTATAGGTAGGTTGGTATACATATATTTTCAGGTTTGTGTGCTTGGTCAGAGACCCTCTTATAAACCTTCGTCAAGTAAGACAGGCACAACACACTCACTCACACGCAGACGCACACATACGACAGATGCTGCCATCCATCGCGCGCCAACTCCACAATTTAGACATGTCCCTGGAGGGGAGGTAAATGGTCTCCAGGAACCTGTACCCATGGGAAACTGCGCAATGACCGTCCGCATGACTTTCGAACCCAACAGATTTAACGAGCACGTACTCCGCATATACTCGGTGGGCTTTCAGCGACCAGGACTCGATCGCGGGACCTTCCTATCCGATCGAGACTCTTACCATTGGGCACCCCACAGCCCAACACGATTATAAAAAGTGCATATAGTCTCAAGCATGGTTCACTTATTGTGATATTAATATTCCTTATTTTTCATTATTGTATTTAATACTAAGATATCACATTTTACAGATCATGAGCAGCCTTTGTAGTTGACGTCAGTTTTTACAATCCCCGGAAATTGTTTTAGACGCATTAATAAGACATTTTTTGTGAAATGTATTACTTTCGTTTTTAAATAAAATATTTTTTTAAAAAATAGATGAAGTGCAGTGTACCATAAAGCAAACAATGTTTTTTTTCTACTATATCATAAATACTTTTAAATCTCTTCCTCAAGTTTCAACTATTCGCTACTCAAAAGCTATTATTGTATATGCACAGTAACGTTGGTTTTTAGTAACTTTACTTTAAAGCTTCCTTTTTTACTAGCACTTTCCTATTTCACCAGAAAATATTTATGGACCTTTCCAAAAAGCTGGAAGTTTTTAACTGAAGATCATAAATCATAATCACTTGTCAAAAATTTTTAATAGCTGGTGGATAAAAAACATGGAGCTGTAAATAATAATAGAATTGCTTACAGGATAAATTTTAGTTTGAGAAATTTCAGGCGTGAAAATGTCGAGATAAGAGGTTTTGAGTCACTGTTTTTTCTCACAAAAACATGTGAAACTTGCAAAATACTTATGCAAAGATTTATTTTTTGTATTAAGAAAACTCGAAAAACATTTACCTGAGGAACCTAGTTATTTTTTGAAAACCGTTCAACGATACTTCTACAAAAGTACTGCTACGAAGATTATTATTAAAATATATTGCTGCTTACTGGACTAACATTTTGTTATGGGTAATAAACTTCCAATCCTAACACAATTTTTACACAATTGTTCTTGTGACAATATAATTGGCTATACAATTGTTATTGTGACAATTTATTGAGTTTCGCAATTTGATTTAACATCATACAATATCAGAGAAACTAGTTAAATTATTCCATATTTTTCACAAATAATTTCGATCCTCTAAGAAACCTCATCGTTGTGTGATTTTTTTCCTAACTGGAACAATATCTGATGAATAACAGATCTCATGTCCGCTATGTATGGTTTTTTTTTATTTTATAAATAAAAAATAAAGTTTTATAAATCATGCAAATAAAAAGTAGATGCGGATTATTCTGAAATATTAAAATATTTTAGCAAGTATTGAACAATATTATAAAAGCATTATCTTTGAATAATTTATAAGTAATGATGATCCAATACCTTAATACATCGATAATCATTAATTACTATATTAAAATCGCTATGATCAAAAATTAAAATATTCGAAATCATTAGTTTGTTAAATAAAGAATGATTGAATATTTTGAAAGTGATAAATGAAGTACAAATGGAAAAAAAATCCAGGGTACTTCTGAAATTATTAATTTCTGCACGAATAATATTTCGAATTGAGAAAGCATTGTTTTATTTCCAAATTATAAATTTACTCCAGTTATAAGTCTATAAGTATTCTCATCGAAAAGAAAAATGCTTTCGGACATCAATTCAAGTAATTTCTATTGCAATAAAATTAATATATGTGTTATTTTCAAGGAAGATATATATCTATTTTTTAACTTTCATTCCGCATAATTTATGGGGAAACTATTGTTAAATTATCATATTTTAGGAAATAATTAAAAAAAACTTCACGTGTCATAGACGTGATAAAAAGTTTGATATTTTAAACTATCTTAGAGAAAAGCTGAGCAAACAAATTTAGCTGGGTTAGGGGAGAAAGGTTTTTTTTAATAATTTAGTGTGTAATAAAATTTAGTTAATATGTGGAAATAAAATATTTTTAAAGTATTTATTATCTATGAAAACCGAGCTTCGGTTAAAGACCATTTTCATTTGTATTTTAGTTGGCACCAAATTTCTCGTTCCCACCAAATGTCAGCCGGGCAAACGTAGACTACCCTTCATTATTTTTTTCTTAATATAATTTTAAAGGAAAGTAAATATCCTTAAGAATATTTTTAATATTAAATTATTTTTTCATTGCAATTGCTTATTCATTTCAAGTACATTGGGAATCTTTAGCTAATTAAGTAGAAAACTCATCACGCATCACGCATAAAAAATTATAAAAGAAAATACTAAATGGTAAAATTATTTTATTCATTCTTTATCCTGCTTCAGTGCACATTACAGCAATCTAAACTTCACTGACCAAAAAAAATATGTTCATAATTACTACGTTTTGAAGTCTTAAAAGTATTTAATTTATGCAATTACTCTTTGGCTGAATGGCTTCTGCCTCTATATTTACCTGAAAGAAACTAAAACAAAAAGAATATCTTCACTACAAAATATTTTTAAATCTTACAAAAGTTTTCGAAAGAAAAATAATAATAGTTTACTTCCTTTTTTTTTAATTTTAAAGCTAGTGAATTTGAATGAATTTACTTACTTTTTAATAAGTATACTTACTTTAAAGAAGAAAAATATGGTTCTTTTCCATATTATTAACATCAGAAAACATTGCAATTGAATATACGCTTTAAGGGCACTTAAAGCAAAAACACTTCATGAACAAATGGTTCTAGAAGAGTTATTAAGAATTAAATATATATATTCGGCCTTGTTTCCTTTTCTTTAAATATTTTAAATGCTATGTTTCTCGTAATTGTCTTAGAAACTAGTGTTTATTTAAGAATTTTATCTAGTTATTTAAAATGAAAATTATCCTCTCGGTTTCCCATTTTCAGAAGAGTATTTAGCTAAATTATCATGTTTACTGAATAATTGATAAAAATTGGTATGTTGAATATTTAACGAAAATTACTGACTCCAAAGTAGGGAAGTTAATTATTATTTAGGAAACTAAAAACATCCTAATTTATATTAAAATACTGCCTCATTATAATAACTCGTTACACTTGATTGATATATTTATGAATTTTCTTTCTGTATATTGAAGAGTATTTATCGCTTTAAAGTTTGGTTTAATAAATGTATCTAAATATTTATTACCACATTATCACTCTCATTTTATATTAACTTTTTTCCGACTTTTAAATAACCAAATGTTCGATTTTTTGTAGAAAATCTATCAAAAACTAGCTTATAGTTGAATGACTTTCTCCAAATTAATCTCTAAATCATGGTTTAAAAAGGTTTTTCGAAAGGTTTCTTCCCATTTTTTTAATTCTCATGAGGTAAAAGTAGACAGTTTCTTTATTATAATTAATGTATGTGCGTTTTTGTGTTCGTGCGTCATTGTGTGTGTGAGTGCGTGGGCGTATTTTTTTGTGTGTACTAAAAATTCATTACAACTTTATTATTATTGCACAATGTTTTCTTAGTTTATCTTTGACTATGACTCCGTTCTTTTAAACTTTATTGGTAAATTCTAAACATCAGAAAAGAGTATTTAAAATTTAATTTATTACTAATTATTAAAAGTTCGCTAAAATCACATAAATATCAAGGTATATGTTTCAAAATTATGATAACCATGTGTGCATGGGTAACTTTATTTTAAGCTGTTCTAGAGTTAAAACAAATCAATAACTAAATAAATTCCTAAAACCCACTACAAAATCTAAGCTAATACTTTAACTCAAGTTTAACTTGTCTCAAAAGGCTTATCAAGAACGGAAATTCTTACTCACAATAAGCTCCTCACATTGAAGTAGCTCTTAAATTTCCTAAAGTTTACTCCCCACCTTGTTCCTTAGTATAAGATAAGATTTAAGAGAAAATGCTATATTCCTTGGAGGTATGCAAATAAGAACAACTTGTTTATTTATCGCATGTTCTTTTTTTAATACAACATGCTTTTTGTAAGTCTTGCGAACAATTGCTTTTCCACATTATGTACGTTTGCTGGCAAAATTTTATTTCATTCTTCGTACAGGTAAATAAGGGTTGGCAGATTTTTCGATTATACATTATTTTATTCAGCAGATAATTTTTTATTAAGTTCCCTGCACATTTTGAAAAGTTTTGTTGTATAAATTCACTCTTAAAACAAACGAGAGATTTTAACTCAGCCTGAGTTAATTTCCACTCCTTTTGGCGTTGAAAATTCACTTCCCCTATAGGAGTGGATTTCACTCTTTGTTTTGTTAAACCTCCAACAATCCTATAACAACAAATTATTTTTAAGGCGATTAGGAGCGATTTAGTGCGGCTACGAGTGATTTAGGAGTTAATTTCCCTCCTTTCCAATGTCGAAAATGCACTTCTCCTATATTAGTGGATTTCACTCTTTTGTTTTAAGACTGTAGTTCATGTTTATATCCATTCTTATATATATTTCATATAAATTTTTAACTGCAAATAATTCACTACGAATTTATTTGCCTGAGCAATATTTTTTAAGGCAAAATCAAATCCAAGCTAAGACTATTATCTGGATGTACTGATCTAGGTTGATATCGATTTTATTAAGCTATGACTCTTATCTGGATGTACTGATCTAGGTTGGCATTGATTTTATTAATATGATATTAAATCTTATTATTAATATAAGCTCTTCGGGATAGAATGAATTTCACAGCAAAAAGACATGCACCGAGGCTGGTGTATGTTAAATCTGTTCTCTAACGATGTCCTGTCATAGCTTTGGATGCGTGCTGCATTTGTCGAACACGTCATTTGAACAATGGGTACCATTTCACATAAAATCAAACCTAACAGTTGGATTTTAAACCGACCATCTCCTAATCATCATGGATAGTACTTTTTCAACGACAAAGTTCAGACTTTTCAAAACGTAGTTTTTTTTTAGGTTAAGTTATATTAATTTTTAAAAAAAGTGTAAAAAATGCTTTTATGGTTACTTGATGAGTTAAAATGTCATAAAATATGTTTTATTTGTTCTTTTTAAAGCACTAACAAAAACTGAAGAAGGTTTTATGAAGAAAAAACATTAACTTGCATACGAAGTAAACATACGAAGTCAAAAGTAATAAAAACGTTCCAAAACTTACCTAACTTTTAGACTTTGGAAAACTCTCTCTTCCCTAATAAGTTCAAATTATTTTTGTTCTTAGTGTCATTACATGAATCATAAAGTTTCAAAGAGTTTATCTTCATAATACAACAAGGTTAAGTGTTTAAAATCAAATTATTTTATCTATCATATTTATTTACAACCTCGTACTGGATTAACAAAAAAGTTACTAGACTTAGCATAAACATTTTAAACATAAAGGATTGAAAAAAAAGATAAAACCTGGTCTTCCAAAAAAGCATAAACTAAATACCAGTTCTATGCTCCTCTCCTGTAAAGGGAAATAAAACAATTTTATTATTCTTTACTTGAGTTCTCCTCTCAAGAACGCAACATCCTCGGTGAAATATGTACTCTTCGAAGAGTTTACTTTTGTAAAAATATGATACAATTAAAATAGCACTTTCCAATGGTATTACGCTGCAATTATAAATGGATGGTTCAAAAATGTAAGAGGAAGGTTAAATTCTTAAAACATTAAGGTTAAGTGCTTATAATTTGATGAATTTCACTGTCGTATTTAATTACATCTCATAATGGATTAACTAAAAAAATACTAGACTTATAATGCGCGTTTTACAGTAGAAAGTGATTGAAAGAATGACTAAATAAAACCTGATTTTTATTAAACCTGTAAACAAACTATTCGTTTTACTTTCGCTTCTGAAAAAGGAACTGAAACCATTTCATTATACTTTAACGGAGTTAACCTCGCAAGTAACCAACATTCTCGGTGAAATATGGACTCTTCAAAGCGTTTACAGCAGTATGAAATGATGCAATTACACTCGCAGCTTCCGACGGTGTTGCGTTGCATTTTCAAATGGATGGTTTGAAAATGTGAGATGAAATGGCTTGAATATATATTCTGCATGGGCGTGCATAACTCTAGGTATAAAGTTAGGTCTTAATAAATACAGAACCTTATCATATTATAAAGTTTTAGCCTCATCATATTATAGTTTGGATGAATTTCTCTGTCATATTTAATTACCATCTCGTACTGAGTTATCAAAAAACATTAAACAACTAATAATGCAAAGTTTAAACTAGAAAATGATTGCAAAAAATAATAAGATGGAACCTGATCTTCAAAAAAGTTTAAAATAACTACTGATTCTATGTTTTTCTCAATCAAAAGGAAATAAACTACTTAATTGGGCTGTAGGGAGCCCTGTGGTCAAGATATCGGTCTTGAGATCGGAAGGTCGAGAGATCGAATCCCGGTGCCACTAAAGACCTACCGAGTATATGCGGAGTACGTGCTTGTTAAATCTGTTGGGTCCAAAAGTCCTGTAGTCAGTCATTGCGCAGTTCTATATGGGTACAGGTTCCTGGAGACTATTTCCCTCCCCTTCAGGGACATGTCCAAATTGTGGAGGTGGCGACAGTTGGCAGCATCTGTCATTTGTGTATGTGTGTGTCTTGTGTTGTCCTACTTGACGATGGTTTATAAGCGGGTCCTTGCGACCAAGCATACAAGCCTGAAAATATATGTCTACCAACCAACCAACTACTTAATTTATTTTTACTGGAATTTACCAAAACACATGCCCATTATAACAAAGAAGGTACCAGTCTTATAATACACATATTAAACTATAAATTAATTGAAAAATTAACAAATATAAAACCTGGTCTTTCAAAAAAAAAAATAAGCTACCCGTTCTATGTTCCTCACCTGCAGAAGAAAATAAAACCATTTCATTATTCTTCACCGGAGTTTACCTCTCTAGTAACCAACATTCTTGGTGAAATATGGACTCTTCAAAACGCTTACAGCGGTATAAAATGATGCAATTACACTAGAAGCTTCCAAAGATATTACTCTGCATTTTTAAATGGATGGTTTCAAAATATAAGATGAAATGGCTGAAATATATTATGTGTGGGCGTGAACAACTTTTGGCATATAGAATGGTAAAGGAATTGCCTTACAGAGAAATGTATTCAGTCTTTCATAATAAAGTTAATGTATCCATATTTTATAAACAGCTGGTTTATATTGCAGTATTCGTATACATAAATGAATAAATACCCCATCCAACGTGAAAAACAAAGTGGCAATATGCATCTTCGCTGATAAAACTATTCATGCTTTGTATAAGGGATGCAGTATCACTCTAACCACTTTGATAAAAATTTACTGTAGCTTTATTTTCTGTGTTCATAATCAATGAAATATAAATGTTTAACATTTATATATTCTACTACAACGACCACAGATAATTAATTTAAATAAATTTGCAAAAAAATTCATAAATATGTCTTTAGTAAAATTTTTATCATCTCAATGGACAATGTTACTCCTCCCGACAGCCATTTAAGTAAAAAAAATCCTAATGTTGCACATTTTTTATCATTAAAAAAAGGGTAGAAATATCACTTATTCAAGGACCATAAAAAATTCATCCTAATTTCTAGAAAGCTAAAACGCTATAGCAGCCCTACACTCCAACTGTAAGTTTCCTTTTGAACTACCATTTCTCTGCTCCATAACATAACGAAATCGACTCAAGAGCAGAGATACCTAAACGATATCCCTTGGCGAAAAACGCCATAATCATTTATGGTTATGGCACTTTTTTATTCATACCTTGAAAAACGGCAAGCGCCATATTTCACACGGTCATTTAATGAGTGGTTTTCGAAAACCTTGGATTTATGTTCATGCATATTTTAATGTTATTTTCAAGAAAGCACTTGTTTGTAATTTTTGTTTCCAATTTTATAATTGGTGCAAGCCTCGTTTACACAAATTTAATAAACGTAACTTTAAACTGCTTAATCTCATTTAATAAAATAATAAAATCTTTAAAAAGTACATAAAAAAATTATAATAAACATTATAACTAATTTAAAAATAAACGTAGCATCGTAAATGTTCAACAAAATCATAATAGAAGAATGTAACATTTGAACAAAGGAGAAGTTACTATGTGATTATTTTTTTTATATATATATATGTTTGCTTCAGAAAATTTGTTATAAATCTCATCACAATTTCTCCAATTACATCAAGAAGGTCATTAGATACTAGGGGAGAGAAGGGGAATGGCGCCACCTTAAGGGATATTGAATTTTCATGCAGAATTGTGTTGCAATTAATGTACATTGTAATGATTAGGGGAGAGAAGGGGAATGGCGCCACCTTAAGGGAAATTGAATTTTCATGCAGAATTGTGTTGCAATTAATGTAAATTGTAATGAGCATAGCATACTACAGTTCATAACCTATCTTGTAGTGATTTTTTAAAATTTAAATCTCTAATAGAAACTGAATATAATTGTATTTTTCTAAAACTCGCACAGTGGCGGGATTACCCCGGTATCTGGGGTAATGCCGCCACACCACTGGGGTTATGCCGCCACATCAATAAAAAAAGCAAATAATCTATAAATAATGGAAAATTACATAATAAAGCAATACATATAGAACTAAAATAGGTTTAATTAACTTTGGAATGGTAAATTGTACAGGGTACAGCTCTTTTATTAACTTTCTGTGTGCAACTAACTATGCGGGTTTTTTTAAAGCTTCGTTGGTCTATTTGACCAGTTCAGTTATTCTTTTTCGGATACGTGGCATCTCTAACGAAAACTAATAGGTTGTAGGGCCAATATATGAAATTTCTATTTTACGGATTATGCCGTCATCCTTTTGCATGTGGCGGCATAACCCCAGAGTGATGTGGCGGCATTACCCCAGTAAGACAAAATGGCATAAACGGGTGTTTAAAGAAAGGTAATTAGCCTAGCGTCCAAACTAACGACGTGATAAAATAGCCAAATAAATACTCTTTTAAATGATATGTAACTGATTTATCTAACTTAGAGATAGCAGTCACTTATCGCTTAATTTCAGAAGGCTCAAGATTAGACGAAAATCACTAAAAACTGTATTTTTTAAATAACTTTACACCAACTCACCGCACGGCCATTAGCGTCTATACTACAAATTACTTTGTTTCCTGCTACAAGTCAGCCCCCACAGCCCCCCTCCCTTACACACCACTGGCGAGATACAAGGGGTGGCGGCATTACCCGAGGTGGCGGGATTCCCCTTCTCTCCCCTATAGCATGCTACAGTTCATAACCTACCTTGTAGTGATTTTTTAAATTAAAATTTTTAATAGAAACTGAATAAATTTGTATTTTTCTAAAGCTCGCATAGTGGCGGGATTACCCCGGTATCTGGGGTAATGCCGCCACACCACTGGGTTTATGCCGCCACATTAATAAACGAAGCAAATAATCTATAAATATTGGAAAATTACATAATACAGCAATACATATAGAACAAAAATAGTTTCAATTAACTTTTTGGAATGGTGAATCGTACAGGGTACAGCTCTTTTATTAACTTTCTGTGTGCAACTAACTATGCAGGGTTTTTTTAAAGCTTCGTTGGTCTATTTGACCAGTTCAGTTATTCTTTTTCGGATACGTGGCATCTCTAACGAAAACTAATAGGTTGCAGGGCCAATATATGAAATTTCTATTTTATGGATTATGCCGCCATCCTTTTTTATGTGGCGGCATAACCCCAGAGTGATGTGGCGGCATTACCCCAGTAAGACAAAATGGCATAGACGGTTGTTTAAAGAAAGATAGTTATCCTAGTGTCCAAACTAACGATGTGATAAAATAGCCAAATAATTAATCTTTTAAATGATATATAACTTATTTATCTAACTTAGAGATAGCAGTCACTTGTCGCTTAATTTCAGAAGGCTCAAGATTAGATGCAAATCACTAAAAACCGTATTTTTTAAGTAACTTTACATCAACTCACCGCACGGCCATAAGCGTCTATACTACAAATTACTTTGTTTCCTGCTACAGGTCAGCGCTCACAGCCCCCCTCCCACACACACCGCTGGCGAGATACAAGGGGTGGCGGCATCACCCGAGGTGGCGGGATTCCCCTGCTCTCCCCTAAGTTTATTTTTATATTTTATCTATTTCTTAGAATTCTGTTGATTTAAAGAGTTATTTATATTTAAAAGTAAATATTGAACGTTATAGTATAATTAAAACCACTTATTTTCAGTTTTCACAAAGTTACACGCAAAAGAACTTACCTTAAAGTGTGTTGATATCTAAAAAGTTTTTTAAAAAAAACATTATAAATTGTAATATACTCAGCCATGTATACTATTTATGTCTTTTTTTATTCTCTTTCACTATTTAAGTTAATATTTTTAAGATATATTTCAAAAACACAAATCGTTCAAGCAAAATGGAAGGAAGCGATAATATCTATAAGGTAGGATACTTATTTAATTCATATTTAAAAGTAAATATTGCACGTTATCCTATAATTTAAATCACTTATTTGCAGTTTTTTAAAAGTTACACGCAACCGATTAAACAAAAGTTATTAATAAAAGTATAATAAAAGTAACCCTTAACCCTTTAAGACCTGAAAAATTTTCATCCTTAAATGCGACTTTTTTCCAGTGTTTCTCTTAATACTAGACTTAATGATCCTAAAAAAAATTATTTTAAAAATTTGACGACCCCTCTAAAGCGTAGGGGGTGCACGCACGATCGTGCGGGTTAGGTCTTTACTTATCCCCTCGATTGTACAGTTTAGGCTCTTCCTGTGAAAACATCACTTGTAAAACTTTACATTTATCTATCTATAAATAAAATTATATAAATTTAACTGATATCGTTACAAATAATTAATGATTAATTATCATTTAATTGATAATTAAATATTATTTATAGATAACAATTATATTTATTATTTGATTACTTACAATAAGATATTTGACATATAATTTATTTTTTGTCTTAGCAATTAAGTATTACTTTGACAAAATGCCATGTTAAAAGTCTTTAAAAGTGTTTAATGTACCACTGTAAAAAATTTCACACTAATATGTCCTCTAGATTTTCAGAAAAACCATTCTAAAGAAGGACTATCTTAACATTACAGTCTATGGGAGCTCTGCGAGATTCCGGGTTGCCTTACAGAATCAATCGTAACCAATAAAGCCGAAGTAGCACGATCGTGCGGGTCAAGAGATTTTACGTTCTCAAAGTAAAATAATTGATGTATAATTAAGATTTCTTATTATTTTTCATTTATTGAGACTTAAAAGCATCTATTTGCATCTAAGCAATTTAAAATAGAGTGATATTTACCTTTTTGCGATAGATAAATTCTTTAGCTGTTTCCTACTTACATGTAAACAACGCTAAGATTGACGACTGGAACTTAAATAAAGACAATTACTGCAATCTGTTGATCCAAATTGAAAGTTCAAGTTCTCCGGATACCCACACGATCGATCGAATCCGACTTATGTAACAAACGACTACACAAGAAATTAATAAAATAGCAGATATGCAAGACGCACGATCTTGCTAGCTCGGTCGGAAAGGGTTAAAGTGTGTTGATATCTAAAAAGTTAAAAACATTTTAAGTTGTAATATACTAAACCATGTATACAATTTATGTATTTTTTTATTCTCTTACACTATATAAGTTAATATTTTTAAGATATATTTAAACAACAAAAAGCATTCAAGCAAATTGAAAGGAAGGGATAACCTCCATAAGGTGGGATACTCATGTTTTGGCGTTAAAAAGAACCTATCTATTGAATAAATGTTGATATCTAAATAGTTAAGAGCACTTTTATTTGAAAAAAACTCAACCATGTATACAATTTAGGCCCATTTTTATTCTCTTACATCATACGAGTTAATATTTTTAAGATATATTTCAACAACACAAAACATTCAAGCAAAATGGAAGGGAAAGAATAATCTCCATAAAGTAGGATACTCATGTTTTGGCGTTAAAAAACCCTATGCATTGAATAAGTGATTAAAATCATCGACCCTACAGCTACACGATAGTGTACTAGCGTTAATTGAGAGGAATCCGGTGTTCGAACAATCAATAATCAATTTACACGGTCTTATCAACGACTAAAGCCTTGCCTTGAAACATGTCACGCCTAATTGGTCAAAGACTCTGTGAGCTCGTTTCCTCTAGCATTGTAGGAAAATAAATCTAAATACCATTTACTATCTGTCTGCAGTATAAAGGTTTTTCCCAAGTCCAATGTAAAAATAAAATACAGAAATCTGCTCAAATACCGAAAACAGTGGGAGATTTCTGATAGATGAAATAGCTAATTTTCTAACAACAAGTCGAATGCCAGACAGTTGACCAGCCTAAGCACAATTTTTATTTTATGATTTAAAAAAAATAATATCTAAAGGTAGCCAAATATCAAAGATTACTATGTAGTAAAGTCTTTAAGATAAAAAAAAACTGTTACTTTTTCAACGTTTTGAATTTTAGAATGTTAGGTTTTGAGAAATTGCTCATTCGACTTCACAGTACTCCAAACCCATGGCACCAATATCATTGTTCACTATAACTAACTCTTTGCAAACATTGATGCAAAATATTCTTAAATTAATCAATAATTTTAGTTCAATTTTTTATTTACTCTTTGCACGCAAAAAAATGGTGCTGGTCCTGCAACTCAACCAAGTTCGGTTGAAGGGTGTTTAATTGGCACAGTCAAACTGATGGTTTCTTTCAAACCTACCAGTTTAGTTACCATAACTATACTCGTTCGATTAAACGAGTTTAGTCAACGGGACCAGACTGCCACAATGAGTTCGGTTGAGACAACTAAACTCTATGTGAGAACTAAACTGTGCGGTATCAGTGTAGTTCTCTCAACCGAACTAGTCGTTTTAACCAGCTGAACGCTTCTAACCAAACGTGTTTGGTTCCTGCAACTAGACAGTCCTGTCAGTCCTATAGCAACCGAGCAGTTTGGTTGGGAGAACTCAATTTTCGTTTGTTCGTACCAGTTTTTTGCGTGTGTTTTTTAAATCACTAGCAAAAAACTTCTTCTTATGATATTTAAAATTTTTGAAAAATCATACTACATAAAAAAATATCTTTATTTTGCACTAAATGATTGACGTCCTTGCAAAATTGTTAAATAACCATACTTTTTTAAAATAAAAGGTAAAAATATAGGGTATTTTGGGGAAAAAACTACATTATTAAATTTCAAAGCCCTCTGTAATATTCTTTAAATACAAGTTTAGTGGTTGTAAACATATAAACGTTCAAACTGTTTGCTTATGAATGCATACAAACTCTTTGCTATGCATTCTGTAAAAGCATCCTAGATAATATTGTGAGTTTCAAATCCCATTAGAAACTTGATAAAAAAACTTAATTTTGGTTATTTTTTAAAATTTCTACACATACATTTTTCTCAGAATACAACGTACATTTTTTTGATCTTATATAATGTATTTGTACCTCTGGGACTAACAAGTCAATTCTGGAATCCTCTGCTTTACATCTGTCTCTAAAAAAGTAGAAGGATTAACTTACAGTCAGTCGTACTCTATCACGTTGCTCTCAAACCAGTAACTTGCGTAGTAGATTTGAAGAAAAAAAGTGTGCCAACGGTGTTGCCCTCTACAATCCCCCTTGGGGTAGCAATCTCATCATCTCAGTGTTGATGGTAGTTCCTACTTCCGCATCACTTCAGGGATTTGGTTTGGTATAATATGTTTCATAAGCAGATGTGTCTTAGTTCTTATAATAACCTTATTCAACAGAAATACATCATGTAACCTGCTTAAGTCTCATCTGAGAATAACTAATAACTTCATTTTCGAATAGAAGTGTTAACTTTTTTATTTCGATTATTTAACTGAACTTGAACAGAAAACTTATTGTGGCATGTTAAGTTTTCCTGCCAATAGTATTTAATGCGTTAAATAAAACAACGGTTCCTGGAAAAACAGTCCAATAAAATGCTTCGCATCCTCGATATATTCAGCATGAGCTGCCTCGTAAATCTGTCTGGGAACCAAGAGGAAAGGTCTCCAGGAGCGACCGCAAAACTCCCAACGCAATAAATCACAGGCTCTTTACTTTGGTGTCGGCCATTTTGTCGAGTAGTTGAAAAATGAGACTGCAACGCCGCTGAACGGGGTGTGGGGATCGTTAAAGTATCGCTGTGAAAGTGAGAATATGCGAGAAATTCGCACGCTTTGTCAATTTTATGTTTAAAAGACAATGCATGATTTGGTATGAAAGGACTTTTGATTTTGCGCTCAGTAAGGCATTGCTATTGATATTATTGAGTTTTGTTTCAATTCAGTTCATGTGTATGGTTTTGATAAATTTTATGTTTTTTTATTACTATTGTTTAAAAACAAAAACCAATGCTATTTGCAAATTGGAGTTTAAGTATTTTTTTTACAGATTCATTTATTTGTATGAATTTCTCACATTGCATATTTTCAATTCAACTGTTAATGATATTCATACTATTTTTTTTTTTAGTTTTATTTAATTAAATTTACTTATATAATCTAGCTTATAGGCAACGCGTTATTTGGAATAAAAGACGTTTTGAGTTTCTTTATTCTAAATAAGGATTTGTTTAAAGGAATTCGATGCTATTTTCATAGTTTTTTTTTTCAATTTATTTCATGAATAGATATGATGGAGAATTATTTTAACTCAGTTTTATTTTTAAGTTTTCGAAACTTGTATATTTTTTTTCTGCACAAAGAAATTGTTAAAATCTATTGTTCTTCGGTTAAATTAATATAGTTTAAAAGTTCCATCAGCTTTTTTATCATCATAGCATCAAATACTTTAAAATAAGTTTTAAAAAATCTGTAACTGGTGCCATTATTACATCTCACATACAATCAGTTATATTGTTATGTCTCACATGAAATCAGTTATATTGTTATCTCGCATTTTTTCAGTGCCATTGCTATTTCTTACATGTAATTAGTTAAGTTTTTAGTATAAAAAGAAATATGTACTTTGAGCGACTTCCAGGTTTATTTCTAAAACAAAGAATGTGTATACAAGAACCGTTTTAGCCACTAAGCGTAGATATAATAGAAAGATGTCAAAGTACACAACTTTCAAAGTGTCTGCAATATTTTGTTCGAAGATATGTAATTTTTTTCTTCGATATTTCAATTTTACAACCGTTGGAATTATATAGAGATATATTATTAAGATGTAATCTTCACTTAGTGTGACGTTAATAGTTGGCAGCTGGGGATTTTCGGATAAAGTCATAATAAAAACGTGTCGGTCTGTTGGCGACTTTTGGCGATCCCTTTAAATTTAAGTAAGCATGTTTTGCGAATATCATGCATCAAGTTTTGTTCAGACAAAATATTTATCTAATTTCTTCGTTTCATTACTAATCAACGTAACAAAAAACTCTTAATTGACACAGATAGATGAATCATAGTTGCCTGATGCCTTATTAAGGGTACACCCAGGAAACGCCGGTAATTAATGCTAGTTTATAAATTGCATGACATGTTTTCATCTTTTAAGCGAATATTTTCAATTTATGTATTTGTAAGCACGTTCTATGGGAAAAACATTGAATTACGTGCATTTTAAAAGGTATTTTTTTAAGACTCATTAAAAAAGTATAGTTAAAATGAAGTAAGGGTTTAAAAAATTTTTATTCTATTCACGATTCTAAATAAATTTCTTTCTACCACACTTCATTTGAATTTTGTTTCATTCACTTCAAATTATCTTAACTTCAAAAAACCACTTTTAAGAAGAATAAAAACAAAATATTACCTTTAGCAATCTCAAAACATTTCAATTTAAACTAATTTCACGAAAAAAGAATTGAATAAAAAATACATTTACTGAATATAGAAAAATTACCCAACGCAGTTCAACAACAAAAGGGTAGTCAATAAGCATTCATTATTCAAGTTTGAATCACTCTCATCGAATTGAATAGGACGTTAAGGACACTAAACATCCAATTCAGGACAAGTTCTTTTGTTGTGAAAAGTGGATTTGAATAGCACGTTGGTTAATGTGAGAAAAATACTAATACCACCATAGGGTCCATAGAGACAATATCAATATTTTTGTAGTTCGTTAAACATCAGTAGAAATTTTGAAGTGAAACTCTTTTAATATCCTTATAGAATGGAGAAATGGTCAACACGCATGTCATATCGCTCTGTACGCGGAAAAGTGACCTATCGCACAAATATGACTTATCGAGTTGTAACTGCTATAATATTCAAAATTTAACTATCTAGCAATTAAAGCAAAAATTAAATCATTGGTAGAACAGTTGGAATGCAGCAAGCGAATCTTTATTTTTTTTTTCTATGTTGCAATTCAATGGAAAAAAATAAAATTCAGACGTTTTTTCTGATAAAAAACTAGTATTTTTGCGATAGTTTTCTTTTCCGTGTACAGTGCGATATGATTATGTGGCATGCAAAAGAATCCCTTAGTACCCATTTGGCTTAAGTTCTCTCAGCAAAATTAAATTTCGACACTTTAACGTCTTCAAATAACTCATATTTATTGTAAAATGAGCTCAAAAATTGGTAGCAAGAAGGTTCCACAAAAAAATGGCTATCAGTTCTGGGGAATATGCCGAGTCTGCAAAATCTTTACGGTTAATAATACAGCCCAGTTGGGAAAAAAATATTGTAATCAATTTAACGTCACCGGAGCAATAAATGTTTCTGAATAAATAATAAATATTCTTCCCTAATAAATGTTTCTGAGAGATGTGAAGTGTATAATTATATACTCCAAAAAAATTTTTTCACTGATGTTAAAATCGTATAGGATGCTTACGAATCCTAATGATAAATTTCAATCAATTTTTCAGAAACCTTATCAGTCATAATATCATTTAAATTGAGTTTTTGATGTTAATAAATTCATCTTACAATGTAAAAACACATTTTGCGATGAAATCTTGTTATTCCAGTATTTTCGCTGGAATAACAAGATTTCTTCACATAATGTGTTTTTACATACGTTGCACATGCACAACCAAGGAAATCAACCGAATTGAGAGAAAACCTATAAGTCACCGACGTTGTTTAGAGAACACGAAACACAGATAATTTTTGGATATATATATATTTTTTTTCAGAGACCCTTTAAATTCAATCTTGTATAAGATAGTTTTGGTTGATGTTTTTACCTTATTTTGGCCTAAGATTGTTTTAAAAAGAATTTTTAAAAAATTAGCTCAAAATATGAATAAATAAATATATTATTGTTTTTGTGCTTAATACCCAATAATTGTTGTTGTTTTTTTTGCAGAAGCCTCATAAGTCTAGCAACATTAAAATTAATTTAAATATTAAATAATACTTTTTTTAATATTGTTTCAAGTTGTAATAATGTATCCTGTCAAAAGATAGTTAATTTTTTTGATTCTGTAATTTTGATGTAAAGTTACTGCTAAAACATTTTTTTTTTAAATTTTCCAAATATTGTAGTTCGCGGACTAATGAGGTTTCTGAAAAAGTTTATTCATTTAATAAACTTCTTTATTCTTGGATTTTATTTTTTAAATATTGCACTTTTATGGCTTCACTTTTTTTTTATTATTAAAAGTAAAGCCACACAACTTCATTTTTTAAACATTTATTATACAAGTTATATTTATTGTACACAATTTTTTAGACACCGAAAATTCAATAAACAAAGAAACTTCTAAATGTAAACTATGAAACTTTACTGTCTCTCTTACAAACGTTTTGATTGCATAGTGGTATTGACATTAATGCAGGCAAGCTGCTCAACACAAAATTATTTGAAATTTGCACATTCTAAGACGTGATCCATCGTCTTATATTGGACGGTGAGATTATCCTGTGAAGATGAGTAACCTGAATTTGAATGCAGGGCAGAGAATGAGGATATTGATGAATTGCGTAATTGTAGCGACGTTTCTTCGGATTGAGTTTTATCAAAAGGAACTAATTTTCAAACATTTTCTTCGTGCAACGGTAACTCCATATAAAACATAAATTTATGGTAATTTTTTTTCTCTTACGTTAAGCTTCGACGTATGCTCATTTTGATACATAAAATAAATTCATAAAAGGACATGAATTTCTGAAAACGAAACCAATTTCCTTAAAGTTAATCTATGGAGAAATCGGACAAAGGTTTTCGGGATTAGCATCCATAATTTTTTGTATAAATTGCTGTCTATATTTCTTAGTATGCCTATTTACTTATAAGTCTCGTTCTTGTTTTATTTTTAATTGTCGATAAGTAAATAAGATCATTTTTTATACTCTGATATAGAAAAAAATGCTTTGCAGAGGATTCAAATAATTTTCAACGACCATATCAAGGATTTTGCTACACACAAACGTAAGGCTTTGTAATACCTAAGCATACTTGGAATCAATCGGTAAAATCGGCAAATTGTATTTAGAGCTTTGGGCTGCAACGCTCGTCGTCTGTGTTCGATTCGGGTGATATTTTCTGGTAAGTTGTTATGAATAAAGTTTCTTAAATGTTATGTAAAACTTCTTACACTATTTGCCAAATAATGCATCTATAAAACTTAACAGTTATCATTCTATATACCATAGGGATTCCCCAAAAGAATACTCAATTTTTCAATCTAATATCAATTAATGGATAGTGAATTTATTTTTGGGAATTATTAATCAGTAAGGTCGAAACTTGCTTTGACATAAACAGTGTGGAATTTATTTAATATGGGTAGAACTTTATTGTTGATCAAAAAGGGTGATGACAGTCCCATTTGTAGAAGTACAGGATGAAAGCTGCTCCTGCAAAACATTAGGACTAAAAAATAAAACAACCTCTAGTCATAATAAGGTCAGAAGTGGCTTATTCGAATTCAATAAGCGTTTCTTTTTCCGTCAATTTTATTTAGCCAATCATTATTCGTTATAACAAAAACTCTAAAGCTTCACTTTACAGTATTTTAAAATTGTAAACTATATCTTCTCTTACACTTTGCTACAAAAAATAATATGCTTTGCTGATTAATATTCCACGAAAGTTAATTTATTATGTAGGGCAAGTTTGAATATTCATCGGCAACACGAAAATTAATATGTGTAAGAATTATTCAAATTTTAAATTTGGCGAACAAAATTTTGAAACTCAATTTTGCACTAATATATTTTGGTTCCTTTTAGACAAAAATAATTTAACAATTAAATTCCATCTTACATTATTCATTTTGACATGGTATAATTTATATCACTGTATCGAATGCAGCATAGAGAAGCAGTAAATATGCAAATTGCAATCATGAATGATCTCCTAATTTCATAAATTTATGAAGTCGTTGAAAAGCTTTTGAATAATGCAGTACACACAATCATAATGATTACACCTTTTGTAACAAATTTCAGATGAAAATCTGCTGAAAATTAGTAAAGTAATTCTTTATAAAGGCGTAAATGAACATTATACTGATAGAAGGTAGTAGGAGGAACACTTTCCAAGACACTTCTCTGCCCAAGCCACGTAATGGGAAGGAGAGGGGAAAAGTAACAAATAGAGGACTTGATACGGAATACTCCTTACGACTTGTTTACATTAGCCTCATTTATGTTAAGGTAAATTTAATATTTTCCACATTTTGATGGATTTTAAAACCATCATTACAGACTTTCTTTCAAAGGGGACTTTAAATGTGATTTAAAAAAATATTGTTATCGTTGACAATAATTGTAAATAAAAAAATCGCGAAATTCCGTGGCATTTTGTTTTAATGCACCGTAATTATGATTTAATAAAAATACAAAATTATTTTAATTACTTAATTGAAAGCACAATTACATGCATTTTTTTTTTCGATCGAGACTTGTCAAACCGTAGAGAGGATTATTAGCCTTATTTCATTTAATTGAAATTTTAATTTTTTTTATGATTAAATGCTCTGTTCAAAACTTACTTCTGATTTTTATCAAAACAATCAACGTGAGATTCTTTCAAAATATTTAATTAAAAATATCTTTGGTTAGAAGTATAACGCTTTAGTTCTTAAGGGTAATTTAATAAAAAAAATTAATCATGCACAAAAACAAAAGAAAAAATAATCATTGTTCTTGATTTTCTGACGACAAATTCTTGGCTTTTCCCAGATGCGCAACAAAAAGTTAATCTTTTCGCTAAAGCCATTGTTTACGATTGAACGAAAAAAATGACAGCGAATGATAAATAAATCGCTAAAAGGCAAATATTTAAAACGTCTTACATTGCTTTGTACTTAATAGTAAATACTTAGATCAAACGAAAAGCATTTATTCCCTTACGTGAAGTAAACGCTCCAATTAAAGAAATAAAACCTCTTTATTTTGTGCCAGGAGCAACAGCAATAGTTTTTATGATAAAAAAAATAACAATGCAGCGTTAATATGTATAAATACGTTTTTAAAGTGGAGCTTTGCATTTTGAATAAAAACAGATACATAAAAATTATTTTAAATGTGCTTCATAAGTCTATGATATTTCAATCTGTACATATGTATGTTAATTTGACACATTATGCATAGCTAAGATGCGTTTAAATTAGAATGTTTTTATTATT
This sequence comes from Hylyphantes graminicola, assembly GCA_023701765.1. Classification (NCBI taxonomy): domain Eukaryota; kingdom Metazoa; phylum Arthropoda; class Arachnida; order Araneae; family Linyphiidae; genus Hylyphantes; species Hylyphantes graminicola. The sequence goes on along the minus strand of CM043114.1, from coordinate 30,848,849 downwards.
AAAAAAATGAAATTTTTACTTTAATCTATAATGTTGTGTACTTTTCCGTTTCGCTGGCGCAAATATAGCCAACTTCATAATTTGGGGACAAATTAAATTTTCTGGTAGCAAACACTGTGCATACATTTCGGGGTAGGTAAATATATATTCAGATTTGTCTGCTTGCATCAAATCAGCGCAACTTGAAGTTTCTGTATGAAGTTGTACATGGCATTTCAAAGTGAAATCGAGCGTTTATTGTTTAAAATACACGCAAAATTTAAGATTTTTTTTCTTACTCATTCAAAGATCGTATAAAATAAGCCGAAAAAAATGTCACTATTTGGTTACGTAAAAGAAAAGCACATCTATAATGCACAAAAAGATTTTAAAAAGTCTACTATATTATATTAAAAAACTATTTCATAACAAAGAATTTCTTTTACTTACTCAGTTGTAGAAAACATCTCGACAAAAAAAATATTCAATGCTAGATATGTTATGAATGTGTTTGATTTATCTTATTATTTTATTTTTATTATATCTTCTTTGTACATTTCTTCAATAAAAATTTTATGTGAAAGGAAGTACATTAAACAATAGATGTATTTCATACAACAAATTACATACAAACATTCAAATTTTGCAATATGAAAGATATGTAATGTTTCATGTCTTTTTTAACATGAAATTAATATTTAAGACATTTGCATTAACAAAGTCTGGTTGTCTAAATAATTGAGCAATTGTAATGCATTTATTTTACCTTCCAAAAAATGTAAGGTGTCTTGAAGAGAATTCAAGGCAAGATTTGTGAAAATGTGTAATTTTTTATTTACAGCCATCTATAGAATAATGACACATTAGAAAATGTTCGAAATTAGGTTGAGTAAAAGAAATGCACTACGTTAATGCATTTCTTTTTATTACCTAAATTTATAAGAAATCTTGCGCGTCAGAAAATAATTAATGGCTGGTAAAGTATACTCAAATATATTTAAAGTATACTATATAAATATAAGATTTTTTTTTAATATATTTCTTTTACGCATTCAATTATAGAACACTAACGTAGAAGATGATATCAGAGTTTAATACTGTCTTCTTTTTTCTTATCCCTAGGTATATTTAGACCGTAAGATCATTTTCCCAAAATTGTTCCCAAATAGTGTTCCTTTCTCTCATCAGCTTCCTCAAGGGGCACCAAAGCAAACAAAGATATGAGAGAGAGAAGCATGGGCTAAACAATGGCACAACTCTTTTATCCCTTTCCTGAATCTTTGGATCCTTGTATGTCCTTATTTCCGATTTGATCATTTATATCATAGTTAAAGTAGTATTAGATTTGGTAGATCACGTGACCTCCAAAATGCAGCTAATTTTTTTTGTGGTATGTTTTTGTAATTTTAGAAACAAATGGTATTTTTCCGTAGTGTTTTTCTCCTAAAACTGGCTTCATGGCCAAAACTGGTTCTCTGGCCCCATTGCCCTCAAATTCTGGTGTCCATACTCGTTAGCATTGGAGGTCACGTGATCTACTTATCTAATACTTTAACTATGATATCTATGGATTTGATATTGTAAAAGGCTCAATGGGCACATTTCAGATATTGAGTGGCAACAGAAATGCCGAATGGGAAAAAATCTTTATCGAGCTTCTATTGGTGAATCAGTGTCACGTGAGAACAGAGCACGGATAGAAGAGAGGACAAAAATGAAAGCTTGAGTAACTACGTCATCTGAAACAAGCCAAGGAAGCTAGGATAGCCAGGCGTCAAAAGATTAAGCTTAAGCTGCTTCAATTATTAGTTTTAAATGAAACAACGCGAATTTTATAAAATTGTTATGAAATTGTTGAAATAATTTGTTAGCTTTGCATATTAATAAAAATATCAATTGAATAGTTCATTTTAGTATACTATTCCTTTTATTCATATTAATATTGCTTACGTATATATTTTATTGATATTAATATTTCTCACTTATATCGAATCAATTTACTTATATTAATATAATCACATTTATATACTCAAAGATATTACTATATTCACATTTCCCATTAGTTCAGGAAAGAAAATTACAATTCCTGCCAGAAAATAGCATTGCAATCTCACTTATTTTTCTAAATTTCAGGAAGAGAGCTGGTGAACCTTACGGATAAGCAGTTAAAGGGGAAAAAACTTTCATTTTGCTCTTCTTAATTAATCTGTCAGAAAATTGCTATAAAAGAGGAAAAATTGACTAGCGTTGTTTACTTTAAAGTGTAGCAGGATGAAAAGATAATAATGAAACTTAGATTGGCTTGTCAGGAAAAAATTAATTGGCTTAAAAATGTCAAAGTTCCGCTGTTTTTCTTTTGTCCCTAACGAAATTGCTTCATCTTAAATAGTTACATAACGTAACAAATACAATATAAAAAATAAAATTCGCGTTTTTTTATTCCAGTGTTTCTCTTACATTATAACTTGACTTAATTTTTATAATTTTATTTTTAATCCGTCTGTACCTTCGCTATTTTTAAGTAAATTGTATTAGTGATATTCAGAGTAATTAATTGAAAAAAAGACTTTGCAATCGTATTTATTCAGAATCTTCAGGATTAATCATTTGTAAAATTTTAAGATAAATAGGAGCGTTTTAATTTATATATTATTAAAATTTAACTAAATATTTTACAAATTTAATAGATTTTTGTTGTCGCTAAAAGCTCAGGATATCAAGTATATTTGTATGATTGTTTAATTTAAATAAAGAATCCTTTGTTTGTGCCAATATTATGAAAGTGCCAATTTTTTTATGTCATAGAAGATATCAAGCAATTTACCTTACACTCGAAATTATGGTTTTACTCAACTATTTCTAGAACAAAACGATTTATACATGAAAAAAACCAATTGCAGGTTTTCTTCTCATAGCGGCAAACGTAATTTTCTAGAAATATTCGAAATTGTGCTTTAAAGATATTATTTTTTATTCTTTTTTTTTCATTTATTTTGCTTAATGAAATCATTTTAAGTGTCCATTGAATCATTTTGAGGAAACCTATTCAAATTATTACAAATGGCGTCTTATAACCTCAACTGCTCTAGATAAACTATAATTATTTCATATATATCCCAAATCACAACTAAACAAAAGTTCCCAAAAAGAAACAACTGAACAACATTTTCCTACAGTAAACAAGATTCATTTGTTAATTATTCTTGCCCCACACTGATATATTATACCCATGGGTTACATTAATCATCCAACCATTCATCATTTGGTACCTTAGAAGAAGAAACCAAAAACAAAGCTCTTATAATACGTTTCGGTTGCAGCTCAAAAATGGTATCAGGTTTTTACCCACACAAGGCATTTTACCTATGAACAACAAATTTGTTATACTCTCTAATTAGAATATACACGAACAAATTGCAAATAATAGTGTCGAAAATGCACTTCTCCTACAGGAGTCGATCCATTGTATGTTGAATCTGCGACAAGATCACTCCAAACGAGTGATTTTAACTCAGTCTGAGATAATATCCACTCATTTCCAGTGTCGAAAATGCACTTCTCCAACTGGAGTGGATTTCACTCTTTTGTTTTAAGAGTGTATTTCCCTCCCCTTTTAATTAGAGATTCCCTCTCCTTAGAATTTAGACATGCCTGCAGGGACATGTCTAAATTGTGGAGGTGGTGCGCTACAGATGGCAGCATCTGTCATGTATGTATGTGTGTGTATTTTGTCTGTATTACTTGACGAAGGTTTTTTAGCGGGTCTTTGACCAAGCACACAAACCTGAAGCAAATATATGTCAACCAACCAAATAAAATACATGGGGTATAAGTCCCCTGTTCCACGCCATAGCACTCCACCAACCCTCCAGAATTGCTACTTTTTTCTAGAAATAGCTACTCTTGATTTAACAGTAAATTTTTAGGCTTTCCCATAAAAAAGATGCTCTCAAACCAATTTATTATTACAAGGCAAAACGATCAAAACTCCTGCTAACTTTTGGCAAGTGCAATTTCCTTTAAACCTTAAAAACTCCACAGAAATGCTTTTTGCAACTGCCTCTACTTCCTTCGAATACATTTTTCATAAAACGTCCACAGGTAGGAAAATAAACGAAATTTCTAACAGGTTCATAAATAGGGCATCCTCTCACTCTCTTTAAGAAACTTTGTCCAATAACTTTTCATTATACGTCAGTTAGTCGGAGAAGTTTTGCGCGTTTACGAAAAAGTTGGAGTGAGTAAAAGTAAAGATGTAAAAGAAGATATTATACTGACATATTTCACCTGTTCTTCGATCTTGTTAGTGGAATTATGGCCTTTGCATCAATTTTCCAAAATTGATAACAATTTTCAATGACACTATCTAGCTCGCTACCAGTTTTAAGGCTCACATTGCAATTGAAGAGCTTAGTGGAAGAACGTGCTGAAGAAGTGACATTTTTGGAAAATAAATATGAGATTTTTGTGTCAATGAGCATGTTATAGCCTACTTTTAATATAGCAAGACCCAGCTTTTTAGAAACCTTAAGTTAAGTATATTTTTTTTAAGTTTCGTAAGTGACGTTTTTACCTATATAAGTGCGAAGTTGATATTTTTGTATTAATGAACATTTATTTCCCCCTTAGACACGGCAAAGAAAATTTTTCCCTTCTAGATAACAAGTCTCTCCCCCCCCCCCCCCTCCCTCCGCTTTTCGTAAACTTTAAAGTATGTTTTTTTTATCTTTTAAAAGTAATTGTTTCAATACAATAATTGTGTAGATGACTTATTAAGAATACAAATTTGTGTTGTTCCAACGCAACTGACGATCACGACTGGTTATTATACCCATGAGTGATAAATAGAAAACTGTAACGGAAAAGTTAAGAAGAGATTAACGCAATTATTGGTCACAGATTTTTTTTCATCATTTTTTACAGATTAAATAATAAATATAATAGAAATGTAACACATCAAACGATTCTCCATAAAAAGTCGTTTTTCAGATTACCTGCTTTTCAGCGTTCAATATTTTTAACAGTCATGCCTAAAAATACATTTACGAAGGCGACTCATTCTAAAAATAAAATATAAAAAATAAGAAGAAGAATGATGACAAAAATAATAATGATGATGATAATAATTAAGATAATAATTATAATGATAATAATAACTATATATACAACAACCAAAACACTAATAATAAAATAACATCAATAATAACAATAACAGCAATAATAATAAGAATAATAATAATAGTAATGATGATAATAATGACAATAATGATAATGAGACACAATAATGATTATAACAATAATAACAATAATGATTATAACAATAATAACAATAATAATTATAACAATAATTACAATAATGATTATATCAATAATAACAATAATGATTATAACAATAATAATAACAAACAAGAACTCATTACAACTGTTTCTGAAAAGAATCTTTCTTGTCGCATCCCTAAGTAAAAGATGAAGAAAGGGAGCAAAAAAAGGGGAAGATGGAGAGCAGTTAAGTAGATTCCAGAGGGAGAGGAGAGGTTAGAGGAACGTCAAGGCAATGAAAACGTCATTCGAATATCAGAAGTTTTCTTAATTTTTTTCCCTTCTTTTTGACTTCTGTCGCTTTTCAGATGGATGACAGCTGGGGAATTGAGTAGGGAAAATTCAATAACTGGGTCCCTAAATTCCCTACGAAAGGGATAATTGATTGGTTGAAATGAAATATCTCAGTTTAGCCTGTTTAGTGGTGTGTGTGTGTGTTTTCCTTTTCTTACAGGTTGCAAGATATTCTGTGCGAAAGTTTTGTATGACTTTTTTGTGGTTTAACCTTTTGTAAATAAATTAAAGAATATAATTACGAGTGGAAAAATGTAGCTTGTTACAAATGTACCACAATATTTACCATAAAAACTGCAATTATTTGTTGTGCTATTTATATTTTTTAAAAAGCTTCTGGATATTTTACAGACTACACTTAAAAAATTAGATGTCTCTAAGTGGAAAAAAGTAAAAATTATGTCTATACTTACTTACTTACTTAACTTAGCCCTCTGTCACTCCATCACTGGAGCATAGGACCTCCGTCAATTTCATCCATCTCACTCTGTTGGTGGCCAGATGTTTCGCCTCCCGCCATGTTGTCCCCACGTCCTTCAGTTCTTTCTCGATCGTCCCGTCTCAAAGTGTTTCTTGGTCTTCCCCTCTTTCGGTGCCCCTGGGGATTCCAGTCAAACGCCTGTCTTATCTTGAATTTTTCAAAAATTATGTGTGTGTGTGTCTATAACTTTCCTGTTAAAAGGTGGGGGGGGGGGGTATTTATTTTTAAGTTCCAGATGCAAGGATGAGTGAAAACCATATACTTACTTCACCAAAAAATGATGTTGATTTAGGATTCAATATTTGTTATGTTATCCTTTTGGCTAAAAAATTCTTATTTTACATCGTCTGTAGTCATGGAGCTATAGAGAGGTATCAACATATTTGTATTAATTTATCTTTATTGTACATTATTCGACATTTTACAAAGTATCAAAACTATTTAGATAATATGTCTTTTCCATCAAATTTTAGAACATCATTTTTGGATGGATGGATGGATGGATGTTTGGTTTGGGTTTTATGGCGCAATGGCATCTAAGGCCATACTGCGCCAAACACTAGGTTTCACTTTTAAAACAGGTTTTTAAAAAAAAACATAAAACACAATACATTTAACAAAACAGTTAGACATCTAAAATCAAATACACGGTTTGTTTAATAAAAAGTTTCAAATGATTATTAAAAGCAGCACATAATTTTTAAGGACAGTGACACATTCAAATCAAAGAATAAAAGCTAATATAAACCAAAAAGGAAAACAAGGCATGATATTTGGGATGAGTTAAAATCTGATAAATCATTTTTGGAAAATCTAGTTTAAAAAAATCTAAAAAGAATTATGCCCGACGCTTCTTGAGGGACAATTTTTATTTAAGAATTACCTCAATATTCTACAACTAAAGCTCTTATGCTGGAACTAATTCTAACATGTTTTTGCGTCAGATTGTGGGAAACTACTGGGACAGCTTTGATGGGGAAGTTGCTGCCATAATATATGCTGATAGATGAAATAAGAAATAGTCAATGCCATATCATTGTTTTCTTCGTCGATTCACAAGCAGCTATCCAGTCTCTTGTTAACTTAAACTATAATCAAAATGATCTAGTCCACTCCGGCAATATGTGAAATATGCGATCTACTAAAAACTAAAAATCGCGTTTCTCTTGACTGGATTAATCATAGTCAGTGTAACATCCAAAGAAGCAGGTAGATTACAAAGGCCTTATGCGTCCTTATGGCGAAATGATCCACTAAAAATTAAAAATCGCGTTTCTCTTGACTGATTCAAAGTCAGTGCAATATCCAAAGAAGCAGGTAGATTAGAAAGGCCAATTATGTGTCCTTATGGCGAAACGATCTACTAAAAACTAGAAACCGCGTTTCTTTTGACTGGATTCAAAGTCAGTGTAACACACAAAGAAGCAAAGCAGGTAGATTAGAAAGATCTTATGCGTCCTTATGGCGAAACGATCTACTAAAAATCACGTTTATCTTGACTGGATTCAAAGTCAGTGTAATATCCAAAGAAGCAGGTAGATTAGAAAGACCTTATGCGTCCTTATGGCGCAGCCCCAGAGTCCTCTTTACAGCAGCAAAAAATTAAAAGAACAATCCATAGTCGAATTAACGAAAACCGAATTTCTTAGTATGCTGACGCTGCTTCGAGTAAAAAATGTACGTGTTACTTGATAAAAAAGTCCATCGATGTTGGAACTTAGATGTTTGCCTACCAAAAACTATTTATTTTATTGTGCTAAAATTGTTAAATTAATATTTTTCTTTTCTTGTACGCTTAATGGCAACGGCTAAATAAATTTTGTTGAGGTAATAGTTGCCATGGTTGCAATGGAATACGCTGTATTTGTTTTAAAAAAGAAGTCTTCAAAAATAAATGTCTTTATTATTTTAATTGCGTCAAAGTTTTTCTATAAAGTTTTACTAGTCAGACTGTACTGGTAGTACAATTTAGTTCAATTCGACAATTACTATTCCTGTCTCCCTACCAAGATCAGTTGGAGTGGCTTGTTTCAAAATGAAAACTGGACAAGACTACTTTCAAAAAAATTTACAATGATAAATAGAATAAAGGATATGCCTTCCACCTTCTGTTCCACCTTGATGATCTAAACGAATTCCAAATCAGGAACAGCCCTTCAATTTTAAAACCTTTTCCTTGCGAGCAAACAACAAACAACGAACTAGTACTTCGTACAAAAGGGGAAATGCCACTCTACTTTTACTTAATCTAGACAACTCTAACGAGGCTAATTTCTAAGATTCTTACACTGATTCTTCTTTTTTTTATTAGGTTACTGACGGCAGAGATGCCGTGACGGACGTAGGATAAAAAATAATAATACAAAACTAAAAGCTCCTAATACTCTGTGCACTTTTACTCAAAAAGTAACTTTTTTTTGTTTTTCTCGAAATAACTGGTCTGGAAAAAATTAATTTAATTTCAGACATTGCCCCAGGCGGTTGGGACTTACGTTTGAAGACTAACAGAAATGAATGTCGAACATTTAAAAAAGAAGCGGTAAAAAAAGAATGCCTTTGGCTTCATATTCTTTATGCAATTAAAGAATAACTTTACAAACATAAAATGTAATAACTCTGTTCTGTTTTTATTAAGAAACAAGGAAAAACTAAAAACTATTTTTCGGTTTGGTGTAACTCTTACAGCATATGTTTGAATGTTTCCTTACGGATTTTTTACTAAAAGATTAAAGTTTCTATGCATTTTCTGAGCTCTGTTTGTATCGGTCTTAATTTTAATAAAATATTCAATTCCATTGTATTAATTACTATGCCTTATGCCTAAATTATAGAAAAATAGTTATTTATGCAACAAGCGTGAAAAGTAATACTTTTTAAAACTAGTGGATTTTATTTCACGAGCGAGGTACCTCGCTCGTGAAATAATGACACGTGTTTTAAAAAGTTTACTTTTCGCACGTGTTGCATACACTTTTTTTTATAATTCAAATGCGTGAAAAAAAATCAAATGTTATTGGTTAAAAATAATTCACGTGCTAATTAGACTAAAATGAATTTTGAGCTTTCAGAAGAGATGTCAAAGAAAACAACCACAACCAATGAACACGCAGTTCGGAGCGCGTTACAGTTTTAAAAACCAATAAGCGTGTTTCAACATTTTGTCAAAGAAAACAAAAAATGAACTCGCTGTTCGAAGAGCTTGACTTTTAAAATATTCCCATCGCTAGAAAAAAAAATTTCATTGATTAAAAAATTATTCACGCACTCGCGCATAATATTTTTAAACAAAGCAGATCGACAAATCTTTGGATTTTATGAGTATTATCAAATCGAAATTGTACTTGAAATGTTGGCATCTTATGAAAAGAGTTTTTTTTAAAAAAGTACTTTTTTCACTACTTTTGGGTGAAAAAAAGTACTTTTTGTCACTGTTTCAAAAAGTTTGACTTTTTGAACGCGTTTGATATTTAAATTACAATGTAAAAGTGGGATTTTTTTCACGCAGTTATAAAATAGATATTTATGCAACTAGTTCGAAAAGTAATGCTTTTTAAAACAAGTGGATTTTATTTCACGAGCGAGGTAAGAGCGAGTGAAATAAAGACACGTGTTTTAAAAAGTTTACTTTTCGCACGTGTTTCATACACTATTTTTTATAATTGCGTGAAAAAAATCAAATCTCATTGGTTCAAAAATAATTCACGTGCTAATTAGACTAAAATAGACTAAGAGATGTCAAGGAAAACAACCAATGAACTCGCAGTTCCTAGAGCGTGACGCTATAAAAAACCAATAAGCGTGTTTCAACATTTTGTCAAAGAAAGCAACCAATGAACTCGCAGTTCGAAGGGCGTGACTTCAGAAATATTCCCAGCGCGAGAAAAAAAAATCATTGATTCAAAAATAATTCACGCGCATAATATTTTTAAATACAGCAGATCGATAAATCTTTGGATTTTATGAGTATTATCAAATCGAAATTTTACTTGAAATGTTGGCATCTTATAAAAAGAGTGCGACAAAGTCTTTTTTTCACTGCTTTTGGGTGAAAAAAAGTACTTTTTTTCACTGTTTCAAAAAGTCTAGCTTTGTGCACGTTTCTGATATTGAAATTATAATGTAAAAGTCGGCTTTTTTTCACGCAATTATAAAAAGATATTTATGCAACTAGTGCGAAAAGTAATGCGTTTTAAAACTAGTGGATTTTATTTCACGAGTGAAATAAAGACACGTGTTTTAAAAAGTTTACTTTTCGCAAGTGTTTCATACACTATTTTTTATAATTGCGTGAAAAAAAATCAAATCTCATTGGCTCAAAAATAATTCACGTGCTAATTAGACTAAAATGAGTTTGGGGCTTCCAGGAGAGATGTCAAAGAAAACAACCAATGAACTCTCAGTTCGGAGCGCGTGATGCTATAAAAACCAATAAGCGTGTTTCAACATTTTGTCAAAGAAAGCAACCAATGAACTCGCAGTTCGAAGGGCGTGACTAAAAAAATATTCCCATCGCGAGAAAAAAAATTCATTGATTCAAAAATTCAAAAATAATTCACGCTCATAATATTTTTAAATAAAGCAGATCGATAAATCTTTGGATGTTATGAGTGTTATCAAATCGAAATTTTACTTGAAATGTTGGCATCTAATGAAAAAAGTGACGCAAAGTACTTTTTTTCACTAATTTTGGGTGAAAAAAAGTACTTTGTGTCACTGTTTCAAAAAGTTTGACTTTTTGCACGAGTTTGATATTGAAATAATAATGTAAAAGTCGGCTTTTTTTCGCGCAATTATAAAAAAAATATTTTTATATATTCTTCCTGAATCCTGTGTTAATAGTTGCAGTACCATTTAGCATTTTATTAAAATAATCACTATAAAATATAGTCAATATTTTTACACACAAACGGTAAACCCAAGACCCCAAGGGAGTATGTGATTTTAATTGGATAACACTGATTTTACCCTTATTTCCATAATTCTTTTTATTTTACATCGTAAAAACTAGTTTATATCGTATTAAAATCTTAAATAATAAAACATATCACAAACAAGCAACTAAATTCAAACACATTTTTGCGATGCTGAACTTACTAATGTTGCCATCTATTGGATATATTTGAAAATAATTTGCCAACAAAATTTTTAAAACGTAAATGCTCACGTAACAGGACTCTGTTCGTTAATTTTTTTAACGAAATACAATTCAATCATGTGATAGTTTTCGCAAACTTATGTTTTTACAATTTGCTTTTTATAATGGTTAACGTTCCATTCATATACGTTATGCTTCATTTAAATGTTAGTTGGCTCAACTTTTCTATTTTAACTCATGCTCCGTTCCATAAGTTTCAAGGGTTAAAATGAGTCTAATTTCATTTTTCAATTATTTTGTTAGTTCACTTTTCTGGCCTCCTATTTTCGATTTTAAAGTAATTGCGCAATGGATATTAGTAAATTTTTGTTTAAAAGGTTTGATATCCGAGATTTACCTTATTGCACTTTTCTACAATCTTATTTTATTTATTTTACAGAATGAGTAGCTTTGTTCGATACGCGTAGGATGTCAGAAACCTATAATTTAAACATTTTTCAACATCCATGCATAATTATAATAAATTACTAGTGAATGTAGCTATATAGTTACAATTTGGAGTAAAATTAGCATTATTCGTCCTTACTATTCGCCTACACTATCGAGATTTCAAACCCGCTACAGTTTGGCATTAAAATTGATACTGAATAAGTGATGTAACGGATGGAAATTCTTCGTAAAAATTAAAAGTGTTCTAAGAAAAATAGCAGGTTATGTTTTTCTAACACATTTAATGGTTAACCATGCTAAGTTAATGATTAAATATGCGTTTTACTAAGTTGAAAAATAAGACTAGAATTACCCTTTTCCATTTCAAATTAAAGCTTTAAAATAAACGTTTTTTTTTTTTTTTAAACACCCTTTAATAACTTTTTTACAAATTCTTTCTGATTTTTTTAAACTCTAATAAACATTACCCTCACATTTGAAGTTACATCATCACAAGTTTCTTATTCTAAAAATCAAAAGTTACGGTAGAACTACCCATACATTCATGAAACTTATTAACAACTCCTATTTAATACTTCCTTTGTCAAATTGAATATTCGACAATACACAGAAAAAAAGGATAACTCAATAGTTTTGGATAACTTTGTAGGTTTTTCAAATTATATTTAATGTGGTTTTTTTAATTTAAATACAGCTTATTATACAAGATTTTCAATTATAGAAGGCTGAAATCACAAACTTGAAATATTCAATAACGTGTATCAAAGGAAAAAGTAGTTAACTGAAAAATATATAAAATTTTAAGTATACAAATAATAGCCACCTTTAAATTAAAACAGTCATTAAGTTAGACGATCATGATGTACTAGAAAGTCATCCCATCTCTAACTGGATACAATAAAACGATCTATATGATCTGAAAATTATGTGGTAAAAACAATTCACCCTTAAAAACATGTTACTATCACCTTCATATTGATTACTTGAACTCCAAGCAAAATATGTACCCCAAACTATTCTTCGAGAGCAGTAACATTACATATTTTTCACTTATAAACCCTAGACCAACATTTTAATAATTCATTTCATCAATCATCATTAATTCATCGCCATCAATAATTCATCATTCATTTCATCAATCAACATCAATTTCATTTAATAAAAGTAACTAATGCTTTTAAATTGAATTTTACTGATTCAATAAGATTTCAAAAGCAGGATATAGTTCGATTTGAGAAGCAAAATTTTTTTCTTTATTATGAAACCCAAAAGTGTACGATCAGGAATTAAAATTTAAAGAATGGTTTTTAAATAAATCTAAGAGTTAGTAAAAGTGAATTCAATTTGGCCAAAGAACACAAGTGAAAAGCAAAGATGAGTCAAAGTTTCAAAAATCTTCAATAGCTAAATGAATAACTAAGCATAATTTTTTTTGGGAAGTAACGAAGACATTTAAATCAGCTAAATGAATTTAAAAAAAGCACTATCCTGCTATACCAAAAATGCATTTCATCAAAATAGCCTTTAAATAGCTATAGTTTTGATCCCATATTAATAAATGGATAATCAATAGTTTCCTGGTGGATTATATATTTTAAATCTTGAGAATCATACAAAATATCATTTTATACACAGGTCAAGAAATATTAAAAGACGATTGGGCTGAAAAGCAAAATTATGTCATATATTATGGCAAGCAAACTATGAAAGTGTGAATATAAAATAAAAATTATTTTTCAACATCAATCTTTATTTTAGAAATTTCAGCTACATAAATTAAATAAATTTGTTACACACATTTTTAAATTTAGAATTCAACATACACTATTTTATAGAATGCAAGAGAATATATAGATTTGTTTCAAGATACACAAAATATCAGTAGCATCCAGATTGTGATTTATATAATAAAAAAATTCTTCAAATTTCAATGTTAAATTAAAAATTAAATAACAAAAATATAAGACTCCCATAAATACAAGAAACACCCATCCATGTGAGTCGATTCAACAACAAAAATATATTTACACTTATTTAAGTGAATCATACGAAAAGAGTTCATCCACTATTTTGGCTCAAAGATTTACCAAAACAGATTCATACATTTCCATATGAGTCTACTTCAAAACTTCCCAGAACGGCAAATATTCATACAGTTATTCTAAAGAAGACAGCGGGCCCCAAATACATGGAACCCCAACTAACCTCATCCGCCACCAGGGGGAGGAGGTGGGATGTGGTCAGACCCACCTGAAATAACAATGGAAAAACTCATTAATATTTTAGTTCCTACAGGTTGAGAAAAGCGCATTACAGAGTAGTTGAGGCTGAATACATGCAAAATTACCTTTCCCTTGTGTATGTCATGAGTGTAAAAAGTAATTATTGCAACAACTTTTAACATCTAATAAAAAAATGAGCTAGTCTATTGCAACTAAATAATAAAATAAGCTCTATCTAATTTGATTTTCTTTAATTTAAAAACTATTTTTAACTTGTGACTTGCACTACAGTAACATGGAGTTTAGCATTTTCCAAAAGGTAACACAGCTTTCCTAATCAAAACATTGGGGCTTTTTTAACTTAGGTCCAGAATTTTAGGGCTTTTTAAGGGTTTATAGGGATCACATAAACATTTATAAAACAATATATCTTCCTCACTTCAGACATGCACATACATGAATCATTGTAGCACCACTTTGCAACTTCATTTTGCAGTTCTTCTTAATACTAACCTTTGGATTATAATTTAGAATGTTCAATAATGATACTGAAGCAGCTGATTGCGGAGTTGTTAATTTTATGAAAAAAAATAACGTAGAAAGATGGTTAAGCAGATTTCAGAGAATGTGCAAAAATTGTTGCTGTATATTTAAAATATATAATTGTTTGAAAATATACTTGCATAAAAAATATAAGTGCAGGATTTGTTTTGGGGAATGCATCTTTCAAGGTCCAAAGTCAGAGAATACGCAAATTTATTATTAACTTTGAAATCCCACACAACTACTATATCGTTAAATTCTGGTTTATGTGGAATTATTTTAGTTTATTATGTTTATGCTAATGAATAAAACAAAAGCAAAAAACTTGAATGGGAATTTTTTTGGTCGAAAAGATGAAATTTATGACCCCTCAATCCATTTTCAAGTTAGGGGCTTTTGTAGGGTCTGTTAGAAAATTCTTAACATAAAGTCTATACTTGTCTGCTTAACACAAAAGTTCAATAATTAGAAATTTCAGTTTAGAAGTTGTTCATTAAAGAAAATTTTTTACATAACTTGCACACACAATCAACACAAGAGTCTATTGAAGACTTATCGGAAATACTTTATGTTTGATCTGAATGTTTTTGTTTAATTATTAAGAATTTATTAAGTTCTTTGGGTCAAACTGAATTTATAGGTCGAATAGAGATTTCACAATCAAATATTTTAAAACAACTTCTTTATCTTTAAAATTGATTTATAAAAATTATTTTTATTATAATTAAATTTTTTCCACTTCAGCTACAAATCTGTTTCAAAATCATATCTTCTTTCCACTGAATAATGTTTTTTTTAATAACAATCATTTTTTTCCATTGAAATTACTAATTTTTCAAAAAGGGTTTACAGTGTCGAACTGCCTAGGTCAATGTATGTGTAATGTATGTTAAATAACTAGAATCTATAGCATTATTATACATTAAAACTAGGGGGTGTAACACTACACGACTTAATTACCACATAATAAATCATTACGTTTAAAGGTAATTAGGTATACAATAAGGTCATTTCAGTAACTCAAAATCTAAAAAGTTCTATGAAAGCTACCCCTGCACATGCATAAATTAAAAAAAAAACTCATTTTAATGACCGACGAGTACTAGAAAATTGTGTACCAAATTTGAAGTTCATACTTTCTTTACAATACTTTCATTATCTTATATTTCATATCAGGTAATTGAAAGTAAAATCACAGAATTTAATCAGTTTTTAAGAGTACAAAAGTTAAATCTTAGATGGTGAATATTTAGTCTGTAAAGAACAGTGGAAACAAACTTAAAATAGCAATATCCATCATCATACGCATTAACTATTATTGTCAATCCTTATTTATTTAGCATTTGTCAACTAACAAACTACAATTTATTCACACTAAAAAATTAACTATTGGCCATTAAAAGTGAAGTACTGAAATAAAATATAAAATTTAAAGGGACACATTCAATGAAAAAAGTCCATTAAAGCATTTGACTAAAAACAAGGCAATTTGGAAAAGATTCAAAATACAACTGCATTGTAGCCCCAAAAAAAATTAAAATTTCCAAACTGATTAGTCTTTACACCAACAATATTTTGAATAGAACAAGCAAGAATATCAACAAAATCAAAATAAATACACAAAAAAAGATTTTAGCTAAATGATACATTTGATCTAATATTAGATGGAGCACAATTATGGTTACAAGTCATCCTTATCCAGAGGTATTTCTTAAAAAAATTGTCTGTAGTTAAAAAAAAATACACATAAATTGTAATGAATATAATTTATTTCTTTAACATTTAAATAAGTCTTGGAAGTTCTTATATGGCAAAAATCACAGACTATGTATAACAGTATTCCAACTGAACATTCCAAAAACGAAAACAATAATTACCTAATGCATCTGCAATGGTTCTGATGTTTCTTCTACCACCAGGTGGTCTGGGAGGGCTAATATAAAAAAAAAATGAAGTGTGATTTGATTTGTAATACCCACATGAAATTGTCTCACATCAATAAAAATGTAGAATCTACCTTTATTTTTAATTGTAACTTTTGTCTTATTTTGCCTCTAAAAATATTTAATTGTAAACACAAATGAAGGGTGTTATTAATTATTAGACTATTATGTTATTACTCTGGAAAATGCGAGTTTTGAAACTACATGTTTTAATTTTTTTTTAAATTCCAATCCTATTCCTCAAAGCCTACACAGAAAGAACTATTAATCAGAAATAAATCAGTCTATCAAGTGGTATAGTGAAGTATTTTTTATTGTTCTTTAAGAACAGTCTCTGTTGGTGTTTCAAAAATTGTTTCTTGAAAGTGAAAAATTTCAGAAGTCAACAAAAAGACTACCAACTTTTGTCAGTGTCAATTAAGGGGGGATCGTAGTTAGCAAAAACCAAAAAATCGAATTTTTGAAAAAAGTATTTTCCCATAGATGGAAGCCCAATCTATCGAATAAGACCAATTTTGTATCGATCGGCTAATTATTTCTTATAAAAAATTAAAATTATAAAAATAAACAAATGTGCCACACCTCCTTTGAATTACTAATTGTATGCTTGTATCATTTATGTATTACATTATAAAACATGATTTTTTTGTGTTCATATTTGAAAACTATTCACTGGCTCAATGTAAAAAAAAAATCCTGACGATTTACATGAAATTCGGTTAATAAGAAATGTTTTGGTGGTCATTTCGAGTTCGTGTAAACGGGATCGACTGTATTTGTTTTTCGCGTTTTTCTCAAAACTATAATTTTCAACACTTAGGTACACTTTTCTCCAAATCTATTGAATATTTTTTAATAATTTTTTTTGTGTGTTATAAAACCATTTTAGATCTATTTAAGTCACCTAATTTAGTCTTACAAATTAAAAAAATATTTTATTATTTTACACTTTTCTTCGTTGAAAATCAGAATTTTCATGAATTCAGAATATAATGTTTTTAAAATAAAATTTAAAAATTATTTTCGGCAAAAAAAATAGGTGACTTAATTAGATCTAAAATGGTTTTATAGCACACAAAAGAAATTATTAAGAAATACTTAATAGATTTGGAGAAAAGTGTACCGAAAAAATACTTGTATTTTTGAAAATTCGTAATTGTATGTTTCAAAATATGTCTTTTTTCAAAAATAATAATTTTTAAAAATAAGATTCTTAGGTGTAAATATAATAATAAAAGTACAATTTATAATTTGGTACAATTTTTTTTATTGTACCATAATTTTTAAATGATTTAGAGCCTTTCGAAATCAATACTAAGAATTGGTCATTTTTGCTGTCGCTAACTATGATCCCCCCTTAAACTTGAAGAATAGTTCCTTCATATAAGTTCCTTGGAATATATGTCATGACAAATAAGGAGTCAAACAAGGAAATTAGTGAATGTTTAGCATTTTTATGGGGTAGGGCAACCAGCCCAAAAATCAAAACACTTGTAAATAAGGCATCGTTTTAAGAAGTACAATGATTGTGTGCGGTGGAAGTGATCAGGTAACCATCTAAATGTAGAAACTATGATAACTAAGCACTTTTGATGAGCATGTGTAAATGACACAATACAGTTTTATTTCAAGGTTGCAATTGAGTGGCATTTAAACAAGAGGTAAGGGTTTTAGAATATTTGAGAAGATAGGAATATCCTTTTATACATGTATAAATTAATGAATATAATTGCAATATTCATGACAAAAACATGCAGATATATTAAATTAAAAGAATATCTTTTGAATGGAAATATGTGTGCATAAAAAAATTTAAAACAAATTTCAGACATATATATAGTCACAAAACTTACTTAAAAAAAAAACATTGTAAATAGAGAAAACATAAAAATTTTAAAACAAAATTACAGAAATTAAATCTTAAATTAAATAAAATATAATTTAACAATGCAACGATAACATATCAACATGTAATTACCCTCTTCCAGACCCAGAAGATCCAGATCTTGATGACGTAGAACTACCTCCAGCACTTACAAGCGGCTAACAAAAGAACAAATATTTTGTTATTATTCAATCAATTCATAAAAAAACATAAAATTTATAGCGTTAGAAATAGGAAAAATAAACCTAACAACAGATAATACAAAGAGTTATATACTATGAAGCAGTACTTAAATAATTTTGTTTCAGAAAATATATTGACATAAAAGAACATTTGAATTTAGAAGATTTTAAAATCACACAAGAAAATTATCGTAACGAAGTCTACAGACTTGTTATTAAACTACACATAGACACCAAGTAAATAGAAATTTTTTTGTTTTACAGATTTTGTACTAATTTAAAAAAAAAAAAAGTTTTAAACAAGTATCAAGGTAATGCAATTTTGGCAATGAATTTTGTATATTAGATAAATATATTTTTAACAAGTAAATTAATTTACTTACATCAACCAGACTCCTGAAGCTGAAAAAAAAAATCAATAGAATATTAGAATTATATATGAAGTACAACTTACAGCGTTATTCTCCTTTTAAGTACTAGTCTTTAACAAAAATGTTTAATTTTAGCGATGCCTCATGTTTACAAGATAATAAAAGCAACATATGTATTTTGTTTTTATTTGATATTTTTCCATTAAGGTATGCATATACCTTGGACAACTTTTTCTTTAATTTTTGAGATAGAATTTCAAAACTTTGTGAGAAGATCAGGCACATAAAAACTAAGATAAATATACTTTATGGCAAGAAAAAAATATATTAATTAATTAGCAATTAATTAATTTAATTGTGCCAAACAGCGGGCAACTTAATGACCATTCAAATTAGTTGTTCTACATAATTTTTTACAGAAAAGGAAACAGCAAATATCCAGGCATGTGATCATACTTTATCTAAGCTCTAAGCAAAATAATTATTTAATTATGATAGTTTGAAATGGCTAACTTTAAAATGTAACTTTAACAAAACTTACTTTAAATGTTTTTTTTTAATAATTTAATTTTTTGGAAGTCTGTAAAACAATCAATATTTGTTACAATTGCTATAAAAAGTATGGCCACGTGCCCTGATTCATACTCTTTAAAATACATTTTAAATTTTTTAAATTGAAGCTTATTAATTTGAAATATCTTGCTAGCAGTTAAATCATGTTATGAAAAAACTCGTTCTTCAGAAAATGCTTTCAAGGTTTTCGTTGTAAGACTGATTGCCATAGAATTCTCTTTAAAAGATTGCCTGTAAATTAAAAACTATCTACAGTTCATGAAATCTACTTGTACCATTTGAAAGATAAAGAATCGGATAATATTTTAATGCAAAAACATCAAGACACATATTTTGATCAATTTTCCGTTTTCTAAGGTATATGCATACTTTAATACCAGGAAAGTTTTCACCCTCCATCTCCAAAGCAGAAGTTAGTCTTAAGTAGCACAATTTAAAAAGTTATAATCATTTCATCGATGTCACTACCATGTTTTTACATATAATTTTTGGAAATGGGACAACTTAACCCTTTATATACTTTGAAAAAAAATCCCAATGAACAGGGTTGTTGTATTTTTAAATTTGGCAACAAGTAGCTATATTTAATCTAAAAACATACCCTAAACTCACAAAATACAAGAGTAGATTGAGGTTCTTTTTTTGTACAATCAATTTTATATTTTATTTAAATTAATCGTTAACTTATTATATACAATAGGGGTACAACTCCCTTTTAGATAGCGTTAAACTGAACACAAAATCTGCACAACTATAAAAAGGCTCAGACAATCAATGCACAAATTTTGTACAAATAGTTGGCTGCAAATACTTCAATACAAGGACAACAGTTGCTGAGAAAGCAAAACTTTAGCTGTTGTCCTTGCTGCATCCTATTTAATCCGCTTTACGACAGACAAGTGTAAAAGTGTTAATTATCTAAAATTACGTTCCAGGTCTTTCTTGTTAGAAAACAGTCTCTTACTTATAGTGAAATAATTACGCACATCAGTAAAGATGTAACATCAGCTCATGACCCAATTTAATTTCACATGGACACGGCATTAATCTGTCGGGGAGGCAGTGGACCGTTTCAATAATAAAGAGTAGCAAACTCGTACAGTAGACATTATTTATTAAAAGATCTCCATCTTATTCACGTTAAGGACGACACATTTTTATGTCTACACATCACAGCATTTCAAGGAAGAAAAAAAAAATACAGTTACATCACAGGGACATTGCAACATACACAAGAGGGCGCTACAGTCTCGTAGGACGGGCTTATTAGTGAAAAGGTAAAAGGGGTAATATTGACTTACACCAATACTCCCCCGCAATGTTAACCCTTACTCTTTTCGAAAAAGTTCTTTACATCGTCCATGCCCAATAAACTGAGGCATTTGTAGTGTTTGACGGCGGGTAACGCTTTTGTTAACACATCGGCTGCCATTTCCTCAGTGGGCACGTGGCTGATATCAATCTCTCCATTTTTGAGAGCGTCTCTAACAAAGTGATGGCGAATGTCTATGTGTTTAGTTCTTTTGTGAAATACAGGGTTTTCAGCAAGTTTGATTGCCCCCATGTTGTCGACTAAAATTTGAATCTTTTCCAACTTTTCAGGGAAAAGTTCGTTTAGAAGCCTTTTAAGGTATATGGCCTCCTTTGTCCCATCCGTTAAAGCCATGTACTCACTTTCTGTGGAGGAAAGGGCAACTGTGTTCTGTTTATGGCTATCATATGAAATCACAGCACCGGCCAGGACGAAGCAAAAACCAGTATAACTGCGCCTTGTAATTTCGCAGTTCCCAAAATCTGCGTCTGTGTATCCATACAATGGATCTCTTGTGTTTTTATAAATCAAACCAAAATATTTAGTCTTTTTTAAATAGCGTAAGACGCGCTTTGCTGCCGAAAAATGTGTTTTATCAAAACAAAATAAGTATTGGCTTAATTTACTAATGGCATTTGCTATATCAGGCCGAGTTGACACGGCTAGATACATTAGACCTCCGATTAACTCCCGGTACGGTAGTGTGCTTTCACAGTTTTTCGCCTTTTCCAATTTAACACTAATATCAACAGGAACACTAACTGGTTTTGCATCTGACATGTTAAAACGTTCCAATAACTCATCTATGTATGTAGATTGGCTAATAGTTACAATACCTTTCTTTTGTTGGAAGTTAATTCCTAGGCAATATTTAGCCAGACCTGCATATTTCGCTTCTACATATTTACCTAAATGAGTTTTAAATCTGTTAAGCATAGAGGGGTTCTCAGATATTAACAACAAATCATCTACATATACGCAAATTACAGTTAAGCCTTTATCACCATTAATGTAATAAACACATGGATCGGATTGTGATTGTTTTGCACCAAAATCAGTCAATATATCATTTATCTTCACATTCCAGCATCTTCCTGCCTGCTTTAAACCATATAAAGACCTGTTTAACTTACATATAACATTTCCATTATTCATAGCACTTAACATATCTTTTGCCTTTCGGCATAGCACTTCGTCATTTTCATTTTCAATTAAATATTTTAAACCAACATCAAAATACTTAGGTAATTTCATATAAACATTTTCATCTAAAATACCATTTAAGTATGCACAAGTAATATCAAATTGATGTATATCAACATTTAACAATGAAGCAATTGAACAAAGTAATCTAATTGATGACATTCTTGCTACAGGACTATACGTTTGATTCTGAAAATAATTTACACTTTCAACTTGAGAGAAGCCCTGCGCTATTAACCGTGCTTTTGATTTTAAAATTCCATTTTCATTTAATTTATTTCTAAGAATAAAACGACTACCAACAATTTCGGAGTCTGACTCGTTTTCACCCGTGTTTTCCAATAAGTCAAAAGTATCATTTTTTAATATTGATTTAACTTCATTAGCAATGGCTAAAATCCAAGATTCGGATTCTTTAGAATTTAACGCGTCTTTAATACAAATTTCGTCCATAGCGAGAGAAGTTTCGGATTCAATCTCATTGTAAATTTTACGTCCGCTACGTAATGTCTTAAAACTTTCGCGAGATCGCTCCGAATCAGCTGTCCCAGTGCCGTTTGGCAATAAACAATCCTCGTTTTCCCGTTCATTCATTTCCTCCCCTCTCTCCAGAGATTCAGTTTCAATACCGCGTGACGTAATCGAACCATCTGTTTTCTTGATCTGGGCACCTTGCCAATTTCCCCCTGTCTCGTTCGGAAATTTTTTTTCGTTTGACTCTAGGTTCTCTGGGAAGAAATGAAAGAGGTTTTCTGAAAGAGGGTTCTTTTGCTCGTTTGTTTCAACTTCGAGGTTTTGTTTACTTTCATTGAACTTAACCGAACGCGTTATTTCTACACGCTTCTCGTTAATAAGCCAAATTCTAAAAGCCTTCGTGTTTTCCGAATAGCCAATTAATCTACCTTCCTTTGCTCGCGGTTCATATTTTTTTCTATTTTTGCAGTTATTCCAGACGAATGCTTTGCATCCAAACTTTTTAAGATACGATAAGTTTGGCGGTTTGCCAAAGAAGAGGGTGTACGGCGTTTGTCCGTCCAAGGTCTTACTCGGCAAACGATTTTTTACATAATTAGCTGTAGAAACGGCTTCACCCCAAAAAGAGGGCGGTAACTCAGATTCGATTAAATAACAACGAATTAAATTTCCCAAAGATAAATTGAGGCGTTCGCAAACAGAGTTTTGCTGTGGGGTATTTTTGACAGTTAACCTATGAATAATCCCACATTCTTTTAAGTAGTTATTAAATTCATTACTGGTATATTCTCCCCCATTATCTGTTTGGAAAATTTTCATTTTAGAACCCGTTTGATTTTCAAAGAAATTTTTCACTTCTTTAAATGCATTAAAAGCCTCAGATTTATGCTTTAAGAGCTTGACAACTGAATATCTACTATAATCATCTATAAACGTGATAAAATAAACGTTCTTACCAAGTGATTCTACCTGAAATGGACCTACCACATCGGAAAAAACCTTGTACCCCTTTATAGTAGATCTCTCACTTTTATGTGGAAATGGGGCTGCGGTTAGTTTGCCCTTCACACACGTTTCACACAAGTAATCCTGGGGTTTTATTTGTCCACATACGTCTATACCGAGAATGTTATTCTTCTTTATCGCGTTTTCCAGGTACTTGAAGTTGAGGTGTCCTAGTCGCTCGTGCCATCTGATTATGTCAGCCTTTCTTTTGGTGTCGAGGGAGTCGCTTGCAAGTGACGTTGAGGGAGTGTCCAGTTCCTTGAGGGTGTAGAGGTTTCCTCTTCTTTCTCCTTCCAGCGTCTGTCCGGCAGGGTGGACAATGCTCGCTCCGTCTTTGGTGAAGGTGACAGTGAAGCCTTTATCGCATATTTTGGAGATGCTGAGTAGGTTGTTTCTCAACCCGGGGCAATAGAGCGTCTCGCTCACTTCAATTTCGGCTTCTTCTCCATCAATCAGGGTGGCGACTTTCGCTGTACCGATTCCATTTATTTGAGTGGTGGATTGGTCCGCCATCATCAGACTATTTTCTGTAGTCGGGGAGATCGACTCAAAAATCTTTCCATCAGGGCTTAGGTGTGATGAACTCCCCGAATCGAGTATCCACAGCTTTTGGTCGTTCGAGTCCATGCGGTCTGTAGAGTGGGTCACTTCGGTGTGGAGTGACACGTGTTTATTCTTCACTCCGGAAGAAGACCGGCAGTCTACAGCTTTGTGACCGGGCTTAGCACACTTGTAGCAGATTATTTTCGTTGTGTCTCTTCCATTCTGGTATTGCTGCTGCTGTTGTGGCCACTTCTTTTTCTTAAAGGGTTTCCTGTTGCCATTATTCCATTTAGGCTTAGCGGCTCCGGTCGCCTCGTCGTGATGGGGGTTTCCATTTCTCGAGAGGTAAGCCTGTTCAGAAGTGGTTGGCGCTCCATCCTTTGAATTTCTGGCTTCGAATTCTTCTAGCAGCTTAACTTTGAGATCATCAGGCGACGGTAGTTTGTCCCTAGTTTCGATTGCGATGCGAAAATTTTCATAGTTCGCGGGGACGCTGTACAGCATTAGAATTGTCAATAAATCATCTGCGATCTTGACATCGAGTGCGTTCAATTTATCCACGGTATCGGTAAAGTTATTCAAGTGTTCAGCCATGTTCTCGCCAGTCGTCATTTTCCTAAACAGAAGTTGCTTCAGCAGCGAAGCCTTTTTGGCGGGACCCTTCGATTCGTAGATCGACTCTAATTTAGTCCATACTTCGTGTGAAGTTATGCAATTTTTGATGTGGCATAGTTCACTTGGGCTCATAGCTAAAACTATGTCGGCCTTCGCCTTTCCGTCGGTGACTGTCCATTTTTCGGCGTCTACCTCCGGTTTCACTTCTGTTCCGTTCACATAACTCCAATGGTCATTTTTGACGAGTATAGCTTCAATTTGTATTCTCCAGGTGGAATAGTTCGACTTATTCAGTTTCTCGATGCTGTTGGTTTGTGCCATATTCGTGAAAGTCCAGGTGCAAGTTCAAACGAAAAGTCCACGTGCTATCGTAATGGCTGCTGATACGGTCGGTTAGCTTGTTAGGCCTAACTTCTCTTTTGTAAGCCTAACCACGCTACTCTTTTAAAAAGGAAGTCCAGTTTTTTTTTCATCGGCGTTCATCGACGTGCCTGGTCCCGTAACCTGTCGGGGAGGCAGTGGACCGTTTCAATAATAAAGAGTAGCAAACTCGTACAGTAGACATT
Source organism: Hylyphantes graminicola (assembly GCA_023701765.1). Lineage (NCBI taxonomy): Eukaryota > Metazoa > Arthropoda > Arachnida > Araneae > Linyphiidae > Hylyphantes > Hylyphantes graminicola. The sequence continues at coordinate 30,823,794 of CM043114.1, read as the reverse complement.
ATTTATTAAAAGATCTCCATCTTATTCACGTTAAGGACGACACATTTTTATGTCTACACATCACAGCATTTCAAGGAAGAAAAAAAAAATACAGTTACATCACAGGGACATTGCAACATACACAAGAGGGCGCTACAGTCTCGTAGGACGGGCTTATTAGTGAAAAGGTAAAAGGGGTAATATTGACTTACACCAATATAATCAACCTACCAATATTTGTGTACTAGGTCTTTTTTATCGACATATCATTAAAATTATTTTAAAAAGTCAACATTTCACACAGGCACACACAAAATACAAATATAAAGCATTAAAAGTACTTTTTATAAAGCAAATCAAAATTTTATGAAAAAAATAGTAATTAGCAAACTGAATTTCAGTCATTTTTGTATATAAGTAAG